>PUFA01000294.1:1200000-1609804 GCA_003508835.1 Eonycteris spelaea | reverse complement strand
CCCTGCCAGCCTTGCCCTGTAATCCTAATCCTCACAGACTTGCCCAGCCAGCCTAGCCCTAACCTTAGCCCTGACAGCCTAGGCCTCATATTCTAGCCCTGCCAGCCTTGCCCTGCCAGCATAGTCAGCATAGCCCTAACCTTATCGCTAAGGCTAGACTGTGAGGGCAACACTGAGGGCTAGACTATCAGGGCTTGGCTGTGAGGGCCAGGCTGTCAGGGGCAGACTGTGAGGACTAACCTGTCAGGGCTAGACTGAGGGCTAGACTATGAGGGCTAAGCTATGAGCGCTAGACTGTCAGGGCTAGCCTGTGAGGGCACGGCTGTCAGGGCTAGGCTGTGAGGGCACGACTATCAGGGCTAGGCTGTCAGGGGCAGACTGTGAGGACTAAGCTGTCAGGGGTAGACTGAGGGTAGACTGAGGGCTAGACTGTGAAGGCTACACTGAGGGTTAGACAATCAGGGCTATGCTGTGAGGGCCAGTATGTCAGGGTAAGACTGATGGCTAGGCTGTCAGAGCTAGGCTGTGAGCGCTAGGCTATCAGGGCTAGGCTATGAAGGCAAGGCTGTGAGGGCTAGACTGTGAGGGCCAAGTAGTCAGGGCTAGACTGTCAGAGCTAGACTGAGGGCTAGGCTGTGAGGGCTCGACTGTGAGGACTACACCGTGAAGGCTAGGCTGTCAGGGCTAGTCTGTGATGGCTCGGCTGTCAATGTTAGGCCTCAGTCTAGCCCTGACAGCCTAGCCCTAAAAGCCTAGTGATGACAGCCTAGCCCTGAAACCCTGGCCCTAACCTTTGCCCGAATCCTAGCCCTGACAGCTTAGCCCTAACCCTAGCCCTAACCTTAGCCCTGACATCCTAGCCCTGACCTTAACTCTGACAGCTTAGCCCTAACCTTATCCCTGACAGTCTAGCCCTCTCAGTCTAGCCCTGACAGTCTAGCCCTGACATGCCCCCTTACCTTAGCCCTGACAGCTTAGCCTTACCCTAGCCCTCAGTCTAGCCTTAATCCTAGCCCTGAGAGCCTAGCCTTAAACTTAGACCTGACAGCATAGCCCTCACAGTCTAGCCCTGACAGCCTTGCCCTGCCATCCTAGTCCTCACAGTCTACCCCTGGCAGCCTAGCCCTAACCTTAGCCCTAACAGACTAGCACTCACAGTCTACCCCTGAGAGCCTAGCCCTAGCCTTATCCCTCACAGTCTAGCCCTCACAGCCTGGCCCTGTGAGTCTTGTCCTGCCAGCCTTATCCTACCAGCTTTGCACGAACAGCCTCGTCCTCACAGTCTACCCCTGACAGCCTAGCCCTCAGTCTACCTTTCACAGCCTAGCCCTAATCTTCACCCTGACATACTAGCCCTCGTAGTCTAGCCCTGTCAGCCTACCCCTGCCAGCATTACCCTGCCAGCCTAGCCCTCACAGTCTAGCCCTAACCTTAGCCCTCACAGACTAGCCCTCACAGTCTATCCCTGACAGCCTAGCCCTAACCTTATCCCTCACAGTCTAAACCTGATAGGATAGCCTCAGTCTAGCCCTGCCATCCCAGCCCTAACCTTAGCCCTGACAGACTAACCCTCGCAGTCTGGCCCTGTCAGCCTAGCCCTGCCAGCCTAGTCCTCAGTCTACCCCTCACAGCCTTCCCCTAACCTACCCTGACAGACTAGCCCTAACCTTATCGCTAACAGTCTAGCCCTGCCAGCCTAGCCCTGCAAGCCTTTTCCTACGAGCCTTGCCCTGGAGCCTAGCCCTGCCAGCCTAGCCCTAACCTTAGCCCTGAAACACTAGCCCTGACAGCCAAACTCTCAGTCTACCCCTGACAGATTAGCCGTCACAATCTAGCCCTGCCAGCCTTGCCCTGTAAGCCTAATCCTCACAGCCTTGCCCAGCCACCCTAGTCCTAACCTTAGCCCTGACAGACTAGCCCTGACAGCCTAGGCCTCATATTCTAGCCCTGCCAGCCTTGCCCTGCCAGCATAGCCCTAACCTTACCCCTGACAGACTAGCCCTTACACTCTAGCCCTGATACCCTCGCCCTAACCTTAGCCCTCGCAGTCTATCCCTGTGAGCCTAGCCCTGCCAGCTTTGCCCTGCCAGCCTAGGCCTCAGTCTACCCCTAACAGCCTTCCCCTAAACTTAGCCCTGACAGCCTAGCCCTAAACTTATCGCTAATAGTCTAGCCCTGCCAGCATTTTCCTAAGAGCCTCGCCCTGGCAGCCTTGCCCTGACAGCCTAGTCCTCACAGTCTACCCCTGACCGCCTAGCCCTAACCTTAGCCCTGACAGACAAGCCTGACAGCCTAGCCCTCACATTCTAGCCCTGACAGTCTAGCCCTAACCTTCTCACTGACAATTTAGCCCTCACAGTGTACCCCTGCCAGCCTAGCCCTGCAAGCCTTTTCCTAAGAGCCTTGACCTGGCAGCCTTGCCCTGACGGTCTAGTCCTCACAGTCTACCCCTGACAGCCTAGCCCTAACCTTATCGCTAACAGTCTAGCCTTGCCAGCCTTGCCCTGCGAGCCTTTTCCTATGAGCCTTGCCCTGGCAGCCTTGCCCTGGCAACCTAGCCCGGCCATCCTAGCCCTAACCTTAGCCCTGACAGACTAGCCCTGACAGAATAGCCCTCGTAGTGTAGCCCTGCCAGCCTAAACCTAAACTTAGCCCTGTTGGCCTAGCCCTGACAGCCTAACCCTCTCAGTCTAGCCCTGACACCCTAGCCCTCAGTCTAGCCCTGCCAATCTTGCCCTGTCAGCTTTGCCCTGCCAGCCTAGACCTAACCTGAGACCTGAAAGCCTAGCCCTAACCTTAGCCCTGACAGACTAGCCCTGCGAGCCTAGCCCTAACCTTAGCTGGACTGCCTATCCCTAACCTTAGACGTGACAGACTAGCCCTCACAGTCTAGCCCTGCCAGCCTTGCCCTGTCAGCCTAGTCCTCACAGCCTTGCCCTGCCAGCCTAGCCCTAACCTTAGCCCTGACAGACTAACCCTGACAGACTAGCCCCCACAGTCAAGCCCTGCCAGGCTAGCCCTAACCTTATCTCAACTGCCTAGCCATAACCTTAGCCCTAACAGACTAGACCTCACAGTCTAGCCCTGACACGCTTGCCCTAACCTTATCCCTCGCAATCTAGCCCTACCAGCCTTGCTCTGCAAGCCTAGTCCTCAGTCTAACCCTGACAGCCTTCCCCTAACCTTAGCCCTGACAGCCTAGCCCTAACCTTATCGCTAACAGTCTAGCCCTGCCAGCCTAGCCCTGCGAGCCTTTTCCTACAAACCTTGCCCTGGCAGCCTTACCCTGACATCCTAGCCCTCACATTCTAGCCCTGACAGCCTAGCCCTAACCTTATCGCTAACAGTCTAGCCCTGCCAGCCTAGCCTTGCCAGCCTAGCACTGCGAGCCTTTTCCTATGAGCATTGCCCTGCCAGCCTAGCCCTAACCTTATTCTTGACAGTCTAGCCCTAGCAGTCTTGCCCTGCCAGCCTAGCCCTGCCAGCCTAGCCCTCACAGCCTAGCCCTAAGCTTAGCCCTAACATACTGGCCCTAGCAGTCTAGCCCTGCCAGCCTTCTCCTACCAGCCTAGCCCTGACCTTAGCCCTGACAGACTAGCCTCAGTCTAGCCCTGCCAGCCTATCCCTAACCCTAGCCCTGATAGCCTAGACCTCACAGTCTAGCCCTGCCAGCCTAGCCCTAATCTTATCCCTGACAGTCTAGACCTCAGTCTTTTGTCCTGCCAGCCTTGCCCTGTGAGACTAGCCCTGCCAGCCTAGCCCTAACCTTAGCTCAACTGCCTAGCTCTAACCTTAGCCCTCACAGTCTAGCCTTGACACGCTCGCCCTAACCTTATCCCTCGCAGTCTAGCCCTGCCAGCCTATTCCTCAGTCTACCCCTGACAGCCTTCCCCTAACCTTAGCCCCGACAGTCTACTCCTAACCTTATCGCTAACAGTCTAGCCCTGCCAGCCTAGCCCTGCGAGCCTTTTCCTACAAACCTTGCCCTGGCAGCCTTACCCTGACATCCTAGCCCTCACATTCTAGCCCTGACTGCCTAGCCCTAACCTTATCGCTAACAGTCTAGCCCTGCCAGCCTAGCCTTGCCAGCCTAGCACTGCGAGCCTTTTCCTATGAGCCTTGCCCTGCCAGCCTTTCCCTGCCAGCCTAGCCCTAACCTTATCCTTGACAGTCTAGCCCTAGCAGTCTTGCCCTGCCAGCCTAGCCCTGACATACTAGCCCTAGCAGTCTAGCCCTGCCAGCCTTCTCCTACCAGCCTAGCCCTGACAGACTAGCCTCAGTCTAGCCCTACCAGCCTATCCCTAACCCTAGCCCTGATAGCCTAGACCTCACAGTCTACCCCTGCCAGCCTTGTCCTGCCAGCCTATCCCTGCCAGGCTAGCCCTAATCTTATCCCTGACAGTCTAGACCTCAGTCTTGTCCTGCCAGCCTTGCCCTGAGACTAGCCCTGACAGCCTAGACCTAACCTTACCCCTAAGCTTAGCCCTGACAGACTAGCTCTGCCAGCCTAGCCCTATCCTTAGCTCAACTGCCTAGCTCTAACCTTAGCCGTAACAGACTAGCCCTCACAGTCTAGCCCTGACACGCTCGCCCTAACCTTATCCCTAGCAGTCTAGCCCTGCCAGCCTATTCCTCAGTCTACCCCTGACAGCCTTCCCCTAACCTTAGCCCCGACAGTCCAGTCCTAACCTTATCGCTAACAGTCTAGCCCTACCAGTCTAGCCCTGCGAGCCTTTTCCTAAGAGCCTTGCCCTGGCAACCTAGTCCTCACAGTCTACCCCTGACAGCCTAGCCCTAACGTTATCGCTAACAGCCTAGCCCTACCAGTCTAGCCCTGCGAGCCTTTTCCTAAGAGCCTTGCCCTGGCAACCTAGTCCTCACAGTCTACCCCTGACAGCCTAGCCCTAACATTATCACTGACAATCTAGCCCTCACAGTCTAGCCCCCTCACTGTAGCCCTGCCAGCCTAGCCCTGCGAGCCTTTTCCTAAGAGCCTTGTCCTGGCAGCCTTGCCCTGATGGCCTAGTCCTCACAGTCTACCCCTCACAGCCTAGCCCTATCCTTAGCCCTGACAGACTAGCCCTCACAGTCTAGCCCTACCAGCCTTGCCCTGCCAGCCTTACCCTGACAGCCTAGCCCTCACAGTCTAGCCCTGCCAGCCTAGCCCTAATCTAATTCGACTGCCTAGCCCTAACCTTAACCCTGACAGACTAACCCTCACAGTCTAACCCTGACAACCAAGCCCTAACCTTAGCCCTGACTGCCTAGCCCACAGTTTAGCCCTGACAGACTAGCCCTCGTAGTCTAGCCCTGCCAGGCTTGCCCTACCAGCATAGTCCTCCCAGCCTTGCCCTACCAGCGTAGCCCTGACCTTAGCCCCTGAAAAGCTAGCCGTGACAGCCTAGCCCTGACCAATCTTGCCCTGTCAGCCTGCCCTACCTACCTAGCCCTGACAGACAAGCCCTGAAGACTAGCCCTGCCAGCCTAGCTCTAACCTTAGCTCGACTGCCTAGCCCTAACTTTAGCCTTGACAGACTAGCCCTCACAGTCTAGCTCTGACACCCTCGCCCTAACCTTATCCCTCGCAGTCTAGCCCTCAGTCTGGCCCTGTGAGCCTAGCCCTGCCAGCCTTACCCTGCCATCCTAGTCCTCAGTCTACCCTTGAGAGCCTTCACCAAACCTTAACCCTGGCAGCCTAGCCCTAACCTTAACCCTGACAGACTAACCCTCAGTCTACCCCTGACAGGCTAACCTTCACAGTCTAGCCCTGTCAACCTTGTCCTGCCAGCCTTACCCTGCCACCCTAGTCCTCACAGCTTTGCCCTGCCAGCCTAGCCCTAACCATAGCTCAACTGCCTAGCCCTCACCTTAGCCCTGACGGCCTAACCCTGACAGCCTAGCCCTCTCAGTCTAGCCCTAACCTTAGCCCTGACTGACTAGCCCTGACAGACTAGACCTCACAGTGAAGCCCTGCCAGCCTAGCCCTAACCTGAGGCCTGACAGCCTAGCCCTAACCTTAGCCCTAACAGCATAGCCCTCCCAGTCTTGCCCTGTCAGCCTAGTCCTCACAGCCTAGCCCTGACAGACTAGCCCTGAAAGCCTACCCCTAACCTTATCACTAACACTCTAGCCCTCACAGCATAGCCCTGCCAGCCTAGCCCTAACCTTAGCCCTGATAGACTAGCCCTGACAGCCTAACCCTCAGTCTACCCCTAACAGACTAGCCCTCACAGTCAAGCCCTGCCAGGCTACCCCTAACCTTAGCCCTGACATCCTCGCCCTCACAGTCTATCCCTTACAGCCTACCCCTGACAACCTAGGACTAACCTTATCCCTGCAGTCTAGCCCTGCCAACCTAGTCCTCTGTCTAGCCCTGACAGCCTAGCCTTAACCTTATCACTAACAGTCTAGCCCTCACAGTCTAGCCTTGCTAGCCTAGCCCTGCCAACCATTTCCTACGATCCTTGCCCTGACAGCATTGTCCTGAGAGCCTAGCCCTCACAGTTCTACCCCTGCCAGTCTAGCCCTCAGTCTAGCCCTCAGTCCAGCCCTGAAAGCCTACCCCTCAGTCTAGCCCTGCCAATCTTGCCCTGCCAGCCTACTCCTAACCTTAGCCCTGACAGACTAGCCCCCACAGTCTAGCCCTGCAAGTCTACTTCTCACAGCCTTGCACTGCCAGCCTAGCCCTAACCTTAGCCCTGCAGCCTAGCCCTGCGAGCCTTTTCCTAAGAGCCTTGCCCTGGCAGCCTTGCCCTGACAGCCTAGCCCTAACCTTATCGCTAACAGTCTAGCCCTGCCAGCCTTGCCCTGCGAGCCTAGACCTCACCTTAGCCCTGACGGCCTAGCCCTGACAGTCAAGCCCTGACAGCCTAACCCTCTCAGTCTATCCCTGACACCCTAGCCCTCAGTCTAGCCCTGCCAATCTTTCCCTGTCAGGTTTGCCCTGCCAGCCTAGACCTAACCTGAGACCTGACAGCCTATCCCTAACCTTAGCTGGACTGCCTATCCCAGCCTTAGACATGACAGACTAGCCCTCACATTCAAGCCCTGCCAGCCTAGCCCTAACCTTAGCCCTAACAGACTAGCCCTCAGTCTAGCCCTGACACGCTCGCCCTAACCTTATCCCTCGCAGTCTAGCCCTGCTAGCCTTGCCTTCAGTCTACCCCTGACAGCCTTCGCATAACCTTAGCCCTGACAGCCTAGCCCTAACCTTATCGCTAACAGTCTAGCCCTGCCAGTCTAGCCCTGCGAGTCTTTTCCTAAGAGCCTTCCCCTGGCAGCCTTGCCCTGAGAGCCGAGTCCTCACGGTCTACACCTGAAAACGTTGCCATAACCTTAACCCTGACAGCCTAGCCCAACCTTATCGCTGACAATCTAGCCCTCACAGTCTAGCCCTCACAGTGAAGCCCTGCCAGCCTAGCCCTGCAAGCCTTTTCCTACCAGCCTTGCCCTGGCAGCCTTGCCCTAACCAAAGCTCTGCCAGACTTTCCCTGCCAGCCTTACCCTGTCAGCCTAGTCCTCACAGCCTTGCCCTGCCACCCTTGCCCTAACTTTAGCTCGACTGCCTAACCCTAACCTTAGCCCTGACAACCTAGCCCTAACCTTAGACCTGACAGCCTAGTCCTCACAGTCTACCCCTGACAGCCTACCCTAACCTTAGCCCTGCCAGCCTTGCCCTGCCAACCTAGCCCTAAACTTAGCCCTGACAGACTAGCCCTGACGGCCTAGCCCTGCCAGCCTAGTCCTCTCAGTCTAACCCTGACACGCTAGCCCTCTCATTCTATCCCTGCCAGCCTAGCCCTCAGTCTACCCCTGCCAATCTTGGCTTGTCAGCCTTGCCCTGGCAGCCTAGTCCTAACCTTAGCCCTTACAGCCTACCCTGCCCAAGCCAGCCTAGCACATAGTCTAGCCCTGCCAGCCTTGCCCTGGCAGCTAGTCCTCACAGCCTTGCCCTGCAGCCTAGCCTTAACCTAGCCCTGACAGGACTAGCCCTCACAGTCAAGCCCTGCCAGCCTATCCCTAACCTTACCTCGACTACCTAGCCCTAACCTTAGCCCTAAACAGTCTAGCCCTCACAGTCTAGCCCGTACACGCTCGCCCTAACATTATCCCTCGCAGTCTGCCCTGCCAGTCTTGCCATGCCAGCCTAGTCCTCAGTCTGAACGCACTGACAGCCTTCGCATAACCTTAGCCCTGACAGCCTAGCCCTAACCTTATCGCTAACAATCTACCCCTGCCAGTCTAGCCCTGCGAACCTTTTCCTAAGAGCCTTGCCCTGACAGCCGAGTCCTCACAGTATACCCCTGAGAGCCTTGCCATAACCTAAGCCCTAATAGACTAGCCCTGACAACCTAGCCCTCACAGTGTAGCCCTGCCAGGCTAGCCCTGCAAGCCTTTTCCTAACAGCCTTGCCCTGAAAGCCTAGCCCTGACCTTAGCCCTGACAGTCTAGTCCTGAAAGCCTAGCCCTAAACTTATTGCTAACAGTCTAGCCCTGCCAACCTAGCCCTGCCAGCCTTTTCTACGAGCCTTGCCCTGTCAGCCTTACCCTAACCTTATCTTCACAGTCTAGCCCTCCCATGACTAGCCCTGCGAGCCTTTTCCTATGAGCCTTGCCCTGGCAGCCTTACCCTGGCAGCCTAGTCCTCACTGTTCTAAGCCTGAACGCTTACCCTTCACAATCTAGCCCTGACAGCCTACCGCTAACCTTAGTCCTGCAAGCCTAGCCCTCGTACTCTAGCCCTGCCAGCCTGCCTTCAGTCTAGCCCTCTATCCTGTCCTGTGAGCCTAGTCCTCAGTCTGACCCTGCCAGCCTAGCCCTCAGTCTAGCCCTGCCAATCTTGCCCTCTCAGCCTAACCCTAACCTTAGCTTTCACAGTCTAACCCTGCCAGCATAGCCCTGACATCCTAGCCCTGCCATCCTAGCCCTGCGAGCCTTTTCCTATGAACCTTGCCCTGGCAGCCTTGCCCTGGCAGCCTAGTCCTCACTGTTCTAAACCTGAACGCTTAGCCTTCACTATCTAGCCCTGACAGCCTACCGCTAACCTTAGTTCCTGCAAGCCTAGACTTCGTACCCTAGCCCTGCCAGACTACCCTCAGTCTAGCCCTGCCAGCCTACCCTCAGTCTAGTTCTGCAATCTTTGCCCTCTCAGCTTACCCTGCCAGCCTAGCCCTACCTGAGGCCTGACAGACTAGCCCTCAGTCTACTTCTGCTAATCTTGCTTTCTCAGCCTTACCCTGCCAGCTGATCCCTCACCTGGGACCTGACACCCTAGCCCTACCTTACCCCTGAACGACTAGCCCTCAGCCTAGCCCTGCAAATCTTTCCCTGTCAGCCTTGCCCTGCCAGCCTTCCCCTGCCAGGCTAGCCCTACCCTGAGACCTGTCACGCTACCCCTAACCTTAGCCCTGACCGCCTAGCCCTGACAGAATACCGCTCACAGTCTAGCCCTGCCAGCCTTGCCCTGACAGCCTAGTCCTCACCATTCGATGCCTCAACGCTTAGCCTTCAAAGTCTAGCCCTGCCACCCTACCGCTAACCTTAGTCCTGCCAGCCTACCCTCAGTCTAGCCCTGCCAGCCTAGCCCTCAGTCTAGTTCTACCAATCTTCCCCTCTCAGTCTTACCCTGCCAGCCTAGCCCTACCCTGAGGCCTGACAGACTAGCCCTCAGTCTGACCCTGCCAATCTTCCCTGCCAGCCTAGCCCTAACCTTAGCCCTGACCGACTATCCCTGACAGACTACCGCTCACAGTCTATCCCTGCCAGCCTAGCCCTCAGTCTATTCTGCCAATCTTGCCCTCTCAGCCTTACCCTGCCAGCTGATCCCTCACCTGGGACCTGACACCCTAGCCCTAACTGACCCCTGAAAGACTAGCCCTCAGTCTACCCCTGCCAATCTTTCCCTGTCAGCCTTGCCCTGCCAGCCTTCCCCTGCCAGCCTAGCCCTACCCTGAGACCTGGCAGCCTAGCCCTAACCTTAGCCCTGACCGACGAGCCCTGACAGACTACCGCTCACAGTCTAGCCCTGCCAGCCTTGCCCTGTTTGCTTAGTCCTCACAGCCTTGCTCTACCAGCCTAGCCCTGACAGAGTACCCCTGACAGCCTAACCCTGCCAGCCTTGCCCTACCAGCTTGCCCTGCCAGCCTTGCCCTCCAGCATAGCCCTGCCAGCATAGCCCTGCCAGCATAGCCCTGACAGAGAAGCCCTCAGTCTAGCCCTGCCAATCTTGCCCTGTCAGCCTTACCCTAACCTTATCTTTCACAGTCTAGCCCTGCCATACTAGCCCTGCGAGCCTTTTCCTATGAGCCTTGCCCTGGCAGCCTTGCCCTGGCAGCCTAGTCCTCACTGTTCTAAGCCTGAACGCTTACCCTTCACAATCTAGCCCTGACAGCCTACCGCTAACCTTAGTCCTGCAAGCCTAGCCCTCGTACTCTAGCCCTGCCAGCCTGCCTTCAGTCTAGCCCTCTGTCCTGTCCTGTGAGCCTAGTCCTCAGTCTGACCCTGCCAGCCTAGCCCTCAGTCTAGCCCTGCCAATCTTGCCCTCTCAGCCTAACCCTAACCTTAGCTTTCACAGTCTAACCCTGCCAGCATAGCCCTGCCATCCTAGCCCTGCCATCCTAGCCCTGCGAGCCTTTTCCTATGAACCTTGCCCTGGCAGCCTTGCCCTGGCAGCCTAGTCCTCACTGTTCTAACCTGAACGCTTAGCCTTCACAATCTAGCCCTGACAGCCTACCGCTAACCTTAGTCCTGCAAGCCTAGACTTCGTACCCTAGCCCTGCCAGACTACCCTCAGTCTAGCCCTGCCAGCCTGCCCTCAGTCTAGTTCTGCCAATCTTGCCCTCTCAGCCTTACCCTGCCAGCCTAGCCCTACCCTGAGGCCTGACAGACTAGCCCTCAGTCTGGCCCTGCCAATCTTACCCTGTCAGCCTTGCCCTGCCAGCCTTCCCCTGCCAGCCTAGCCCTACCCTGAGACCTGGCAGCCTAGCCTGACAGACTACCGCTCACAGTCTAGCCCTGCCAGCCTTGCCCTGTCAGCTTAGTCCTCACAGCCTTGCTCTGACAGCTAGCCCTGACAGACTACCCCTGACAGCCTTGCCCTGCCAGCATAGCCCTAACCTTAGCCCTGACAGAGAAGCCCTCAGTCTAGCCCTGCCAATCTTGCCCTGTCAGCCTTACCCTAACCTTATCTTTCACAGTCTAGCCCTGCCAGCATAGCCCTGCCATCCTAGCCCTGCGAGCCTTTTCCTATGAGCCTTGCCCTGGCAGCCTTTCCCTGGCAGCCTAGTCCTCACTGTTCTACGCCTGAACGCTTAGCCTTCACAATCTAGCCCTGACAGCCTACCGCTAACCTTAGTCCTGCAAGCCTAGCCCTCGTACTCTAGCCCTGCGAGCCTACCCTCAGTCTAGCCCTGCCAGCGTGCCCTCAGTCTATCCCTCTGTCTGGCGCTGTGAGCCTAGCCCTCACTCTAGTTCTGCAATCTAGCCCTCTCAGTCTTACCCTGCCAGCCTAGCCCTACCCTGAGGCCTGACAGACTAGCCCTCAGTCTGGCCCTGCCAATCTTACCCTGTCAGCCTTGCCCTGCCAGCCTTCCCCTGCCAGCCTAGCCCTACCCTGAGACCTGGCAGCCTAGCCCTGACACTACCGCTCACAGTCTAGCCCTGCCAGCCTTGCCCTGTCAGCTTAGTCCTCACAGCCTTGCTCTGCCAGTCTAGCCCTGACAGACTACCCCTGACAGCCTTGCCCTGCCAGCATAGCCCTAACCTTAGCCCTGACAGAGAAGCCCTCAGTCTAGCCCTGCCAATCTTGCCCTGTCAGCCTTCCCTAACCTTATCTTTCACAGTCTAGCCCTGCCAGCATAGCCCTGTTCATCCTAGCCCTGCGAGCCTTTTCCTATGAGCCTTGCCCTGGCAGCCTTGCCCTGGCAGCCTAGTCCTCACAGTCTACCCCTGACAGCCTAGCCCTAAACTTAGCCCTGACATACTACCCTGACAGCCTAGCCCTAACCTAAAGCTGACAATCTAGCCCTCACAGTCTAGCCCTGACAGCCTAGCTCTGCGAGCCTTTTTCCTAAGAAGACTTGCCCCTGGTAGCCTTGCCCTGACGGCCTAGTCCTCACAGCTCTACTCCTGACAGCCTAGTCCTAACCCTAGCCCTAACAGCCTAACCCTAAACCATGGCTCTCAGAGTGTAGCCCAAACAGCCTAGCCTTGTCCTAGCCCTCACAATCTAGCCCTGACACCCTAGCCCTCACAGTCTACTAACCCTAGCCCTGACAGCTGAGCCCAACCAAAGCCCTCACAGCCTAGCCCTTAGAGCCAAGCCCTCACAGCCTAGCCCTAACCTTAGTACTGACAGCCTAGCCTTGACAGCCTAGCCCTCATTCTAGACCTCACGACCAAGCCCTCACAGTCTAGCCTTGACAGTCTGGCCCTGAAACTAGACTGTGAGGGCTAGGCTGTGAGGGATAGTCTGTCAGGGTTAGACTGAGGGCAAGGCTGTGAAAGCTAGGCTTTGAGGGCTAGGTGCAGGGCTAGCTCAGGGCTAGCTACCAGGTTAGGCTGTGAGGGCTAGGCTGTGAGGCTAAGAAACTGAGGGCTAGACTGTCAGGGTTAGACTGTGAGGCTTAGGCTTCAGGGAAAGGCTGTTAGAGCTAGGGATAGGGCTAGGCTGTGAGGCACGGCTTTCAGGGCTAGACCGTGAGGGCTAGACGTGAGGGTTACACTGAGGGCTAGACTATCAGTGCTGGGCAGTGAGGGCTAGGCTGTCAGGGGCAGACTGAGGGCTAGACTAATAATGAGGGCTAAGCTATGAGCGCTAAACTGTCAGGGCTAGCCTGTGAGGGCACGGCTGTCAGGGCTAGGCGGTGAGGGCTAGGCTGTCAGGGAAGACTGTGAGGACTAAGCTGTCAGGGCTAGACTGAGGGCTAGACTGTGAAGACTACACTGAGGTTAGACAGTCAGGGCTATGCTGTGAGGGCTAGTTGTCAGGGTTAGACTGATGGCTAGGCTGTCAGGGCTAGGCTGTGAGCGCTAGGCTATCAGGGCTAGGCTACGACGGCTAGGCTATGAGGGCAAGGCAGTGAGGGCTAGACTGTGAGGGCCAAGTAGTCAGGGATAGACTGTCAGAGCTAGACTGAGGGCTAGGCTGTGAGGGCTCGACTGTGAGAACTACACTGTGAAGGCTAGGCTGTCAGGGCTTGTCCGTGATGGCTCGGCTGTCAATGTTAGGCCTCAGTCTAGCCCTGACAGCCTAGCCCTGAAACCCTGGCCCTAACCTTCACTTCTAATCCTAGCCCTGACAGCTTAGCCCCAACCCTAGCCCTAAACTTAGCCCTGACAGTCTAGCCCTAACATGCCCCCTTACCTTGGCCCTGACAGCTTAGCCTTACCCTAGCCCTCACAGTCTAGCCTTAATCCTAGCCCTGAGAGCCTAGCCTTAAACTTAGACCTGACAGCATAGCCCTCACAGTCTAGCCCTGACAGCCTTGCCCTGCCAGCCTTGCACTGCCATCCTAGTCCTCACAGTCTACTCCTGGCAGCCTAACCCTAACCTTAGCCCTAACAGACTAGCACTCACAGTCTACCCCTGAGAGCCTAGCCCTAGCCTTATCCCTCATGGTCTAGCCCTCACAGCCTGTGCCTGTGAGTCTTGTCCTGCCAGCCTTATCCCACCAGCCTTGCACGAACAACCTAGTCCTCACAGTCTACCCTGACAGCCTAAGCCCTCAGTCTACCTCTCACAGCCTAGCCCTAATCTTCACCCTGACATACTAGCCCTCACGTAGTCTAGCCCTGTCAGCCTGCCCCTGCCAGCATTACCCTCAGCCTAGCCCTCACAGTCTAGCCCTAACCTTAGCCCTGACAGACTAGCCCTCACAGTCTAGCCCTGACAGCCTAGCCCTAACCTTATCCTCACAGTCTAGCCCTCACAGTCTAAACCTGACAGGATAACCCTCAGTCTAGCCCCTCGCAGTATAGCCCTGCCAGCCTAGCCCTCGCAGTCTAGCCCTGCCAGGCTAGTCCTAAACTTAGCCCTGACAGACCAGCCCTGACAGCCTAGGCCTCATAGTCTAGCCCTGCCAGCCTTGCCCTGCCAGCATACCCTAACCTTAGCCCTGACAGACTAGCCCTCAGTCTACCACTGACAACCTAGCCCTAACCTTAGCCCTGAGATCCTAGCCCTAACATTATCGCTAACAGTCTAGCCTGCCAGCCTAGCCCTGTGAGCCTAGCCCTGGCAGCCTTGCCCTGGCAGCCTAGCCCTAACCTTAGCCCTGACAGCCTAACCCTCAGTCTACCCCTGACAGACTAGCACTCACAGTCTAGCCCTGCCAGCCTTACCCTGTCAGCCTAGTCCTCACAGCCAAGCCCTGACAGCCTTGCCCTGCCATCATAGCCCTAACCTTACTCGAATGCCTAGCCCTAACCTTAGCCCTGACAGACTAGCCCTCAGTCTTGCCCTGACAAACTAGCCCTGTCAGCCGTGCCCTGCCAGCCTAGCCCTAACCTCAGACCTGACAGACCACCCTGACAGACTAGCCCTCACAGTCAAGCCCTGCCAGCCTGGCCCTTACCTTAGCCCTGACAGACTAACCCTGACACACTAGCCCTGACAGTGTAGCCCTGATCGCCTAGCACTCAGGTTACCCCTGACAGCCTAGCCCTCGCTCTAGCCCTGCCAGCCTAGCCCTCAGTCTAGACCTGCCAGCCTAGCCCTGCCAGCCTTCCTATGAGCTTTTCCCTGGCAGCCTTGCCCTGACAGCCTAGTCCTCACAGTTCTACCCCTGACAGCCTACCCTCACAGTCTAGCACTGCCAGCCTTGCCCTGCCAGCGTTACCCTGCCAGCCTAGCCCTCACAGTCTAGGCCTGACAGACTAGCCCACCCTCGCCCTTACCCTAGCCCTGACAGCCTAACCCTCTCAGTCTAGCCCTGACAGTCTAGCCTCAGTCTAGCCCTGCCAGCCTTGCCTTGCCAGCCTAGCGCTAACCTGAGATCTAACAACCTAGCTCTAACCTTAGCCCTGACAGACTATCCCTGCCAGCCTAGCCCTAACCTTAGCTGCACTGCCTAGCCCTAAACCTAGCCCTAACTGACTAGCCCTCACAGTCTAGCGCTGCCAGCCTTGCCCTGCCAGCCTAGCCCTATCCTTAGCCCTGACAGACTTGCCCTGACAGCCTAGCCCTCATAGTCTAGCCCTGCCAGCCTTGCCCTAACCTGAGCTCGACTGCCTAGCACTCACCTTAGACCTGACAGACTAGCCCTGACAGTCTAGCCTTTACATTCTAGCCCTAACAGGCTAACCCTAACCTTATGACTGACAATCTAGCCTCACATTCTAGACCTCACACTGTAGCCCTGCCAGCCTAGCCCCGTGAGCCTTTTCCTATGAACCTTGCCCTGGCAGCCTTGCCATGACATCCTACCCTCACAGTGTACACCTGAAGGCCTAGCCATAACCTTAGCCTTGACAGACTAGACCTCAGAGTCTACCCCTGCCAGCCTTGCACTGTCAGCCTAGTACTCACTGTTCTACGCCTGAACGCTTAGCCTTCACAGTCTAGCCCTGACAACCTACAGCTAACCTTAGTCCTGCCAGCCTAGCCCTCGTACTCTAGACCTCCGAGCCTACCCTCAGTCTAGCCCTGCCAGCCTAGCCCTAAGGCTAGACCTCTGTCTGGCCCTGTGAGCCTAGTCCTCTGTCTACCCTGACAGCATAGCCTTCAGTCTAGTTCTGCCAATCTTTCCCTGTCAGCCTTGCCCTGCGAGCCTTCCCTGCCAGCCTAGCCCTACCTGAGACCTGGCAGCCTAGCCCTAACCTTAGACCTGACCGACTAGCCCTGACAGACTACCGCTCAGAGTCTAGCCCTGCCAGCCTTGCCCTGTCAGCTTAGTCCTCACAGCCTTGCTCTGCCAGCCTAGCCCTGCCAGCATAGCCCTAACCTTAGCCCTGACAGAGAAGCCCTCAGTCTAGCCCTGCCAATCTTGCCCTGTCAGCCTTACCCTAACCTTATCTTTCACAGTCTAGCCCTGCCAGCACAGCCCTGCCATCCTAGCCCTACCAACCTTTTCCTATGAGCCTTGCCCTGGCAGCCTTTCCCTGGCAGCCTAGTCCTCACTGTTCTACGCCTGAACGCTTAGCCTTCACAGTCTAGCCCTGACAGCCTACCGCTAACCTTAGTCCTGCAAGCCTAGCCCTCGTACTCTACCCTGCGAGCCTACCCTCAGTCTACCCTGCCAGTGTGCCCTCAGTCTAGCCCTCTGTCTGGCGCTGTGAGCCTAGGCCTCACTCTGACCCTGCCAGCCTAGCCCTCAGTCTAGCCCTGCCAATCTTGCCCTCTCAGCCTTACCCTGCCAACCTAGCCCTACCCTGAGGCCTGAAAGCTAGCCCTCAGTCTGGCCCTGCCAATCTTACCCTGTCAGCCTTCCCCTGCCACCCTACCCTAACCTTAGCCATGACCACCTACCCGGACAGAATACCGCTCACATTCTAGCCCTACCAGCTTTGCCCTGTCACCCTAGTCCTCACAGCCTTGCTCTGCCAGCCTAGCCCTGCCACCCTTGCCCTAAGCTTATCTTTAACAGTCTAACCCTGCCAGCATAGCCCTGGGAGCCTATTTCTATGAGCCTTGCCCTGCCATCCTTGCCCTGACAGCCTAGTCCTCACATTCGATGCCTCAACACTTAGCCTTCACAGTCTAGCCCTGCCAGCCTACCACTAACATTAGTCCTACCAGCCTAGCCCTCAGTCTAGCCCTGCCAATCTTGCCCTGTCAGCTTTACCTGACCTTATCTTTCACAGTCTAGCCCTGCCAGCATAGCCCTGCCATCCTAGCCCTGCGAGCCTTTTCCTATGAGCCTTGCCCTGGCGCCTTTCCCTGGCAGCCTTTCCCTGGCAGCCTAGCCTCACTGTTCTACGCCTGAACAATTAGCCTTCACAATCTACCCCTGACAGCCTACCGCTAACCTTAGTCTTCAAAGCCTAGCCTCGTACTCTAGCCCTGCGAGCCCCTCAGTCTAGCCTGCCAGCGAGCCCTCAGTCTATCCATCTGTCTGGCGCTGTGAGCCTAGTCCTCAGTCTGACCCTCCCAGCCTAGCCCTCAGTCTAGTTCTGCCATTCTTTCCCTCTCAGTCTTACCCTGCCAGCCTAGCCTGCCCTGAGGCCTGACAGACTAGCTCTCAGTCTGGCCCTGCCAGCCTAGACCTCATCTACTTTGCTAATCTACTTTCTCAGCCTTACCCTGCAGCTGATCCTCACCTGGGACCTGACACCCTAGCCCTACCTTACCCTGAACGACTAGCCCTCAGCCTACCCTGCAAATCTTTCCCTGTCAGCCTTGCCCTGCCAGCCTTCCCCTGCCAGGCTAGCCCTACCCTGAGACCTGGCACCCTACCGCTAACCTTAGCCCTGACGCCTAGCCCTGACAGAATACCGCTCACAGTCTAGCCCTGCCAGCCTTGCCCTAAGAGCCTACTCCTCACCATTCGAATGCCTCAACGCTTAGCCTTCAAAGTCTAGCCCTGCCACCCTACGCTAACCTTAGTCCTGCCAGCCACCCTCAGTCTAGACCTGCCAGCCTAGCCCTCAGTCTGGCCCTGCCAATTCCCCTCTCATTACCCTGCCAGCCAGCCCTACCCTGAGGCCTGACAGACAAGCCGTCAGTTCTACCCTAAAATCTTACCCTGCCAGCCTAGCCCTACCCTGAGACCTGGAAGCCTAGCCCTAACCTTAGCCCTGACGACTATCCCAGACAGACTACCGCTCACAGTCTATCCTTCCAGCCTAGCCCTCAGTCTAGCCCTGCCAGCCTAGCCCTCAGTCTATTCTTGCCAATCTTGCCCTCTCATCCTTACCGTGCCACCTGATCCCTCACCTGGGACCTGACACCCTAGCTCTAACTGACCCCTGAAAGAACTAGCCCTCAGTCTACCCCTGCCAATCTTTCCCTGTCAGCCTTGCCCTCCAGCCTTCCCCTGCCAGCCTAGCCTACCCTGAGAACCTGGCAGCCTACCCTAACCTTAGCCCTGACCGACTCCCTGACACACTACCGCTCACATTCTAGCCCTGCCAGCCTTGCCGTGTCAGCTTAGTCCTCACAGCCTTGCTCTACCAGCCTAGCCCTGACAGACTACCCCTGACAGCGTAACCCTGCCACCCTTGCCCTACCAGCATTACCCTGCCAGCCTTTGCCCTTCCAGCATAGCCCTGCCAGCATAGCCCTGACAGAGAAGCCCTCACTCTAAGCCCTGCCAATCTTGCCCTGTCAGCCTTACCCTAACCTTATCTTTCACAGTCTAGCCCTGCCATCCTAGCCCTGCGAGCCTTTTCCTATGAGCCTTGCCCTGGCAGCCTTGCCCTGGCAGCCTAGTCCTCACTTTCTACGCCTGAATGCTTAGCCTTCACAGTCTAGCCCTGACAACCTACCGCTAACCTTAGTCCTGCAAGCCTACCCTCGTACTCTAGCCCTGCGAGCCTACCCTCAGTCTAGCCCTCTGTCTGGCGCTGTGAGCCTAGTCCTCAGTCTGACCCTGCCAGCCTAGCCCTCACTCTACTTCTGCCAATCAGCCCTCTCAGTCTACCCTGCCAGCCTAGCCCACCCTGAGGACTGACAGAATAGCCCTCAGTCTGGCCCTGCCAATCTTACCCTGTCAGGCTTGCCCTGCCAGCCTTCCCCTGCCATCCTAGCCCTAACCTTAGCCTGACCGCCTAGCCCTGACAGACTACCTCTCACAGTGTATCCTGCCAGCCTAGACCTCAGTCTGGCCCTGCCAGCCTCCCTCAGTCTAGTTCTGCTAATCTTGCCTCTCAGCCTTACCCTGCCAGCTGATCCCTCACCTGGATTCTGACACCCTAGCCCTACCTTCCCCCTGAACGACTAGCCCTCAGCCTAGCACTGCCAATCTTTTCCCTGTCAGCTTGCCCTCCCAGCCTTCCCCCTGCGAGGCTAGACCTAACCTTAGCCCTGAGCCACTAGCCCTAACAGATTACCGCTCACAGTCTAGCCCTGCCAGCCTTGCCCTGCAGCATAGCCCTAACCTTAGCCCTGACAGAGAAGCCCTCAGTCTAGCCCTGCCAGTCTTGCCCTGTCAGCCTTAGCCTAACCTTATCTTTCACAGTCTAGTTTTGCCAGCATAGCCCTGCCATCCTATCCCTGCGAGCCTTTTCCTATGAGCCTTGCCCTGGCAGCCTAGTCCTCACTGTTCTACGCCTGAACGCTTAGCCTTCACAGTCTAGCCCTGACAGCCTACCTCTAATCTTATTCTGCAAGCCTAGCCCTCGTACTCTAGCCCTACGAGCCTGCGCTCAGTCTAGTTCTGCTAATCTTGACCTCTCAGCCTTACCCTGCCAACCTAGCCCAAACATGAGGCCTGACAGACTAGCCCTCAGTCTGGCCCTGCCAATCTTACCCTGCCAGCCTTGCCCTGCAGCCTTCCCCTGCCAGCCTAGCCCTACCCTGTGACCTGCAGCCTAGCCTTAACCTTAGTCCTGACCGCCTAGCCCTGACAGACTACCGCTCACAGTCTAGCCCTGCCAGCCTTGCCCTGTCAGCTTAGTCCTCACAGCCTTGCTCTGACAGCCTAGCCCTGAGAACTACCCCTGACAGCGTTGCCCTGCCAGCCTTGCCCTGCCAGCCTTTTCCTATGAGCCTTGCCCTGGAAGCCTTGCCTTCACTGTTATACGCCTAAACGCTTAGCCTTCACAGTCTCGCCCTGACAGCCTACCGCTAACCTCAGTCCTGCAAGCCTAGCCCTCATAACTCTAGCCCTGCGAGCCTGCCCTCACTCTACCCTCGTTCTGGCCCTGTGAGCCTAGTCCTCAGTCTGACCCTGCCAGCCTAGCCCTCACTCTAGTTCTCCCAATCATGCCCTCTCAGCCTTACCCTGCCAGCCTAGCCCTACCCTGAGGACTGACAGACTAGCCCTCAGTCTGGCCCTGCAATCTTACCCTGGAAGGCTTCCCCTGCCAGCCTAGCCCTACCCTGAGACCTGGCAGCCTAGACCTAACCTTAGCCCTGACCGCCTAGCCCTGACAGACTACCGCTCCAGTCCTAGCCCTGCCAGCCTAGCCTCAGTCTAGTTCTGCCAATCTTGCCCTGTCAGCCTTACCGCTGCCAGCTGATCCCTCACCTGACCTGATACCCTAGCCCTACCTTACCCCTGAAAGACTAGCCCTCAGCCTAGCCCTGCCAATCTTTCCCTGTCAGCCTTTCCCTGCCAGCCTTCCCCTACCAGACTAGCCCTACCCTGAGACCTGGCAGCCTAGCCCTAACCTTATCTCTGACCGCCTATCCCTGACACACTACCTCTCACAGTCTAGCCCTGCCACCCTAGCCCTCAGTCTGGCCCTGCCAGCCTAGCCCTCAGTCTAGTACTGCTTAATCTTGCCGTCTCAGCCTTACCCTGCCAGCTGATCCCTCACCTGGGATCTGACACCCTAGCCCTACCTTACCCCTGAATGACTATCCCTCAGCCTATCCCTGCCAATCTTTCCCTGTCAGCCTTGCCCTGCCAGCCTTCCCCTGCCAGCCTAGACCTAACCTTAGCCCTGACCAACTAGCCCTGACAGACTATCGCTCACAGTCTAGCCCTGCAGCCTACCCTATCAGCTTTACTCCTCACATCCTTGGCTCTGCAGCCTAGCCCTGACAGACTACCCCTGGACAGCCTTGCCCTGCAGCCTTACCCTGGCCAGCATAGCCCTAACCGTAGCCCTGACAGAAACCCTCAGTCTAGCCTGCCAATTGCCCTTCAGCTTAACCCTAACTTATCTTGCACAGTATACCCTGCCAGCATAGCCCTTGCATCCTAGCCCTGCCATCCTAGCCCTGCAGCCTTTTCCTATGAGCCTTGCCCTGCAGCTTGCCCTGGCAGCCTAGTCCTCACTGTTCTAGCCTGAACGCTACCCTTCACAGTCTAGCCCTAAAGCCTACCCGCTAACCTTAGTCCTGCAAGCCTAGCCTCGTACTCTCAACCCTGCGAGCCTGCCCTCAGTCTAGCCCTCTTTCTGGCCCTGTGAGCCTAGCCCTCACTCTAGTTCTGCCAATCTCCCTCTCAGCCTTACCTGCCAGCCTAGCCCTACCCTGAGACTGACAAACTAGCCCTCAGTCTGGCCCTGCAAATCTTACCCTGTCAGCCTTACCCTGCCAAGCTTCCCCTGCCAGCCTAGCGCTACCCTAGACCTGGCATCCTAGCGCTAACTACCCCTGACGCTAGCCCTGACAGACTTACCGCTCACAGTCAGCCCTCCGCCTTGCGCTGTCAGCTTAGTCCTCACAGCCTTCCTCTGCCAGCCTATCCCTGACGGACTACCCCTGACAGCCTTACCCTGTCAGCCTTGCCCTGCCAGCATAGCCATAACCTTAGCCTGACAGAGATGCCCTCAGTCTAGCCCTGCAATCTTGCCCTGTCAGCCTTACCCTAACCTTATCTTTCACAGTCTAGCCCTCCATCCTAGCGCTGCGAGCCTTTCCTATGAACCTTACCCTGGCAGCCTTGCCCTGGCAGCCTAAGTCCCCTCAACTGTTCTAACCTGAACGCTTAGCCTTACACAATCTAGCCCTGACAGCCTACCGCAACCTTAGTCCTGCAAGCCTAGCCTTTCGTACCCTAGCCCTGCCAGACTACCCTCAGTCTAGCCCTGCCAGCCTGCCCTCAGTCTAGTTCTCAACTTGCCTCTCAGCCTTACCCTGAGCCTAGCCCTACCCTGAGGCCTGACAGACTAGCCCTCAGTCTGGCCCTGCCAATCTTACCTGTCAGCCTTGCCCTGCCAGCCTTCCCCTGCCAGCCTAGCCCTACCCTTGAGACTGGCAAGCCTAGCCCTGACAGACTACCGCTCACAGTCTAGCCCTGCAGCCTTGCCCTGTCAGCTTAGTCCTCACAGCCTTGCTCTGACAGCCAGCCCTGACAGACTACCCCTGACAGCCTTGCCCTGCCAGCATAGCCCTACCTTAGCCCTGACAGAGAAGCCCTCAGTCTAGCCCTGCCAATCTGCCCTGTCAGCCTTACCCTAACTTATCTTTCACAGTCTAGCCCTGCCAGCATAGCCCTGTCATACTAGCCCTGCGAGCCCTTTTCCTATGAGCCTTACCCTGGCAGCCTTTCCCTGGCAAGCCTAGTCCTCACTGTTCTACGCCTGAACGCTTAGCCTTCACAGTCTAGCCCTGACAACCTACCTTGCTAACCTTAGTCCTGCCAGCCTACCTCAGTCTAGCCCTGCCAGCCTAGCCCTCAGTCTAGTTCTACCAATCTTACCCTGCCAGCCTAGCCTAGCCCTACCCTGAGGCCTGACAGACTAGCCTCAGTCTGACCCTGCCAATCTTACCCTCCAGCCTAGCCCTACCCTGAAACCTGGCAGCCTAGCCCTAACCTTAGCCCTGACCGACTATCCTGACAGACTACCGCTCACAGTCTATCCCTGCCAGCCTAGCCCTCCGTCTAGCCCTGCCAGCCTAGCCCTCAGTTATTCTGCCAATCTGGCCCTCTCAGCCTTACCCTGCCAGCTGATCCTCACCTGGGACCTGACACCCTAGCCCTAACTGACGCCCTGAAAGACTAGCCCTCAGTCTACCCCTGCCAATCTTTCCCTGTCAGCCTTGCCCTGCCGCCTTCCCTGCCAGCCTAGCCCTACCCTGAGACCTGGCAGCCTAGCCTAACCTTAGCCCTGACCGACGAGCCCTGACAGACTACCGCTCACAGTCTAGCCCTGCCAGCCTTGCCCTGTTTTGCTTAGTCCTCACAGCCTTGCTCTACCAGCCTACCCTGACAGAGTACCCCTGACAGCCTAACCCTGCCAGCCTTGCCCTACCAGCATTGCCCCTGCCAGCCTTGCCTTCCAGCCATGGCCCTGCCAGCATAACCCTGACAGAGAAGCCCTCAGTATAGCCCTGCCAATCTTGCCCTGTCAGCCTTACTCTAACCTTTATCTTTCACAGTCTAGCCCTGCATACTAGCCCCTGGCGAGCCTTGCCCTGGCAGCCTTGCCCTGCAGCCTAGTCCTCACTGTTCTACGCCTGAACGATTATTAGCTTCAGTCTACCCCTGACAGCCTACCGCTAACATTAGTCCTGCAAGCCTAGCCCTCGTACTCTAGCCCTGCGAGCCTACCCTCAGTCTAGCCCTGCAGCGTGCCCTCAGTCTATCCCTCTGTCTGGCGCCGTGAGCCCTAGTCCTCAGTCTGACCCTGCCAGCCTACCCCTCAGTCTATTCTGCCATTCTTGCCCTCTCAGTCTTACCCTGCCAGCCTAGCCTACCCTGAGGCCTGACAGACTAGCCCTCAGTCTGGCCCTGCCAATTTACCCTTCAGCCTTGCCCTGCCAGCCTTCCCCTGCCAGCGTAGCCCTACCCTGAGACCTGGCAGCCTAGCCCTGACAGACTACCGCTCAAAGTCTAGCCCTGCCAGCCTTGCCCTGTCAGCTTAGTCCTCACAGCCTTGCTCTGCCAGCCTAAGCCCTGACAGATCTACCCTTGACAGCCTTGCCCTGCCAGCATACCCTAACCTTAGCCCTGACAGAGAACCCTCAGTCTAGCCCTGCCAATCTTGCCCTCAGCCTTACCCTAACTTATCTTTCACAGTCTAGCCTTGCCAGCAAGCCCTGCCATCCTAGCCCTGCGAAGCCTTTTCCTATGAGCCTTTCCCTGGCAGCCTAGTCCTCACTGTTCTACGCCTGAACGATTAGCCTTCACAGTCTAGCCCTGCCACCCTACCGCTAACCTTAGTCCTGCCAGCCTACCCTCAGTCTAGCCTGCCAGCCTAGCCTCAGTCTGGCCCTGCCGTCTTCCCTCTCAGTCTTACCCTGCCAGCCTAGCCCTACCCTGAGGCCTGACAGACAACGTCAGTCTGACCCTAAAATCTTACCCTGCCAGCCTAGCCCTACCCTGAACCTGGAAGCCTAGCCTAACCTTAGCCCTGACCGACTATCCCAGAACAGACGACGCTCACAGTCTATCCCTTCCAGCTAGCCTCAGTCTAGCCCTGCATCCTAGCCCTCAGTCTATTTCTGCCAATCTTGCCCTCTCATCCTTACCGTGCCACCTGATCCTCACCTGGACTGACACCCTAGCTCTAACTGACCCCTGAAAGACTAGCCCTCAGTCTACCCCTGCCAATCTTTCCTGTCAGCCTTGCTGCCAGTCCTTCCCTCCAGCCTAGCCCTACCCTGAGACCTGGCAGCCTACCCCTAACCTTAGCCCTGACCGACTCCCCTGACACACTACCGCTCACATTCTAGCCCTGCCAGCCTGCCCTGTCAGCTTAGTCCCTACCAGCCTTGCTCTACCAGCCTAGCCCTGACAGAACTACCCTGACAGGTAACCCTGCCACCCTTGCCCTACCAGCATTACCCTGCCAGCCTTGCCCTTCCAGCATAGCCCTGCCAGCATAGCCCTGACAGAGAAGCCCTCACTCTAGCCCTGCCAATCTTGCCCTGTCAGCCTTACCCTAACCTTATCTTTCACAGTCTAGCCCTGCCATCACTAGCCCTGCGAGCCTTTCCTATGAGCCTTGCCCTGCAGCCTTGCCCTGGCAGCCTAGTCCTCACTGTTCTACGCCTGAATGCTTAGCCTTCACAGTCTAGCCCTGACAACCTACCGCTAACCTTAGTCCTGCAAGCCCTAGCCCTCGACTCTAGCCCTGCGAGCCTACCCTCAGTCTAGCCCTCTGTCTGGCGCTGTGAGCCTAGTCCTCAGTCTGACCTGCCAGCCTAGCCCTCACTCTACTTTGCCAATCTAGCCCTCTCAGTCTTACCCTGCCAGCCTAGCTACCCTGAGGACTGACAGAATAGCCCTCAGTCTGGCCCTGCCATCTTACCTGTCAGGCTTGCCCTGCCAGCCTTCCCCTGCCATCCTAGCCCTAACCTTAGCCTGACGCCTAGCCCTGACAGACTACCTCTCACAGTGTATCCCTGCCAGCCTAGACCTCAGTCTGGCCCTGCAGCCTAGCCCTCAGTCTAGTTCTGCTAATCTTGCCCTCTCAGCCTTACCCTGCCAGCTGATCCCTCACCTGGATTCTGACACCCTAGCCCTACCTTCCCCCTGAACGACTAGCCCTCAGCCTAGCACTGCCAATCTTTCCCTGTCAGCCTTGCCTCCCAGCCTTCCCTGCGAGGCTAACCTAACCTTAGCCCTGAGCCACTAGCCCTAACAGATTACCGGCTCACAGTCTAGCCCTCCAGCTCTTGCCCTGCCAGCATAGCCCTAACCTTAGCCTGACAGAGAAGCCCTCAGTCTAGCCCTGCCAGTCTTGCCCTGTCAGCCTTAGCCTAACTATCTTTCACAGTCTAGTTTTGCCAGCATAGCCCTGCCATCCTATCCCTGCGAGCCTTTTCCTATGAGCCTTGCCCTGGCAGCCTAGTCCTCACTGTTCTACGCCTGAACGCTTAGCCTTCACAGTCTAGCCCTGACAGCCTACTCTAATCTTATTCCTGCAAGCCTAGCCCTCGTACTCTAGCCCTACGAGCCTGCGCTCAGTCTAGTTCTGCTAATCTTGACCTCTCAGCCTACCCTGCCAACCTAGCCCAAACATGAGGCCTGACAACTAGCCCTCAGTCTGGCCCTGCCAATCTTACCTGCCAGCCTTGCCCTGCCAGCCTTCCCCTGCCAGCCTAGCCCTACCCTGTGACCTGGCAGCCTAGCCTTAACCTTAGTCCTGACCGCCTAGCCCTGACAGACTACCGCTCACAGTCTAGCCTGCAGCCTTGCCCTGTCAGCTTAGTCCTCACAGCCTGCTCTGACAGCCTACCCTGATAGACTACCCCTGACAGCGTTGCCCTGCAGCCTTTGCCCTGCCAGCCTTTTTCCTATGAGCCTTGCCCTGGAAGCCTTGTGCCTTACTGTTATACGCGCTAAACGCTTAGCCTTCACAGTCTCGCCCTGACAGCCTACGCTAACCTCAGTCCTGCAAGCCTAGCCCTCATACTCTAGCCCTGCGAGCCTGCCCTCACTCTAGCCTCGTTCTGGCCCTGTGAGGCCTAGTCCTCAGTCTGACCCTGCCAGCCTACCCTCACTCTAGTTCTCCCAATCATGCCCTCTCAGCCTTACCCTGCCAGCCTAGCCCTACCTGAGGACTGACAGACTAGCCTCAGTCTGGCCCTGCCAATCTTACCCTGGAAGGCTTCCCCTGCCAGCCTAGCCCTACCCTGAGACCTGCAGCCTAGACCTAACCTTAGCCCTGACCGCCTAGCCCTGACAGACTACCGCTCACAGTCCTAGCCCTGCCAGCCTAGCCCTCAGTCTAGTTCTTGCCATTCTTGCCTCTCAGTCTTACCCTGCCAGCCTAGCCCTACCCTGAGGCCTGACAGACTAGCCCTCAGTCTGGCCCTGCCAATCTTTACCCTGTCAAGCCTTGCCCTGCCAGCCTTCCCCTGCCAGCCTAGGCTTACCCTGAGACCTGGCAGCCTAGCCCTAACCCTGAGTCCGGCAGCCTAGCCCTGACAGACTACCGCTCACAGTCTAGCCCTGCCAGCCTAGCCCTCAGTCTGGCCCTGCCAGCCTAGCCCTCAGTCTACTTCTGCTAATCTTGCTTTCTCAGCCTTACCCTGCCAGCTGATCCTCACCTGGGACCTGACACCCTAGCCCTACCTTACCCCTGAACGACTAGCCCTCAGCCTAGCCCTGCAAATCTTTCCCTGTCAGCCTTGCCCTGCCAGCCTTCCCCTGCCAGGCTAGCCCTACCCTGAGACCTGGCACGCTACCCTAACCTATAGCCCTGACCGCCTAGCCCTGACAGAAATACCGCTCACAGTCTAGCCCTGCCAGCTTGCCCTGACAGTCTAGTCTCACCATTCGTGCCTCAACGCTTAGCCTTCAAAGTCTAGCCCTCCACCCTACCGCTAACCTTAGTCCTGCCAGCCTACCCTCAGTCTAGCCCTGCCAGCCTAGCCCTCAGTCTAGTTTCTACCAATCTTCCCCTCTCAGTCTTACCCTGCCAGCCTAGCCCTACCCTGAGGCCTGACAGACTAGCCCTCAGTCTGACCCTGCCAATCTTCCCCTGCCAGCCTAGCCCTAACCTTAGCCCTGACCGACTATCCTGACAGACTACCGCTCACAGTCTATCCTGCCAGCCTAGCCCTCAGTCTATTTCTGCCAATCTTGCCCTCTCAGCCTTACCCTGCCAGCTGATCCCTCACCTGGGACCTGACACCCTAGCCCTAACTGACCCCTGAAAGACTAGCCCTCAGTCTACCCCTGCCAATCTTTCCCTGTCAGCCTTGCCCTGCCAGCCTTCCCCTGCCAGCCTAGCCCTACCCTGAGACCTGGCAGCCTAGCCCTAACCTTAGCCCTGACCGACGAGCCCTGACAGACTACCGCTCACAGGCTAGCCCTGCCAGCCTTGCCCTGTTTGCTTAGCCTCACAGCTTGCTCTACCAGCCTAGCCCTGACAGAGTACCCCTGACAGCCTAACCCTGCCAGCCTTGCCCTACCAGCATTGCCCTGCCAGCCTTGCCCTTCCAGCATAGCCCTGCCAGCATAGCCCTGACAGAGAAGCCCTCAGTCTAGCCCTGCAATCTTGCCCTGTCAGCCTTACCCTAACCTTATCTTTCACAGTCCAGCCTGCCATACTAGCCCTGCGAGCCTTTTCCTATGAGCCTTGCCCTGGCAGCCTTGCCCTGGCAGCCTAGTCCTCACTGTTCTAAGCCTGAACGCTTACCCTTCACAATCTAGCCCTGACAGCCTACCGCTAACCTTAGTCCTGCAAGCCTAGCCCTCGTACTCTAGCCCTGCCAGCCTGCCTTCAGTCTACCCTCTGTCCTATCCTGTGAGCCTAGTCCTCAGTCTGACCCTGCCAGCTAGCCCTCAGTCTAGCCCTGCCAATCTTGCCCTCTCAGCCTAACCCTAACCTTAGCTTTTCACAGTCTAACCCTGCCAGCATAGCCCTGCATCCTAACCCTGCCATCCTAGCCCTGCGAGCCTTTTCCTATGAACCTTGCCCTGGCACCTTGCCTGCAGCCTAGTCCTCACTGTTCTAAGCCTGAACGCTTAGCCTTCACAATCTAGCCCTGACAGCCTACCGTTAACCTTAGTCCTGCAAGCGTAGACTTCGTACCCTAGCCCTGCCAGACTACCCTCAGTCTAGCCCTGCCAGCCTGCTCTCAGTCTAGTTCTTGCCAGTCTTGCCCTCTCAGCCTTACCCTGCCAGCCTAGCCCTACCCTGAGGCCTGACAACTACCCTCAATCTGGCCCTGCCAATCTTACCCTGTCAGCCTTGCCCTGCCAGCCTTGCCCTGTCAGCTTAGTCCTCACAGCCTTGCTCTGACAGCCTAGCCCTGACAGACTACCCCTGACAGCCTTGCCTGCCAGCATAGCCCTAACCTTAGCCCTGACAGAGAACCTCAGTCTAGCCCTGCCAATCTTGCCCTGTCAGCCTTACCCTAACCTTATCTTTCACCAGTCTAGCCCTGCCAGCATAGCCCTGCCATCCTAGCCCTGCGAGCCTTTTCCTATGAGCCTTGCCCTGGCAGCCTTCCCTGGCAGCCTAGTCCTCAGTGTTCTACCTGAACGCTTAGCTTCACAGTCTAGCCCTGACAGCCTACCGCTAACCTTAGTCCTGCAAGCCTAACCCTCGTACTCTAGCCCTGTGAGCCTACCCTCAGTCTAGCCCTGCCAGCATGCCCTCAGTCTATCCCTCTGTCTGGCGCGTGGAGCCTAGTCCTCAGTCTGACCCTGCCAACCTAGCCCTCACTCTAGTTCTGCCAATCTAGCCCTCTCAGTCTTACCCTGCCAGCCTAGCCTACCTGAGGCCTGACAGACTAGCCCTCAGTCTGGCCCTGCCAATCTTTCCCTGTCAGCCTTGCCTGCCAGCCTTCCCCTGCCAGCCTAGCCCTACCTGAGACCTGGCAGCCTAGCCCTGACAGACTACCGCTCACAGTCTAGCCCTGCCAGCCTTGCCCTGTCAGCTTAGTCCTCACAGCCTTGCTCTGCCAGTCTAGCCCTGACAGACTACCCTGACACCTTGCCCTGCCAGCATAGCCCTAACCTTAGCCTGACAGAGAAGCCCTCAGTCTAGCCCTGCCAATCTTGCCCTGTCAGCCTTACCCTAACCTTATCTTTCACAGTCTACCCCTGCCAGCATAGCCCTGCCATCCTAGCCCTGCGAGCCTTTTCCTATGAGCCTTGCCCTGGCAGCCTTTCCCTGGCAGCCTAGTCCTCAGTGTTCTACGCCTGAACGCTTAGCCTTCACAGTCTAGCCCTGACAGCCTACCGCTAACCTTAGTCCTGCAAGCCTAACCCTCGTACTCTAGCCCTGCGAGCCTACCCTCAGTCTAGCCCTGCCAGCGTGCCCTCAGTCTATCCTCTGTCTGGCGCTGTGAGCCTAGTCCTCAGTATGACCCTGCCAGCCTAGCCCTCACTCTAGTTCTGCCATCTAGCCCTCTCAGTCTTACCCTGCCAGCCTAGCCCTACCCTGAGGCCTGACAGACTAGCCCTCAGTCTGGCCCTGCCAATCTTTCCCTGTCAGCCTTGCCTGCCAGCCTTCCCCTGCCAGCCTAGCCTACCCTGAGACCTGGCAGCCTAGCCCTGAAAGACTACCGCTCACAGTCTAGCCTGCAGCCTTGCCCTGTCAGCTTAGTCCTCACAGCCTTGCTCTGCCAGTCTAGCCCTGACAGACTACCCTGACCAGCCTTGCCCTGCCAGCATAGCCCTAACCTTAGCCCTGACAGAGAAGCCCTCAGTCTAGCCTGCCAATCTTGCCCTGTCAGCCTTACCCTAACCTTATCTTTCACAGTCTAGCCCTGCCAGCATAGCCCTGCCATCCTAGCCCTGCGAGCCTTTTCCTATGAGCCTTGCCCTGGCAGCCTTGCCGTGGCAGCCTAGTCCTCACTGTTCTACGCCTGAACGATAGCCTTCCACAGTCTACCCCTGACAGCCTACTGCTACCTTAGTCCGAAAGCCTAGCCCTCGTACTCTAGCCCTGCGAGCCTACCCTCAGTCTAGCCCTGCCAGCGTGCCCTCAGTCTATCCCTCTGTCTGGCGCCGTGAGCCTAGTCCTCAGTCTGACCCTGCCAGCCTAGCCCTCAGTCTAGTTCTGCCATTCTTGCCCTCTCAGTCTTACCCTGCCAGCCTAGCCCTACCCTGAGGCCTGACAGACTAGCCCTCAGTCTGGCCCTGCCAATCTTACCCTGTCAGCCTTGCCCTGCCAGCCTTCCCCTGCCAGCCTAGGCTTACCCTGAGACCTGGCAGCCTAGCCCTAACCTTAGCCCTGACCGCCTAGCCCTGACAGAATACCGCTCACAGTCTAGCCCTGCCAGCCTTGCCCTGACAGCCTAGTCCTCACCATTCGATGCCTCAACGCTTAGCCTTCAAAGTCTAGCCCTGCCACCCTACCGCTAACCTTAGTCCTGCCAGCCTACCCTCAGTCTAGCCCTGCCAGCCTAGCCCTCAGTCTAGTTCTACCAATCTTCCCCTCTCAGTCTTACCCTGCCAGCCTAGCCCTACCCTGAGGCCTGACAGACTAGCCCTCAGTCTGACCCTGCCAATCTTCCCCTGCCAGCCTAGCCCTACCCTGAGACCTGGCAGCCTAGCCCTAACCTTAGCCCTGACCGACTATCCCTGACAGCTACCGCTCACAGTCTATCCCTGCCAGCCCTAGCCCTCAGTCTATTTCTGCCAATCTTGCCCTCTCAGCCTTACCCTGCCAGCTGATCCCTCACCTGGGACCTGACACCCTAGCCCTAACTGACCCCTGAAAGACTAGCCCTCAGTCTACCCCTGCCAATCTTTCCCTGTCAGCCTTGCCCTGCCAGCCTTCCCCTGCCAGCCTAGCCCTACCCTGAGACCTGGCAGCCTAGCCCTAACCTTAGCCCTGACCGACGAGCCCTGACAGACTACCGCTCACAGTCTAGCCCTGCCAGCCTTGCCCTGTTTGCTTAGTCCTCACAGCCTTGCTCTACCAGCCTAGCCCTGACAGAGTACCCCTGACAGCCTAACCCTGCCAGCCTTGCCCTACCAGCATTGCCCTGCCAGCCTTGCCCTTCCAGCATAGCCCTGCCAGCATAGCCCTGCAGAGAAGCCCTCAGTCTAGCCCTGCCAATCTTGCCCTGTCAGCCTTACCCTAACCTTATCTTTCACAGTCTAGCCCTGCCATACTAGCCCTGCGAGCCTTTTCCTATGAGCCTTGCCCTGGCAGCCTTGCCCTGGCAGCCTAGTCCTCACTGTTCTAAGCCTGAACGCTTACCCTTCACAATCTAGCCCTGACAGCCTACCGCTAACCTTAGTCCTGCAAGCCTAGCCCTCGTACTCTAGCCCTGCCAGCCTGCCTTCAGTCTAGCCCTCTGTCCTGTCCTGTGAGCCTAGTCCTCAGTCTGACCCTGCCAGCCTAGCCCTCAGTCTAGCCCTGCCAATCTTGCCCTCTCAGCCTAACCCTAACCTTAGCTTTCACAGTCTAACCCTGCCAGCATAGCCCTGCCATCCTAGCCCTGCCATCCTAGCCCTGCGAGCCTTTTCCTATGAACCTTGCCCTGGCAGCCTTGCCCTGGCAGCCTAGTCCTCACTGTTCTAAGCCTGAACGCTTAGCCTTCACAATCTAGCCCTGACAGCCTACCGCTAACCTTAGTCCTGCAAGCCTAGCCTTCGTACCCTAGCCCTGCCAGACTACCCTCAGTCTAGCCCTGCCAGCCTGCCCTCAGTCTAGTTCTGCCAATCTTGCCCTCTCAGCCTTACCCTGCCAGCCTAGCCCTACCCTGAGGCCTGACAGACTAGCCCTCAGTCTGGCCCTGCCAATCTTACCCTGTCAGCCTTGCCCTGCCAGCCTTCCCCTGCCAGCCTAGCCCTACCCTGAGACCTGGCAGCCTAGCCCTGACAGACTACCGCTCACAGTCTAGCCCTGCCAGCCTTGCCCTGTCAGCTTAGTCCTCACAGCCTTGCTCTGACAGCCTAGCCCTGACAGACTACCCCTGACAGCCTTGCCCTGCCAGCATAGCCCTAACCTTAGCCCTGACAGAGAAGCCCTCAGTCTAGCCCTGCCAATCTTGCCCTGTCAGCCTTACCCTAACCTTATCTTTCACAGTCTAGCCCTGCCAGCATAGCCCTGCCATCCTAGCCTGCGAGCCTTTTCCTATGAGCCTTGCCCTGGCAGCCTTTCCCTGGCAGCCTAGTCCTCAGTGTTCTACGCCTGAACGCTTAGCCTTCACAGTCTAGCCCTGACAGCCTACCGCTAACCTTAGTCCTGCAAGCCTAACCCTCGTACTCTAGCCCTGCGAGCCTACCCTCAGTCTAGCCCTGCCAGCGTGCCCTCAGTCTATCCCTCTGTCTGGCGCTGTGAGCCTAGTCCTCAGTCTGACCCTGCCAGCCTAGCCCTCACTCTAGTTCTGCCAATCTAGCCCTCTCAGTCTTACCCTGCCAGCCTAGCCCTACCCTGAGGCCTGACAGACTAGCCCTCAGTCTGGCCCTGCCAATCTTTCCCTGTCAGCCTTGCCCTGCCAGCCTTCCCCTGCCAGCCTAGCCCTACCCTGAGACCTGGCAGCCTAGCCCTGACAGACTACCGCTCACAGTCTAGCCCTGCCAGCCTTGCCCTGTCAGCTTAGTCCTCACAGCCTTGCTCTGCCAGTCTAGCCCTGACAGACTACCCCTGACAGCCTTGCCCTGCCAGCATAGCCCTAACCTTAGCCCTGACAGAGAAGCCCTCAGTCTAGCCCTGCCAATCTTGCCCTGTCAGCCTTACCCTAACCTTATCTTTCACAGTCTAGCCCTGCCAGCATAGCCCTGCCATCCTAGCCCTGCGAGCCTTTTCCTATGAGCCTTGCCCTGGCAGCCTTGCCCTGGCAGCCTAGTCCTCACTGTTCTACGCCTGAACGATTAGCCTTCACAGTCTAGCCCTGACAGCCTACCGCTAACCTTAGTCCTGCAAGCCTAGCCCTCGTACTCTAGCCCTGCGAGCCTACCCTCAGTCTAGCCCTGCCAGCGTGCCCTCAGTCTATCCCTCTGTCTGGCGCCGTGAGCCTAGTCCTCAGTCTGACCCTGCCAGCCTAGCCCTCAGTCTAGTTCTGCCATTCTTGCCCTCTCAGTCTTACCCTGCCAGCCTAGCCCTACCCTGAGGCCTGACAGACTAGCCCTCAGTCTGGCCCTGCCAATCTTACCCTGTCAGCCTTGCCCTGCCAGCCTTCCCCTGCCAGCCTAGGCTTACCCTGAGACCTGGCAGCCTAGCCCTAACCTTAGCCCTGACCGCCTAGCCCTGACAGACTACCGCTCACAGTCTAGCCCTGCCAGCCTAGCCCTCAGTCTACTTCTGCTAATCTTGCTTTCTCAGCCTTACCCTGCCAGCTGATCCCTCACCTGGGACCTGACACCCTAGCCCTACCTTACCCCTGAACGACTAGCCCTCAGCCTAGCCCTGCAAATCTTTCCCTGTCAGCCTTGCCCTGCCAGCCTTCCCCTGCCAGGCTAGCCCTACCCTGAGACCTGGCACGCTACCCCTAACCTTAGCCCTGACCGCCTAGCCCTGACAGAATACCGCTCACAGTCTAGCCCTGCCAGCCTTGCCCTGACAGCCTAGTCCTCACCATTCGATGCCTCAACGCTTAGCCTTCAAAGTCTAGCCCTGCCACCCCCGCTAACCTTAGTCCTGCCAGCCTACCCTCAGTCTAGCCCTGCCAGCCTAGCCCTCAGTCTAGTTCTACCAATCTTCCCCTCTCAGTCTTACCCTGCCAGCCTAGCCCTACCCTGAGGCCTGACAGACTAGCCCTCAGTCTGACCCTGCCAATCTTCCCCTGCCAGCCTAGCCCTAACCTTAGCCCTGACCGACTATCCCTGACAGACTACCGCTCACAGTCTATCCCGGCCAGCCTAGCCCTCAGTCTATTTCTGCCAATCTTGCCCTCTCAGCCTTACCCTGCCAGCTGATCCCTCACCTGGGACCTGACACCCTAGCCCTAACTGACCCCTGAAAGACTAGCCCTCAGTCTACCCCTGCCAATCTTTCCCTGTCAGCCTTGCCCTGCCAGCCTTCCCCTGCCAGCTAGCCCTACCCTGAGACCTGGCAGCCTAGCCCTAACCTTAGCCCTGACCGACGAGCCCTGACAGACTACCGCTCACAGTCTAGCCCTGCCAGCCTTGCCCTGTTTGCTTAGTCCTCACAGCCTTGCTCTACCAGCCTAGCCCTGACAGAGTACCCCTGACAGCCTAACCCTGCCAGCCTTGCCCTACCAGCATTGCCCTACCAGCCTTGCCCTTCCAGCATAGCCCTGCCAGCATAGCCCTGACAGAGAAGCCCTCAGTCTAGCCCTGCCAATCTTGCCCTGTCAGCCTTACCCTAACCTTATCTTTCACAGTCTAGCCCTGCCATACTAGCCCTGCGAGCCTTTTCCTATGAGCCTTGCCCTGGCAGCCTTGCCCTGGCAGCCTAGTCCTCACTGTTCTAAGCCTGAACGCTTACCCTTCACAATCTAGCCCTGACAGCCTACCGCTAACCTTAGTCCTGCAAGCCTAGCCCTCGTACTCTAGCCCTGCCAGCCTGCCTTCAGTCTAGCCCTCTGTCCTGTCCTGTGAGCCTAGTCCTCAGTCTGACCCTGCCAGCCTAGCCCTCAGTCTAGCCCTGCCAATCTTGCCCTCTCAGCCTAACCCTAACCTTAGCTTTCACAGTCTAACCCTGCCAGCATAGCCCTGCCATCCTAGCCCTGCCATCCTAGCCCTGCGAGCCTTTTCCTATGAACCTTGCCCTGGCAGCCTAGTCCTCACTGTTCTAAGCCTGAACGCTTAGCCTTCACAATCTAGCCCTGACAGCCTACCGCTAACCTTAGTCCTGCAAGCCTAGCCTTCGTACCCTAGCCCTGCCAGACTACCCTCAGTCTAGCCCTGCCAGCCTGCCCTCAGTCTAGTTCTGCCAATCTTGCCCTCTCATCCTTACCCTGCCAGCCTAGCCCTACCCTGAGGCCTGACAGACTACCCTCAGTCTGGCCCTGCCAATCTTACCCTGTCAGCCTTGCCCTGCCAGCCTTCCCCTGCCAGCGTAGCCCTACCCTGAGACCTGGCAGCCTAGCCCTGACAGACTACCGCTCACAGTCTAGCCCTGCCAGCCTTGCCCTGTCAGCTTAGTCCTCACAGCCTTGCTCTGACAGCCTAGCCCTGACAGACTACCCCTGACAGCCTTGCCCTGCCAGCATAGCCCTAACCTTAGCCCTGACAGAGAAGCCCTCAGTCTAGCCCTGCCAATCTTGCCCTGTCAGCCTTACCCTAACCTTATCTTTCACAGTCTAGCCCTGCCAGCATAGCCCTGCCATCCTAGCCCTGCGATACTAGCCCTGCCATCCTAGCCTGCGAGCCTTCTTTTCCTATGAGCCTTACCCTGGCAGCCTTGCCCTGGCAGCCTAGTCCTCACTGTTCTACGTGAATGCTTAGCCTTCACAGTCTACCCCTGACAGCCTACCGCTAACCTTAGTCCTGCAAGACTAGCCCTCGTACTCTAGCCCTGCGAGCCTACCCAGTCTAGCCCTCTGTCTGGCTGTGTGAGCCTATTCCTCAGTTGACCCTGCCAGCCTAGCCCTCAGTCTAGTTCTGCCAATCTTGCCCTCTCCGTCTTTCCCTGCCAGCCTAGCCCTACCCTGAGGCCTGACAGACTAGCCCTCAGTCTGGCCCTGCCTATCTTACCCTGTCAGCCTTGCCCTGCCAGCCTTCCCCTGCCAGCCTATTCCTACCCTGAGACCTGGCAGCCTAGCCCTAACCTGAGCCCTAACCTTAGCCCTGACCGCCTAGCCCTGACAGACTACCGCTCAGTCTAGCCCTGCCAGCCTAGCCCTCAGTCTAGTTCTGCTAATCTTGCCCTCTCAGCCTTACCCTGCCAGCTGATCCCTCACCTGGGACCTGACACCCTAGCCCTACCTAACCCCTGAACGACTAGCCCTCAGCCTTGCCCTGCCAGCCTTCCCCTGCCGGCCTAGCCCTATCCTGAGACCTGGCAGCCTAGTCCAACTTTAGCCCGGACCGCCTAGCCCTGACAGACTACCGCTAACAGTCTAGCCCTGCGATCCTTGTCCTGACAACCTAGTCCTCACCATTCGATGCCTCAACGCTTAGCCTTCACAGTCTAGCCATGGCAGCCTACCGCTAACCTTAGTCCTGCCAGCCTACCCTCAGTCTATCCCTGCCAGCCTAGCCCTCAGTCTGGCCCTGCCAGCCTAGCCCTCAGTCTACTTCTGCTAATCTTGCTTTCTCAGCCTTACCCTGCCAGCTGATCCCTCACCTGAGACCTGACACCCTAGCCTACCTTACCCCTGAACGACTAGCCCTCATTCTAGCCCTGCCAATCTTTCCCTATCAGCCTTGCCCTGCCAGCCTTCCCCTGCCAGACTAGCCTTACCCTGAGACCTGGCAGCCTAGCCCTAACCTTACCCTGACCGCCTAGCCCTGACAGACTACCGCTCACAGTCTATCCCTGCCAGCCTAGCCCTCAGTCTAGTTCTGCCAATCTTGCCCTCTCAGCCTTATCCTGCCAGCTAATCCCTCACCTGGGACCTGACACCCTAGCCCTAACTGACCCCTGAAAGACTAGCCCTGACAGACTACCGCTCACAGTCTAGCCCTGGCAGTCTTGCCCTGTCAGCTTTGTCCTCACAGCCTTGCTCTGCCAGCCTAGCCCTGACAGACTATCCTGCCAGCCTTGCCCTGCCAGCATAGCCCTAACCTTAGCCCCGACAGAGAAGCCCTCAGTCTAGCCTTGCCAATCTTGCCCTGTCAGCCTTACCCTAACCTTATCTTTCACCGTCTAGCCCGGCCATCCTAGCCCTGCGATCCTTTTCCTATGAGCCTTGCCCTAGCAGCCTAGTCCTCACTGTTCTATGCCTTAACGCTTAGCCTTCACAATCTAGCCCTGAGAGCCTACCGCTAACATTAGTCCTGCAAGCCTAGCCCTCGTACTCTAGCACTGCCAGCCTGCCCTCAGTCTAGCCCTCTGTCTGGTCCTGTGAGCCTAGTCCTCAGTCTGACCCTGCCAGCCTGCCCTGTCTAGTTCTGCCAATCTTGCCCTCTCAGCCTTACCCTAACTTATCTTTCACAGTCTAGCCCTGCCGGCATAGCCCTGCCATCCTAGCAATGCGATACTAGCCTGCCATCCTAGCCCTGCGAGCCTTTTCCTATGAGCCTTACCTGGCAGCCTTGCCCTGGCAGCCTAGTCCTCACTGTTCTATGCCTGAACGCTTAGCCTTCACAGTCTAGCCCTGACAGCCTACCGCTAACCTTAGTCCTGCAAGCCTAGCCCTCGTACTCTAGCCCTGCGAGCCTACCCTCAGTCTAACCCTGCCAGCCTGTCCTCAGTCTAGCCCTCTGTCTGGCCATGTGAGCCTAGTCCTCAGTTGACCCTGCCAGCCTAGCCCTCAGTCTAGTTCTGCCAATCTTGCCCTGTCAGCCTTACCCTGCCAGCTAATCCCTCACCTGGGACCTGACACCCTAGCCCTACCTTACCCCTGAACGACTAGCCCTCAGCCTAGCCCTGCCAATCTTTCCCTGTCAGCCTTGCCCTGCCAGCCTTCCCCTGCCAGTCTAGCCGTACCCTGAGACCTGGCAGCCTTGCCCTAACCTTAGCCCTGACCGACTAGCCCTGACAGATTACCGCTCACAGTCTAGCCCTGCCAGCCTTGCCCTGTCAGCTTAGTCCTCACAGCCTTGCTCTGCCAGCCTAGCCCTGACAGACTACCCCTGCCAGCCTTGCCCTGCCAGCCTTGCCCTGCCAGCATAGCCCTAATTAGCTGACAGGAACCCAGTCTAGCCTGCCAATCTTGCCCTGTCAGCCTTACCCTAACTTATCTTCACAGTCTAGCCCTGCCAGCATAGGTGCATCCTAGCCTGCGATACTAGCCTGCCATCCTAGCCTGCGACCTTTTCCTATGAGCCTTACCTGGCAGCTTGCCCTGGAGCCTAGTCCTCACTGTTCTACGCCTGAATGCTAGCCTTCACAGTCTACCCCTGACAGCCTACCGCTAACCTTAGTCCTGCAAGCCTAGCCCTCGTACTCTAGCCCTGCGAGCCTACCCCCAGTCTAGCCCTCTGTCTGGCTGTGTGAGCCTATTCCTCAGTTGACCCTGCCAGCCTAGCCCTCAGTCTAGTTCTGCCAATCTTGCCCTCTCCGTCTTTCCCTGCCAGCCTAGCCCTACCCTGAGGCCTGACAGACTAGCCCTCAGTCTGGCCCTGCAATCTTACCCTGCCAGCCTAGCCCTCAGTCTAGTTCTGCCAATCTTGCCCTCTCAGCCTTACCCTGCCAGCTGATCCCTCACCTGTGACCTGAACTAGCCCTACCTTACTCCTGAAAGACTAGCCCTCAGTCTAGCCCTGCCAATCTTTCCCTGCAGCCTTGCCCTGCCAGCATAGCCCTAACTTTAGCCCTGGCAGACTAGCCCTCAGTCTAGCCCTGCCAATCCTGCCGTGTCAGCCTTGCCCTAACCTTATCTTTAACAGTCTAGCTCTGCCAGCATAGCGCTGCCATCCTAACCCTGCGAGGCTTTTTCTATGAGCCTTACCCTGGCATCCTTGCCCTGACAGCCTAGTCCTCACCATTCGACGCCTGAACGCTTAGCCTTCACAGTCTAGCCCTGCCAGCCTACCACTAACCTTAGTCCTGTCAGCCTAGCCCTCGTATCTAGCCTGCCAGACTAACCCTCTGTCTGGCCCTGGCAGCCTAGCCCTCTGTCTACCCTGACAGCCTAGCCCTCTGTCTAGTTCTACTACCAATCTTGCCCTCTCAGCCTTATCGTGCCAGCCTATCCTACCTTAGCCTCACAGTCTGCCTCACAGTCTACCCTCACAGCCTAGCGCTGAAGCCTTAGCTAGGTTAGCCCTCACCGGCTAGCCCTCACTCTAGCCCTCACAGTCTACCCATAGCCTAGCCCTACCCTACAAATAAACCAGAATATAACCTTTAAAATAAACCTTAACTATCTTAACCCTAACCCCACTCCAACAGCTTTCCAGGCCATAGCCTCTAGCTTACACTCCTTCTCTCCATCCTACACTTCACCCTCAAACCCTCACCCTATACTCTCACACTCACCCTAACTACCTTCTGCCTATCCTCACCCTCCTGCCACTCTAACCCACCTAACCCCAATCTCTGATCTTTGAACCTTTCCCTAGTATCTTAACCCCACACTAAGCTATCCTTTGGAAGCTAAAAAGATGCTGGACACTGGACAATGGAGCTGGGACACCGACCACAGAACGTCCATAGCCGGACGCCCGACGCCGGCCCGGAAGCCGCGCCCGGACGCTGGCTGCCGGACACCGGCCGCCACGCCCGGACCCGACCCCGGCCCGGAAGCCGGACCCTGACCCGCGGACGCCCGATGCCGGACACCGCGCGCCGCGCCCGGACCCGGACCCCGGCCCGGAAGCCGGACCCCGACCGCGGACGCCAGATGCCGGACACCGGCCGCCGCGGCCGGACCCGACCCCGCCCGGAAGCCAGAACCCCGACCGCGGACGCCCGATGACGGACACCAGACGCCGCGCCGGACCCGACCCGGCCCGGAAGCCGGACCCCGACCGCGACGCCCGATGCCGGACACCCGCGCGCGCCCGGACCCTGACCCGGCCGGAAGCCAGACCCCGACCGCGGACGCCCGATGCCGGACACCCGACGCCGCGCCCGGACCCCGACCCCGGCCGGACGCCGGACCCCGACCGCGGACGCCCGATGCCGGACAGCGGCTGCCGCGCCCGGACCCCGACCCCGGCCCGGAAGCCGGACCCCAACCGCGGACGCCCGATGCCGGACACCGCACGCCGCGCCCGGACCCGACCCCGGCCCGGACGCCGGACCCGACCGCGGACGCCCGATGCCGGACACCGCACGCCGCGCCCGGACCCCGACCCCGCCCAGACGCCGGACCCGACCGCGGACGCCCGATGCCGGACACCGACGCCGCGCCCGGACCCCGACCCCGGCCCGGAAGCCGGACCCCGACCGCGGACGCCCGATGCCGGACACCGACGACGCGCCCCGGACCCCGACCCCGGCCCGGAAGCCGGACCCCGACCGCGGACGCCCGATGCCGGACACCGCACGCCGCGCCCGGACCCCGACCCTGGCCCGGAAGCCAGACCCCGACCGCGGACGCCCGATGCCGGACACCCGACGCCGCGCCCGGACCCCGACGCCGGCCCGGATGCCGGACCCCGACCGCGTTCGACGATGCTGGACACAGGACGCCGGCCAGACCCTGACCGCGGACAACCGATACCGGACGGCGTGATAGGGCCCTACCCCAAAGTCCAATGCCAGACATCAGAGAAGCCGGAGTCAAACGAGCTACCGGTGGACCCTAACCTCTTCACGGTAACTGATACTCTAAAAAAAAAAAAAAAAAAAAAAAAAAAAAAAAAAAAAAAAAAAAGTGAAATAACGACAGTAGACAATGTATGAGGCTCCTACCTCATACAATTTTTAAAACGAACTTTATTAGACTGCACGCTGTAAAAGACAATGTTAGAATAGCGCATATGTATTAACAGTAACATCCGCTTATTGACATTAAAGTTTTACTTACCTTTCTTTTATGACTCAGCATAACAGGTATGTTTTCACTGCACCACCAAATGGGAGGCTGATGCACTGTACTAACATGTAAGGTTGTCACCCTCACCCCGAAGTATGAAACGTTTTTAGATTTTTTTCATAATTTCATGGAGCTTACATGATTCAGTCAGTAACGGAATCATTCCATGACATGAAAAAATACGTACAAGAGAACTAAATTAAGAGCCCCAAATTAATACCAAATAGTTGTGATCAATTAACATGACATGATGGAGGATGACTTTCTATCGAGTAAGATCTGAACTGAAATGTGGTTCACAGAGACTAGATAAGGGAACGAACAATTACTCTTTTTGGATACAGGTACCCTGGAAGGGGAAAAAAAACCTTCTGAGAAAGGGATACAGCTGAGTTTCGTACCGCATTGAAAATGCATTAAATGCAATAAAACATGTGATTTGAACGTTTTTAATGGTAAGTGTTTTTCATGTAGTTATTTGGAGGTAAAGAACAAAATTCAGAAAAATTCGCAAACCACTAAAAACATCCAAAGTAAAACGAGCTAGCCAGAAAAACAACACTCAGTCATTAAAAAACAATAAACATTGGGGAAGTAAGTCTCATTACCCACTTCAGAAATATAAACACGGATCAGAATTGAAAGAAACCCACTTTCCACGTTGGGACAGGTGTTGGGAGTTTAACAGGGAATTAGGTAAAAGCCCCAATGATGTCATCATTGAATCACCACAGGAGACCCTGGGGTGGCACATCTGTTTTGGGTAAACCAATAAACCAACGGGACTCCTGTGTATGAAATAGCAAATCTAGAAAAGGACAGCTGCGGAGTCTGAGTCCAGGGCAAAAAAAATTTTGGCCCCGCTATGGAACGCTCTCTAAACTTTTACTGGTTAGAAACGACCATGCCAATACCATGCCAGAAAACCAGAAAAGAATTATAAAAGAGCAGTACGCAGCCGCGGTTCACTCAAGGCAGAGAAGCTACTCTCTTGCTGCGCTGCTCATACTCATTGGAGACACCTGCCGCTCTATCGGCACCCACTGTACCAGGTGTCGGGGATGAACGCCCGGGATGCGCTACCTGCGGTGGAATGTTCCATTACTATATTCCACAGCACGCTGACTCCAAAAAAAAAAAAAAACAAAAAACAAAAACTAGTCATCGAAAGAGGGTGCCATTGGCATAAACAGCAAACACGAGGATAAATGGAGCATTACGGAGCCCCAAATTAAAACCACATCGTTGTCGCTGGGGTAGCGGGCAGCCGCATGAAAAACAACACTGAGCACTAGCTGACGACCAGAGAAAAAAAATTTTCCACAACGGCCCTTGCTCTACGAGGGCCTCAGAAGACAGATACTTCTAAGCCACCTCCTCAGGACGAATTCCCACACGAAGAAGCTTCTCCCTACCTGTTCCTCCTGCGGCTCAAACTCCCAAGAAGATGCTGAGGAAAACCAGGTGTGGACGCGGCGGTATCTTGTTCCAGCAACGCGACACCTCCAGGAACGATGCTGCACTGACTGAAGTTGCCTCAGAACTGAGAATCTTTATGGCTGCTCTCCCGGGAGCACCGCCCACGCGCCCCTGGCTCTCGCGCGAAGACCGCCCACGCGCCCCGGGCTCTTGCGCGAATTCAGCGCAGGTGCCCCTGGTTTCTCGCGCGGGCCGCCCACGCGCCCCGGGCCTTGCGTGAGCTCAGCGCAGGTGTCCCTGGTTCTCGCGCCAGGACCGCCCCGCGCCCCAGGCGCTCGCGGGGGACCGCCCATGCAACGGGGCTCGCGGGAGGACCGCACGAGCACCCTGGCTCTAGCGCGAGGGCCGCCCACAGGCCTTCCACCCGGCCCCCTCTCGCGGGGGGGGGGGGGGGACCGCCCTTGCGCCCCGGGCTCTCGCGCGGGGACCCCACACGCGCCCCGGGGTCTCGTCTGAGGACCCTCCACGCGTCCCCGGCCCTCGCGTGAGGACCGCCCACGCGCCCGGGCTCTAGCATGAGCTCAGCGCACCCGCCCCGGGCTCCAGGCGAGCACCGCCACGCGCCCGGGGCACTCCGCGCGGACCGCCCACGTGCCCCGGGCTCTTGCGCTAGCTCAGCGCAGGCGCCCCTGGTTCTCGCGCCGGGACCGCCACGCGCCCGCGGAGCTCGCGGGAACGCTGCCCACGCGCCCGGGGCACTCGGGAGCACCGCCCATGCGCCCCGGGGGCTCGCGCGGGGACAGCCCACGGCCCTGGAGCTCGCGCGGGGGGGCGGGGGGATGCCCACACGCCCCGGGTGCGCGCGGAGCACTGCTCATGCGCCCTGGTCTCTGCGCCAGGACCGCCCACGCGCCCTGGGCTCTTGCGCGGGGACCGCCCATCACCACGGGGCTCGCGGGGGACCGCCCACGCGCCCTGGGCTCTAGCGCGAGGACCGCCCACAGGCCCTTCCCCCACGCCCCCCTCTCGCGGGGGGGGGGGGGGGGGGACCGCCCTTGCGCCCCGGGCTCTCGCGCGGGGTCCCCACACGCGCCCCGGGCTCTCGTGTGAGCACCCTCCACGCGCCCCGGGCTCTAGCATGAGCTCAGCGCACCCGCCCCGGGCTCTTGCGGGGGTACCACCCACGCGCCCCTGGCTCTGGCGCGAGGACCGCCCATACGCCCCGCCCCGGGCTCTTGAGCTAGCTCAGCGCAGGTGCCCTGGTCTTGCACAGGGACCGCCCATGCGCCCTGGCTCTTGTGTGAGCTCAGCGCAGGTGCCCCTGGTTCTCGCGCCGGGACCGCCCACGCGCCCGCGGCGCTCGAGGGAGCACTGCCAGCGCCCGGTCCTCGCGCGGACCGCCCACGCGCCCAGACTCTCACGCAAGCTCCGCCCACGTGCCCCTCCTTCTGGGACCAGTATTTCAGAAACATCGCCCATGGAAGTGCTTCCTTTATTTGGGCCTGAGGTAATAATAATCAGAAAACTGGTCAGAAGTATTGACGTAAACCAGCCTGGACACAGTGTTCCTGAGAACTCCTCAGGCTTGAAGTGTAACCCCTATTGTTGGTGCTCACGTGACGCCCTCTGCCGCTCACACGGGGCACAGCTGAAATAGACAAGTCGACTCTAAGATTCATCTCAGGCTGGGCCACAGGATGACCCCCTCTGCCAGTTACAGGCTTGGGAGAGGGGAGAGGACATAACGACCCCCAAGACTACCCTAGTCCCTTACGCGAGGAGCTCCTCTGCCCCCACAATCTGGCAGAAGCCGGGATGGAGCGTGCCCCTCAAAGTCTCTTCTCAACCATTTTTCCAGGACCTCCTAGATCCCTCACATACCAAGCTTATGCCACAAGAAAGAATTTGCCTCGAGGTCTCTCTTCCCACGTTTTCCAGCACCCCGTAGCCCTTCACATAATGGGCTTTGGCAAGACGGGAAGAATCGCTTCCAAATCTCTACTGTCGTGTATTCCAGGTGCCCCCTTACACTTCCCCTCGCTTCCTAGAGCAGGGATAGAGGGATCACCTCCAAGGAAGTCTCTACTCAGGCAGTTGTGGCCTGTGTTTACATTTCTCGCCTCCTATGGCATCTCCTTTTTATGAAAAGGACACAAAAGCCACAGTCACAGAAAAAAAATGACCATCCGTCAAAAAATAAATTCAACAAAGGAAGCCGGGGGTGGCTAACTCCAAGTGGCCGGCTTCGCAAATATTTTTTCATGGCCGTCTTCAAGTGTTAGTAAAAATGACTGGCGACTCTACTAAATTCATCCAAACCCTGCAGAAATAGACTAAAAAGGCTGATGGGATGAGTAGACTGCTTACCTCTGCCAACACACCCCTGTTCTCTCACAGCTACAGTAGTTTTCAGGAGATAGCAGTATTCCAGGCATTAAGTCTCCTGGTGCCATGTGAAGATGGCAGCTTTCTAGTTCTCAAATCCAATCTCAGTGCGCCTTCGAGACCGAGCAACTTTTATCACCGAGGGAGGGAGTGTTGTGGTGTGTGCAAATCTGAGACCCATGGAGCCAATTGTGATGAATCATGAGCCTTTATTAGCTGGCCGGCGACTGACTCTCCCCACCAGAGAACCGGCCCCGAGCTTTCAGAGGAGGTAGCTTCTAAAGCCTAAAACCACATCAAACAAGCAAGCAGGTTTACTGAGGCAGAAGTTACCCATTAGTGTATCTGTGCACAGGACATCTCCTAGAACTACACCCTAGTTATACATGAAGCGGATTATAGAAGCAGAAGTTGGCTGTTATCGTCTGATGCAAAAATGTTGTTTCTGGGGGACTCTTAAATCTTATAGCAGATTGGGCCTGGTAGACAGTTCTGTTATCTGCATCCTGGCAATGATGTTGTTTGCTTTTTTTTTTTCCCCTTGGGAGCTGGCGCTTAAAGATATCACTCCCTGACCTGCCCTAGTGACTAATTTACTGGAGAATTTTTCACTCTTAAAAAAGGAGGGGTTAAAAGAGGCAATACGTAAACCCCCCCAATTTCTCTATTCACTATGAAATATCTCCATCAATCAGCATATCCAGGAAAGCAGTCGTTAGACTAGGGACAATGCGGGCTAGAGTTGAGATAGATGCTGTCCCCCATTATCTGTACACTGATGGACCCAGATATCTTCAGTTGCTATATAATATGACACACAAAAAAGCGAAACCGATTTTAGTGCTACCCTATAGGCACCCTCACTATCTTACACCACAAATAACAAAATCCAAATGTTTACAAATCAAAGCGATCTTCTCCTAGTTCCTCTGATCAACCCTCTATCCACACCCCACAGCATTCCTTGCACACACAAAGCCTCTCGTGAACCCTTTCTTTTCATGGCAGTCCCAACACACACCACCTGGGGGAGCCAAAGGGACACTGACTGCCTCACCGTGATGGAACCGCCAAAAGCCTCGTGAAATTTCTCTACCGTGCTTAATAAAAAGGCAGAGCAAAGTCTACCTGCAGAAATGTGTGGGTTCGTGCTGGGTCGCAAGAACGGGAATCGAGAGTCATGACGGGTCACGTGTGACCATGCTCAGTCACGTGAATGTGACTCAAAGGTAGGTAATGAAAAGCATGGAGGGATCACGATGGGTGTAGCCCGGGAACCGACCACATCCCTGGAGCCTGAGTTCACAGATTGGCAAACTGTCCCAGGACTCTCACTCCCGGAACTCTTGTCCCTTTGATCCTGAGACCTCACCTCATGCCTGACCCCGCCCTCTACCCCACTGCACCTCAACACCTCCTAAGACCAAACAGCCGGTCAAACCCATAGAAAACCCATCAGTACCTAAGAACGACAAGCTAGTTTCACAATATTTTTACCTGCCGATCTAATTTTCCAAGAGACGACGGACTCACATCACTTCTAAATTAGACCTGACACTGAAGACTGGGACTAGGAATTTCATTTTATGCTAACATGGAATTTACATAGGCATGAAAATAAGAGATCGACAGGGAAGTTGTAGTAGGGCGACACAGAAAGCAATGGTACAGAGTGGGAGGGAGGTCGAAGCTGGTTCCTGGGCTCCTACTTGGAGCCTTTCTGTGTATTGCTAAGGTGATTATGCTAAGACGTTTTAGTTATTTTTCACAACTTTTAAGGAGGCAGGATAAAGGGGCACACGGATAGACAGTGGAGACCTGTGTTTTTCAAAGTGACCCTTTTCAAAGGGGCAGGAAACTTTCCATAAAGAATAGTGTGAGTCACTAAGTCCAAGTACTCGCTTCTACTAACGTTTCATGCCCACATAGATGTATTAGAGGAAAATCACCGACAGCACGGCGACATTCTCCCAAACCATGTACAAATAGAACACAAAGGAAAACAGGATACATAAGGAAAGATATAGCTTACTTCTCCCAACTCTCCATCATTTCTGCTACAGCTGTTTCTAGGAACTAGCAGTATCCCAACCGTGAATCCACTTAACTGAACTTTCACGCACAGGCATCTTTTATCACCAGATGAGGAAGGCTGTGGAAAGGCGCGGAATCTTTAAAAAAGCCAGATTCTCCAAATCTCTTTATTCAGGCAGAACTTCTCCACCAATGAGCACATCTATGGAAGCTATTAGATTGTGGCCTCTTCCTATCTACAGATAAGGTGATAACGCTAAGGTGTTTTAGTAGTTCTTACCAATTCCTAAGGACGGGAAAAGAGGATTAGGGACACACAAAGGCGACCCAGTGTTTTTACAATGGGCACTTTCAATTTTTTCCCCCTCACTTTAGCTCAAACTGCCTCAGGCAGTAGTGGCTTGTGTTTGCATTTCTGGTAGACTCGGCAGGAAGGCCCTGGGAAATGCTGAAACTTTCCTTGGAATTATGATCACTTTGAAAAATCCTTCTCCATTTTAGTCCGATTTCTTATCTTTTTACATCTTTTGAAATCTGTTACCATTCTGATACAGGGATAAAGCAGGAGAACTAAATAAAGTGGTGAATATTACACCAGACTGTTTTCAGACCCTGCAAGGTACCTCTAGCTTTTGGAAAATGCCTGATCATGCCTATGACCGGACAAGGAGAAACCTACAGAACAAAGATTCCTGCAGAGAATAGGAACTGATTTTCCATACTGTTAATGTTTACTATAGGAGGAAAACGGGAAAACAAAATGTAAGATGTACCCTACACAATGAAAACACAATTTATTCCATTCTCTACTTACCCTGCACAGACCAAGAGATCAAAACCAATCATCAAAATGCTCTATTAACAGTAATTTTTACAAGTGGCACCTTGTTGGGAAACTTGATTTTTCTCCTTCTGCCTTCTAAACCTAATGTTGATATTGCCATGTACTATAATACCCAAAAAGCTAAAGAAGTAATTCAAAACTTTTAAAATAGTTCATTTTGCTTCTCTCCATTTATTTTTAAAATGTGGTATATCTACCAGTTTTAATGAAAAATTGCTCTCGTGAGTTATCATAAATATTTTCCAAATTAAAAGGTTTTTCAATACAAACAATCGATCATCAAACCAATAACTTTAGCAATGATGAAAATCAGTAAGGCGTTTTACACCTTAGCCAAGGAAACTAAGGCTTCAAATCTTCTCATTATTTCCTTCTTATTACAGCATGAAAGACAAAAGCACAGCAAAACATGGCCAGCTCAGCAAGGAAAGTTTCCATAAAGAAAACGAGGAGTCGCTGAGTGCAAGTACTTTGGCTTCACAAATAGTTTTCATGCACATCTAAACATATTAGAGAAAAAAAGTCTGCCACCTCTTCTGATGTATCCCAAACCCCACAGAATATACCGAAAAGGCAGACAGAATGAACAAATATATGTACTGCTTACCTCTGCCGACACACGTCCAAGACCACTCAGCCAAAGCAGTTTCCAGGAGTTAGTAGTATCCCAGCCATTAATTCTCCTGGGGACAAAGAAAAAAAAAAAGACAACTTTCTAGTTTTCCCATATTCAACTACAGTCACCTTCAAGCCCAACCATCTTCTATCACTATGGGAAGAGGGGCATGGAAAAAAGTGGGACCTAAAAGAGCCCTCCAAAATCTCCAAATCTTTGTTCTGCAAGACTTCTTCACTATTTAGCATATCTGTTGAAGGAGTACTTAGCCTGAGGGAAAGGCAAGATGGAATTATGATAGAAGCAATTCCCCTTTACATATAGACTAAAGAACACAAACATCCTTAGATTTGGTATATTGTGAAGCAAAAAATAGATAAATACATCTTAAGTACTAGTCACCCTCCCTCTCTTCTACCTCAAGTAAAATAAAACATAACCGAGTTTTCCACACCAAACCATTTCTCTCCTGGGTCCTCTGAACTTTAATCCCCCACCCAACATCCCACAGCCATGCTTTCAGGCAAAGCCTCTCCTCACCATTTATGTCAGGACAGTCCCACCTCCCACCACCTGGGGGCTGCAAACGTACACTGACTACCTCCCCACTAAGGTGCTTCCGCAAGCCTTGAAAAAACTCAAGTGTGCTTATTGAGAAGACAGAGAACAGTCTGCCTGCAGAAGGAATATATGGGTTCACGGTGGGTCACAAGTATGTGACTCAAGACTCATGCCTGGTCACATGCGTCCGTGCTCGTCACATAGATGTTAGGTAGAGTGTACCTAAGATTTAGCCTAGGCTGCAGACCAGAGCCCTGATGCCTGGGTTTCCCATGATTGGCAAATCCCACCAAGACCCACACTCCCAGCTCCTACCCAGTAGTCTTGTCCCTGAGACCCCAAAACCTCACCTAATCGCTGACCACAGCCTTTTACCCTGCTGTACCTCAATACCTCCTAGAAGCAAACAGCCAGTCAATGTCAAACCTACAGAAAACTCTTCACCATCTAATCATGAGCTGGCTTCCCAAATACCTTAAACTGCCAATCTAAACTTACAGAAGACAATGAACTCACAACACTTCTAACTTTGACCTAAGACTCCATACTGGGACTACGAACTTTATTATATGTTCACCTGGAATTTCCATAAGCATGAAAATGAGAAGAGCTCCACAGGTAAATTTTATTGAGGCAACCCAGAAAGCAATGGCACATTGTGGGAGGCAGGTCAAAGCTGGTGACTGGGCTCCTACTTGGAGCCTTTCTATATATTGCTAAAGTGATTATGCAAAGAGCTTTTAGTTATTTTTCACAGCTTTTGAGGCAGGGAAAACAGGAACAGGGATAGACGAGGGAGACCTGTGGTTTTAAATTTCGCCTTTATCAAAATACCAGGAAACTTTCAAAGAAGAAAACCGTGAGTCACTAAGTCCAAGTACTCTCCTCACTAATTTTTTGTGCCCATCTAAATGAATTAGAGGGGAAAAAATGACATCACTCTTAGACATTCTCCCAAACCATGTGCATATACAGAACACAAAGGCCAACAGTACAAAGATACTTTTTTACCTCTGCCAACACTCCAACATCATCGCGCTGCTACAGCTTTTTCCAGGAGCTAGCGTATCCCAACCGTGAATTCTCCTGGTGCCATAACAAGATGGCAGCTTTCTTGTTTTCTCAAATCCACTTGACTGAATTGTCAAACACAGGCATCTTTTACCACAAAGAGAGGAAGGAGGGGCATGGAAAGGGGCAGGATCTAAAAAAGAGCGGGGATTCTCCAAATCTCTCTTTGGGAAGAACTTCTCCAATTAGCATATCTATAGAAGCTGATAGCGTGGAGCCTTTTCCAATCTACTGAAAAGCTGATAATGCAAAGGTTTTTAAATAGTTCTTCCCAATGTTTAAGAGGGACAGGAAAAGAGGATTAGGGAGACACAAAGGAGACCTGCTGTTTTTAAAAGTGACCCTTTCAAATAGTTTTCCTTAGTTTAGCTCAAACTGTCTCAAGCAGTAATAGCCTGTGTTGGCATTTCTAACAGACTCAGCAGAAGGACCCTGGAAGATGCTCAGACCTTCCATGTAATTACGATCAGACTTGGAAAAATCAGCCTCCATTTGGGTCAGATTTCTGATGTTTTTACATCTTTTAAAATCTGTTCCAACAACTGATACAGGGTTAAGGCAGGAGAAGTGCACAAATTGGTAGATATTAAACCAGACTGCTTTTAGAACCTGCAAGGTACTGCTAGCTTTCTAGACCTGCCTGATCACCCCTATGACCAGACAAGGAGAAACAGAGAGCCAAAGAAAATTCCTACAGATGTGACTAACAAACATTTATCCATACTATTAATGTTCACTACTACTGTAGAGAAAGATAGGAAAAGAAAGATTTAAGCTATACCCTACACGATGTAAACCCAACGATTTATTCCATTCTTTCTTTACTCCGCCAAACCGAGAGATCAACACCGATTCTCAATATCATCTTTTTCAATTTGTTAAAGTTCCACCTTGTTGGAAAACTTCTTGATTTTTCCCTGACCGTTTTTTATCCTAATGTTGATATTACCATATATTATACCTTATAAGCTAAAGACCTTAATTCCAAACATTAATAATTCATTTGGCTCCTATCCATTTGTCTTTAGAATGTAGTATTTCTACCAAGATTAATGAAACAATTCCTATTGGGAGTTTCCATACATATTTTCCAAATTAAAAGGTTTTCGAATACAAACAATCAATCCTCAGCCCAATAACTTTAACAATGACATAGGCCAAGAAGAAATTTTAAAGCTTAGCCAAGGAAGCCGAGGATTTCTATCCCCATAGTATTTCCATCTTATAACAGTAAGAAAGACAAAAGCACAGAAAAACATGAACACTCTGTGAGGAAAATTTCAGTATAGAAAACTGGGAGTCACCAAGTCCAAATAGCTTAGTTTTAAAAATAGTTTTCATGCACCTCTAACGTATTAGACAGGAAAAAGTCAGCCAGCTCTTCTAAATTCTCCCAAATCTTGCAGAAATCGAGCAAAACGGCTTACGGGGTAAACAAATATACTGCTTACCTCTGCCGACACACGTCCCAGATCTTTCAGCTACAGTCATTTCCAGGAGATGATATCCCAGCTATTAATTCTCCTGGAACCATGGCAAAATGGTGACTCTCTAGTTTTCACAAGTTCAACTAAAGCACAACTTCGAGCCTAAGCATCTTTTATCAGCGAGGGAGGAGGGCCATGGAAAATGGCGGCATCTGAAAAAGAGCCCGCCAATTCTCCAAATCTCTTTGTACTGGAAGACTTCTCCACTATTGAGCAAGTTCAACCTGCTACCCAACACTCCACAGCAACGCTTGCGCACAAAGCTTCTCCTCACCATCTCCACCACCTGGGGGCTGCAAAGGTATGCTGTCTACCTCCCCACAATGGTACTTCCAAAAGTCTTGAGAACCTTTTCCAATGTGTTTCCTAAAAAAGAGCAAAGTCTGCCTACAGAAGCCGCACCTGAGTTTGAGACAAGACACCACTTTAAAACTTCTTAATCTTTTAGCAGAGAGTGAAATAGTTTATCTCTTTAAGAGTTAATCTTTTTAGTAATTAGGATTACTTGCCCCTTTCTTTAGAAAAAAAAAGGTCTTCTCCCTCAAATCCTGATAATTGCCCTGGGGACTAAGATCCTCTGACTATTGATAAGGGTCATCAGACCATGTTTAAGCACAAATGATGTAAAGATAGACAGGGCCCTTAGAGTCTGATGGGGGAGGGGACTTTAAGCCAAAGGTCTTTCTTTTTACTCTTTAAGAATTGTACTAACTGAACCTGTTTCCAGATGGTCGCACGAAATAAATTTTAATGATCACATGCACTTGGGTGTTACTTATCAAAATACCCACGAGATGGCAGCATAGGAAAACATTTCATAATGACATGCCTGGGTGCTATTTTCAAAACGAACATGAAAAAGCAGCAGAAATAAATTTGAGCAGCCCTGCCATGTTATTTCCACATTTCCCACCAGATGGCAGCAGAGAATGAATATTCATAATAAACTACACTTGATGACCTATATTCAGGTGTAATTCCCAAAATGCACACGAGATAACAGCAGAGGATAAGGAATAACATTTCCTGAGACAACTTCTGCTGCTATTCCCCAAATGCACACGAGATGGCAGCAGAGGATAAGGAATACATTTCAATACCTAATTATGGTGCTAATTCAAAAAGTACACGAATAGGAGCAGAGAAGAGCGTTTCCGGCCTTAAGGGCTCTGCTCACCATTAAAATAAAACTCCAGACATTTGGTACTTACCACACTTTGAAATAACGTCTGTCCTTTGCATATCCCTTCTCACTCCCGGCCACGTCCCCTGACGCTTCCCCTGTACCTCCCGCCTCGGTGGTGCCCTCTCCTCCTATCCCTGCTCCCTGACCCCTCCCTCAGTCCCTCCCCGCCCCGCCCCTGTCCCCCTCTCCTGTCCCTGCCCCGCTAGACTCCTCAGAGCCGCAGCGGGGCAGGAGCAGCAGCCATGGCCGCAGCTGGTGTGGACGAGCGCTCTCCTCTGCGACTCGCGCCCCGCTCGGGCAGCGTCACCCCCACCGTGCCGCCGCACTGGCCCCAGAGGTGATGCGGTGCAGGCCTCTCGGCCGGCATAGGCTGCCCGCACTCTGAGCCCTCCAGCGCTGTGCGCGCGGCTTCGGGGGGCCCGGGGAGAGTGCGCACGCCTCGCCCTTCATTCCAGGCCTTGGCCAGTTCCCGGCCATGCCAAAGGTCTCGGTGGGCTCTCTCACATCCCAGGACGGACCAGGCCCCGGGACACCCTCCTCACCAGTCTTGGCCGCTCGACAGGACCCGGGCCCGGGCGTGGCCCGCCAATCTCTTGACCACATGGGCACCTAGGTAGGTGCAGCACCGCCAAGTCCAGGCCGTGGCCCTGACCTAGACCCACCCCTCCCCTGCACTCCCCGCCAAAGCGGAGCCGGCCCTCCCAAAAAACACGCGGCCACACCACCGGGCAACGCTTTGACCCGCGACCCCGCCCTCCATCCAGAGCTCTCGGCCCCTGGGGCTCTGCCCCAGGGACCCCAGGAAGGGAAAGGCCTGAAGCGGAGAGAGAAAACAGCCCAGGGCTGCTGGCCGAAGAAGAGCACATGGAAGTGGGCGGTGGCGCAGGGTGCATGGACGGTCATGTAGTGGGCTCGGGCGGCTGCCCGGGATCCCGACACAGCGAGCAAGCAGGGCCTGGGGGCGTCCATGGGCACCCTGGCTGGAGGGGGCAAAAGGAGGGCGTGGCAAAAGTGTACAGCACCCGGTATCCCAAGGAGGTCTCCAATCCAAATACTAACCAGGCCCGATCCTGCTTAGCTTTCAAGTTCAGGCAGTTCAGGGTGCTGTGGCCATAGGCAGGAGAGGCTGTCGCTGCCGCCCCAAGAGCTCGAGGCTGGCCTTCCCGGTGCCAGAGACGCCCATGCCTGCAGCACACCTCCTGTGGGGGTGTGGGTTTTGACTAAGGCACTGCGGGACTTGACTGGTTCCAGGTAGTGCGGAGGTCTAGGTGAGTGTTATCGCATCCCCTGACTGCCCAGGCCCCAGGCCATCTTCCTCCCTAGTCTTGGCCGCTTGGCTGGACCCCGCCCTGGGAGTGGCCCGCCATGCTCTTGGCCACCTGGCACCTAGGTACCTGCAGCCCGGCTAAGTCTGGTCTCCAGCCCTGACCCAGACGCACACCTCCCCGCTCCCCCACCAAGCCATGCCTGACCTGCCCAAACACAAACGGAGCCCCTGGTCACACCCCATGGCATCGCTTTGGACAGACGCAGACCTCGCCTTCCGCGGGGTCCTGGGAGCAGCCCAAACTGCTGCCCCTTGCTTTCACATCTGTCGTGAGAAATGCCTGCAGTCCTGACGGGATGCCTGGTGCTTGGAGCAACAAGGTCATCAGCAGCAGATGTGGACTTGCACACGAGGAAACATTGCAGGGAGGGCGCACACGCCTGACCTATTCTGGGACTTCTTGCTCTAGGGATGCGGATGGGAAAGAGATACCTGAGAAGAAATAGCTGAAAACACGGTCGTGGCCTTGAGGCTGAGTCTGGGAATTGGCTGTAGTTTGTAATTGCTAACCTGATAGTAATTAATGATGATTTGTAAAGCCAGCTTTGCGAGAGAGAATAAAAAGCCGTGGAGACAGGGGTAGGGGCTGCTAGCATTGCCATTCCTTGCCACTCCTCCTCTCCCTTATCCATGTTAGTAAAAACATTTCCAGACTCCGACTCTTCTTCCTAAATGTCTCCGCAACAACATCGACTCTCTCCAACAAGAGAGACAGACAGAGAGACAGAGAAACCCAGAGACAGAGCAAGTGACCAGGAGGGAAGGAGAAAGGAGAACGCAGGTCGCCAGGGCGCGGCGAGGCCCAGAGAGAGCCACGAAGGAGGGGATGGGGCAGTGCTGCGGGGTTCCGCTAGAGAGGCGGCTGGAGCGAGCGCCGGCCGCGCTAAGGCACCGCAGCCCTTGGCCGGTTCCCGCCGTGCGGAAGGACTGGGTGGGCGCTCTCGCATCTCGGACCTGCTGCAGGAGCCAGCTGGCTAAAGTCGAACAGCACCTTAAAGAGGGAGATGAAGCCTAAGGAAAAAAAGAAGACAGGAAAGCGCTTCAGGAGGGCATACAGTCAATGCTACAGCCTTGAGTTTATTTAGCACAGCCCTTACATTTCTTTTCGAACACAATAGCAAGGCACAGAGGACATTACCATAGGAATGCTGACATTTACATAAGTTCCTATACATCCTTCCCTCAGGGTGCAAACATCCTTGCTTTCTGTTAAACATTCCACTATCTTAAAAGGGTTACTTTAGGAGGCATACCTCTCCTACAGGGTCAGTAATGTTTAGCTCAAATCCCTGCTTCCTTGAACCATTGTTTAAGCAGTCTCAGTAACTGCTTTATGGCCTATAAGCTACGTGACTTCTTCAGTGTCTCCCGACATCTCCCCCTTTTTTATTTATTAAAATGCCAAAGCTTTCGCAGCTATGGTGCAGATAGACTGTGCCTGTCTTAGGCGACCCTCCACAGGTCTAGGCCTTACCCGTCATTGGCACATGAAAGTCTTGCAATCATGCCCTGTCTTAGGTTGGTCCCAGCCCTGGAGGATTCTTACCCGTCTTTGACTACCAGCCTCTGCAAATGGGAGATGTAACATATAACTGGCTCAAGCCTGAGCCTGGAGCCTAAAACCATACATCTCTGCTCGAATATTTAGCAGGGAATTGAAGAAGTAGTTCATCAAAGGAGGAAGCAGACATAGGCCTAAGGCTAAAACCGAAATAAGCAAATGACCCAAAGGAGACCAAGATGGTAAAAAGCTTTTTAGATGTTGTAAAAATTTTGAAGCTTCTTCAGCTGCATCAAACTGAAGGGGTCCCGCTTCCTACAGTCCCTGAATTTCTCTATGCAGTCGTATTCAATCTAAGGACATGTTAGCATTATACTAGACACCTTGGAGATGAGAGCGCATGCGATCCCATCCATGTTGACTTTCATTATAAATTTTTGAGGTAACACCAATCCACTGATATGCTGCATGACATTCTAAATGAGATCTCACTTTTAGACCTTGGATTTCATCTCCTAAATACATAACTAGACTATATAATGCATCAAGCTTCTGTTCTAACTTGTCGTCAATATTTTCCTGGGTCCCTAAAGCCATCGTAACATTTTTAGACAAATTATTAGCATTTTGCACAGTATGAGACTAACACCTGGGGACCCTGGCCAGCATACCAAGGCCCAGTAACATAAACATGAATCATCACAAAAGAGGTTTGATGAAAAACCATTATAGTAGTTCCTTCCGAAACAAAAGAAATACAGTTAGTTAAATTACAGTTAGAATATGTAACATTAAATCTCCTTCTATGTTGATATTAATTTCACCAACCAACAGCACATGCGGTGGAGCAACACATGCTGTTACATTCATGCGTGGCATTCCTCTTAGAGCCCCTCCCCCAGGACGCAGTTCACCCGTAGCTGCGCTCAACCTCCACACATAAGTTTGAGGAAACTCCTCATCAGTCCACCATAGTCCCAACTGTCCAACTGGTGTTCAATCTATAACTTCCAGTGTGTTCGTTGGTTCCACCTGACCAATCCAGGATTTGTGTTGTCCTTACTAAAGCAGATGGGCAATCCTTCTCACCATTCCAGTATAATTAAATTCTGGTTCATTTACTCCTTGCTTCTGCCCCAAAGATGGCTGATCTAACAGCTGTGTGTCATTTACTCTCACAATTTCTGGGCCTTCCCAAATGGACAGATGCAAAATAGGTGGATCCGGTACATAGGCCCAATACAGCTCTCCTTCAGCCATCAGAAGATGGCCTATCAGCATCATCATCAGGAGCAGCTTTCTCTGTTCCTGTAGAGATATAAGCAAAACCTCGGCCCCATTTCAGCATCTCAGCAGGCACTCAATCCCCTGTTAGATCCTTGTAGTATACTGGCTGCTGCAAAGGCTCACCGGCCTGTTTCACCCAATGCCGATGAGCTGCTGTGCTACCTTGTTCATCTTTATTTTAAAAATTTAGAAAGTAAATAATGCTCTATATTAAGCCTTTATCTTGGGGTATACCATATTCCCCCTTTTTGTTTTATAAGCTTATCCTTCTTAGAAATGTTCCAGGAGACAACCCCCCAAGGGTGTCTTCCGTGAACTCTGGTTTTTTCCCCTCTAATGCTTGCGCAGAAAACACAAAACAGAAAGCACAAAACAGACACTCAGACAAGGACAATTACTGAGGTGTAGGTGGGCCTAGAGAAATTTGCCACCTACCACTTAGACAAGACTAAAGACAATAAACAGACTTTAACAACAGGGCACAGGAGGCGGCGTCCCGCTGCCTGGCCATGGTCCGGGAGATATGACTGCGTCCCGTCTCTCCACGGACCCCTGGTGACTGGTTAACAGAAACAGGAACAGAAAGGTACCTTAAAAAGCACTGAATTTTGTAATTTAGTCATTACTTTTCTCATTTCCAATACAAAATCAAGTTATCTTCACTGTTGACTCCATGCTAAAATGTCCTAAGTTTTAGACTAATTAACCAATAAAAGAAAAAGAAAATCATAAAAAGTTTTTAAATTTCAAGTTAGAGAAAGACCCTTTACCACACAATAATGAAACCTGAGCGATGCAAGTTTGTGACTACAAGAGCGTCTTTCAAAAATACAGTATTTAATAGAATTCCTTTTCCACCAGCGGTGTTAGTTTCCAATGACTATCCAATGCAGTGGGCCCTTCTAAAATAGAGAACAAATTAGTTAAAGCACATGTGAGGGTAAAGGGAAGGACAGAGCCAATTAATATCTCTCGATAATTTTTGAAAATTATTAACAGTATTGAGAGCTCCTCTCCTAATTCTATTTTTTGAGGAGTAAGTTTCTGTTGCAAAATTTCGTAACATCCCTTCCCACATTGAGGACGTAGTCCTGGTGAGCGAGGTGGAGGCTTCTGTGGGGACCGGTTTCGAGGACAATTTCGAGCAAAATGCCCAGTTTCCTGACATTTAAAACAACAGCCAGGGCTGCGGAGAGATCTGCCTCGATTGTTTCTAGTTTGTTGAAATAGCACTTCTTTTACTGTTTTCCCTTGTAATGCTGCGGCCATGGCTAGACCCTGCGTATATGCTGGTCCAATATCAGCACATAATCGAATATAATCCGCAAGATTCCCTTTCTTCCTATGAGGTCTGAGAGCGGCCTGACATGCGGAATTAGCCTTCTCATAAGCCAGTTGTTTTACTAAGATTAGTCCTGCATCTGATTCTCCTATTAGTCTTTTAGCCGTCTCCATGAGCCTGGCCACAAAATCCTGAAAGGGCTCATCTGGCCCTTGCCTTATCTTAGATAAATCTTCAGTTTGCCTTCCATTAGCAGGTCATTTACACCAAGCCCTTTTTGCAGCAGCACTTATTTGTGCATAAGCTCCTCCTTCGTACCCTAATTGGTGATCATTCGCACAATATGGCCTTCTCCTGCCAACATCTCATATGTGGTTAGTATTGGAGGATTCTGATTTCTATTCAGTTCTGCTGTTTTTTCACATAGATCACAATATTCTGATTTCCATAGCAAAAAATCCCCAGGTGTGAGACAAGCTCGAGCCAAATTCTTCCAACCAGCTGGAGTTAGGGCTTCTAAAGATAACGTTTCCAACATAGCCTGAGTGTAAGGAGCACTGGGGCCGTATTTTGCACAAGCCAATTTCAATTCTTTAATAGATTTAAAAGGGATGGGGTTATACCGTTTCAGACGAACTTGCTGACCCTCCTCATCTCGAGCCTCCTGTTCTGTTACAGGGCACATTAAGTGAAATCCCTGTGTATCCTCACCTCTTTCTATAGCCTGATGTAACGTAGTTTGTAAAGGTAAAAGAGGCTTAGGTCCTCGAGGTTGCTTAACAACCGCAATGACCGGCTGTGGTTCTTCGAACGGAGGCGGGGGATACAGATCTTTGCTAGGCGATTTAAGGTTTTTCTCCAAGCCTCCCAGCCGTAGGGTTAATTGTTGCACAGCAGTTTGCAAACCCTGAACAACTTTCTCTAATTCCTTAGACTTATGCTCAGAGCTAGCAGCCGCGACAAATGGGAAATAGCCTCCATAGTTATGGAACCGTGAGGCTTCTCCCTCCAACTGGTTTGCATCTCCGGGGCTCAAAGGCTCCTCTCTATCGTTAGTTAGCATCAGATCAAAAGGGTTCCCGCTCCTCTCTTCAGGCGGGGCAGCAGGTCTAGCAGGTCTAGTCTCAGTCTCCTTTTCAAATGGCGGGACATCTCCTATATTGTCCCGTTTTTCTTCCCCTTTCTGGCTTTCCCCAGCCTTAACCCTCTCATGCCTGGGATCTAAACTATCTCTAATTAAAGTCCACAAGCCAAAGTCTGCAAGCACTTTGCCAGGCCCATGAGCATAATAATCTTGTAGTTTTTCTTTTACCTTTTCCATGTTCCTATATACACTGTTCCCCCCAGGAAACAAAGGACAAACTTTCTTTACAAACTCTAAAAAATTACACAATTGTTGATGCCCTACCTTAGCTCCTCTAGCCCGGAGCATATTCTTAAGCATATGTACAAAAAGCATGCGTCCGTTTACATTTCCCATTTTTCTTTATTTAAGTCGACTTTCCTCTCTTTCTATCTATTTACAAACACCGCAACCCTTACTTTTCTGAGCGCTCACTTCACGCGGTGTCTTTCTTACTCCCGGACTGTTCCACTGCACTCACCTCTGCCTATTACTCAGCTTTAAACTCGGGGGGCCCCCCTTTCTCCTGCGGTGGTAGTCTTCACCTCAACGTTCCTCAACGTTCCGTCCCAAATTCAGGTCCCTGTTTGGGCGCCACTTGCCGGAGCCAGCCGGCTAAAGTCGAACAGCACCTAAAAGAGGGAGGTGAAGCCTAAGGAAAAAAAGAAGAAGACAGGAAAGCGCTTCGGGAGGGCATACAGTCAATGCTACAGCCTTGAGTTTATTTAGCACAGCCCTTACATTTCTTTTCGAACACAATAGCAAGGCACAGAGGACATTACCATAGGATGCTGACATTTACATAAGTTCCTATACATCCTTCCCTCAGGGTGCAAACATCCTTGCTTTCTGTTAAACATTCCACTATCTTAAAAGGGTTACTTTAGGAGGCATACCTCTCCTACAGGGTCAGTAATGTTTAACTCAAATCCCTGCTTCCTTGAACCATTGTTTAAGCAGTCTCAGTAACTGCTTTATGGCCTATAAGCTACATGACTTCTTCGGTGTCCCAAATTGCTCCCGACAACCTGCCCAGTCCCCAGCCCACCTTCCCAGCCTTGGCCATTCGGCAGGACCACGGCCCGGGCGTGCCTCGCCAATCTCTCTGCCACCTGGGCAACTAGGAAGGTGCAGCCCTGATAAGTCTCAACCCGGCCCTGAACCAGATCCACCCCACCTCTGCACTCCCCGCCGGGGCCGACCTTGACCTGGCCGAAACCACGTGGAGACACGGGCCACACCACCAGGCAACGCTTCGCCCCAAAACCTCACCTTCCACCCAGCGCCCTCCGCCCTTGAGGCTCAGCCGCGCGGAGCCCGGGAAGCGAAGGGTCCAGAGCAGAGAGAAAACAGCCCAGGTCTGGCTGCAGGAGAGCAGGTGGAGGCGGGCGATGTCGCGGGGTGCACGGACTTTGGTGCAGCCCTTAAGCTCGGTGGCCTACCCAGGACCCCGGAACAGCGAGCGACCGAGTGAGCAAGTGAGCAGGGCCCCGGGGCACCCAGGGGCACCCTGGCCGGAGGGCGACCAACGGAGGGGGCGGCAAAAGCCTACGGCACCGGTATTCGCAGGCGGTCTCCCACCCAAGTGCTAACCAGACCCAACCCTGCTCAGCTTCCGAGATCAGATGAGATCAGGCGCGTTCAGCGTGGTACAGCCGTAGACAGGAAAGACTGTCGCCTGCATTCCCAAAAGTTCGAGCCTGGCCTTCCGGCCCCCGGAGACGCCCGCGCCTGCACCGCAGCAGAAAATAACTTTTATGACATACACATGGCTGCTAATTTGAAACGCATATGATAGCAGCAGAAATAACTTCATGCGATGCACCGCTGTGTTATTCCCAAAAAGCCCACCAGATGGCAGCGGAGTGTAAAGTTTTATGATGACATAGATCCTTTCTGGACAGTAGAGAAGGAATATTCACGATCACTCAGGTGTTTATAATAAAATATAATAAAATATACACCTTGATGGCATCAGAAAATTAATTTTTATGATGGCCTACACTGTATTAGTCTCAAAATGCCCACAAGATTGCTGCAGAAAACAAAATTTATGAATACGCTGGTATTTTCTCAATATCCACGCGATGGCAGCAGAAAACAAAGTTTTCAAGACATGCACTGCTGTGTTATTCCCAAGATTCACACAAAATGGCAGCAGAAAAGAAAATATAACAACATACCCTGGGGAGTCATTTTTTAAATGCACATGAGGTAGTAGCAGAAATAACTTTTCGAGACGTGCGCTCCTGTGTTATCCCCAAAATGCTGAGCCGATGGCAACAGCAAGTAACTTTTTATATTAACATACACTTGCCTGTGATTTTCAAATGCCCACCGAACAGCAGCAGAGAATAATCTCTCATGACATGTCCTTTTTTTTGTTTATCCCAAGATACACATGAGATGTCCATGCACAAGAACTTGGTTCAACCAACGTCCTTAGGTGACATTTTCTAACTGTACGAGATAACGAGAGAAATAACTGCTTACGATATGTGCTATGGTGTTATTCCCAATATGACGACCAGATGGCAGCACGGAATGAGTATTCAAGATGATCTACAGTAGGATATTATTTCCAAATTGCCCACAAGACTAAAGCAGAGAATTACGTCATGACAAGCACTCCTGTGTTTTGCACGAGATGCACGTGGAATGGCATCAGAAAACTTTTCATAATGCCATTCCACAGAGTTTATTTTCAGAATGCACATGAGATAGCAGCAAAATTACATTTTATGACATGAGCTGTGATTTATTCCGAAAATGCTCACCGTGTAACGACAGATAAGTATTCATAACAAACACGCAGGTATTATTTCTGAAATGCCCTCCAGATGGCAGCAGCGAACAAATTTCACGACATACGTGCTTTTGTTTTTCTCAGGATTCACACGGAATGGCAAGAGAGAAAAATTTATAGAGACACACGGCGGAGTGGTATTCTTTAAAGGCGCACGACAGCAGCAGCAGAAACTTTACATGGGACGCACTATGACGTTATTCCCAAAATGCTCACCAGGTGGCAGCAGAAAATAAATTTTTCTGCTCACATACACCTGAGTGTTATTATCAAAACTTCTACGAGATGGCAACAGAGAACAGTTCGTCATTACTTGCAGTCCTATGTTATACTCAAGTTTAACCCGAAAAGGCACGGGAGAAAAAAAATTATAACGACACACCCTGGGGTGTTATTTTTTAAATGTCACGAGATAGCACCACTTTTTAAAATTTTTCATGCCATCCAATATGGCATTATTCGCAAATAACCACCAGATGGCAAGAAAATAATTTTGTGCTGACGTACACCTGGATATTATTTTTAAAATGCCCACGAAATGGCAATAGAGAATAACTTCATGACATGCACTCCTGTGTCTTTACACAGATGCAAATGAAATGGCAGTAGATAAAAGGCGATTATAATGACATTCCTTTGGGTTTAATTTTCAGAATGCACCTTGCACAGAGGCTGAGACATTTTATGATCTGCGCTGTGTTGTTATTCCCAGAATGCCCACCAGATGGCAGCAAGAATAAATTTTATTGCACTCGTGTTATTCTCAAGATGCACAATCCATGAGGCAAATAATGAATATTTACGATAGCCTACACCAGGTTTTGTTCTTGAAATCTTCACCACGTGGCAGCAAAGAGTAACCTTTTTTTATTTCATACGATCCGGTATTATTCCCCAAATTCCCACCTATGGCAGCAGGAAATAAATTTTAATGATGACATACACTTGGGTATTATTTTCAAATTACCCACGAGACGGCAGCAGAGAAAAACTCTTCATAATGACATGCCTTGGGTGTTATTTCCAAAATGAACATGAAAAAGAAGCAGAAATAACATTGAGCAGCACTGTCATGTTATTCCCAAATATTCCACCAGATGGCAGCAGAAAATGATATTCATAATAAACTACACTTGAAGACCTATATACAGGTGCTATTCCCAGTATGCACACGAGATGGCAGCAGAGGATAAGGAATTTTTGAGAAAACCTCTGCTGCTATTCCCAATATGCACACGAGATGGCAGCAGAGGATAAGGAATGAAATTTCATGAGAACCTCCTCTGCTGCTATTCCCAAATGCACACGAGATGGCAGCAGAGGATAAGGAATAACATTTCAATACCTAAACTCTGGTGCTAATTCAAAAAGTACACAAGATGGGAACAGAGAAGAGCGTTTCCCAGCCTTAAGGGCTCTGCTCACCATTTAAATAAAACTCCAGACATTTGGTACTCACCTCACTTTGAAATAACTCCTGTCCTTTCATAGCCTTTCTCACTCCGGGCCACGCCCCCACCGCCTTGGTGGTGCCCTCTCCCCCTATCCCTGCTCCCTGACCCTCCCTCAGTCCCTCCCGCCCCACCCCTGTCCCCCTCTCCTGTCCCCGCCCCGCCTTGAGTGGCAGCCGGCCTCCGCTAGACTGGCCAGAGCCGCAGCGGGGGCAGGAGCGGCAGCCATGGCTGCAGCTGGAGTGGACCGAACGCTCTCCTCTGCGACTCGCGACCCGCTCAGACGGCCTCACCCCCACCATGCCGCCGCACTGGCCCCAGGGGTGATGCGGCGAAGACCCCTCGCCGGAAACAGGCTACCCGCGCTCTGAGCCCTCCAGCGCTGCGCACGGCTTCGGGGGGCGGAGGGAGAGCGCGCACGCCTCTCCCCTTCATCCCGGGCCTTGGCAGGTTCCCGGCCGTGCCAAAGGTTTCGGTCTGCTCTTCGCATTCCGGGACTGACCAGGCCCCGGGCCACCCTACTCCCTAGTCTTGGCCGCTTGGCAGGACCCGGGCCCGGGCGTGGCCTGCCAATCTTTCGGCCCATGGGCACCTAGGCAGGTGCGGCACCACCAAGTCCAGGCCACGGCCCTGACCCAGACCCACCCCTCCCCTGCGCTCCCTGCCGAAGCCGAGCAGGACCTGCCAAAAACCACGCGGAGACACCGGCCATCCCACCTGGCAACGCTTTGGCCAACGAACTCGACCTCCACCCAGAGCTCTCGGCCCCAGGAAGGGAAAGGCCTGAGCGGAGAGAGAAAACAGGCCAGGGCTGCTGGCTGCAGGAGAGCACATGGAGGTGGGCGGTGACGCGGGGCGCGCGGACGTTCGTGCAGCCCTTGGGCTCGGGCGGGTGCCAGGGACCCCTGAGACAGCGAGCAAGCAGGGCCCGGGGGTCCACGGGCACCCTGGCTGGAGGGCAGAAAACCGAGGGAGCAAAAGCGTACAGCACCCGGTATCCCCAGGAGGTCTCCCATCCACGTACTACCAGACACGATCCTGCTTAGCTTCCAAGATCAGGCATATTCAGAGCGGTATGGCCATAAGCAAGAGAGCTTGTCATCTACCGCCCCAAGAGCTCCAGCCTGGCCTCCCGGGCGCCGGAGATGCCCGTGCCTGCAGTGCATCTCTTGTGGGGGTGCGGGTTTCCGCTAAGGCACCACGGACCTTGCCCGATTCTCGGCAGTGCAGAGGTCTGGGTGGGCGTTCTCGCATCCCCCAACTGCCCACATCCCGGGCGACCCGCCTCCCCAGTCTTGGCCGCTTGGCAGGACCACTGCCCGGGCATTGCCCCGCATGCTCTCGGCCACCGGACCACCTAGTACCTGCGGCCCGGCTAAGTCGGGCTCGGCCCTGACCCAGACGCACACCTTCCCTCCCCGCCGAGCCGTGCCCGACCTGCCCGAACACACACGGAGCTCCCGGTCACACCCTGAGGCATCGCTTCAGATAGACGCTGCCCTCACCCTCTACTGGGACCAGGGACCCGCCCAGTCCGCTGCCCCTTGCCTTCACTTCGACTCTCTCCTTCAAGACAGACAGACAGAGAGGGAGAGCTGAGAGACAGAGGGACAGAGAAACACAGAGACAGAGCGAGTGACAGGGAGGGAAGGAGAAAGGAGGACACGGCCTCCAGGGCGCGAGGCCCAGTGAGAGCCACGAAGGAGGGACGGGTCGCTGGGGAAAGGGGGGGCGTGGGAGCTGGCTGCGGTCAGACACAGAGAGAGACAGTGAGGATGGAAGGGACAGAGACAGAGAGAGAGACGAGAGAGGAGATCCCGCGCGCCAGAGAGCGCGAGCCAGTGCCTGCCCGGCAGAGAGAGGGACACGACACACAGAGGAGCACCCCGACGCACAGAGCCGGACCCCGACTGTGACCCCGAGACCCTGCGGCCGCCCTGAAGGCCGCTTCCACAGCAGGGGGCGGTCGTGCCGGGGCTGGGCTCGGGCTGGGAGGCGGTTCGTGCCCCGTACCCGGTGCCCGGTACAGGTCGGGGCTCAGGGAGTCTCGTTGTTCTATGAGTCCTGCCTGGGGTCCCCCAGGAGACAGGCAAGACGCACAGGTTCCCTGGAGTGTGTGTGTGTGTGTGTGTGTGGTGTGTGTGGTGCGCGCGTAAGTGAGAGGGCTCTCGCCGCACACGCGCGCACGCTCTCGTGTGTCTCGGCCTCTCTGACGCGGCTGGTCGGTCCCACTTCTCGTCCTGGATGTGCGGGGCAGCCTCGCACCTGGTCCAAGGGCACCTGGCTGTCTGGTGAGAAGGGTGGGGAGAAGCGTGTCGGAGACTCGAGGCCTCTGGTGGGGCGGGCGGGGGTGGCGGGTCCCGCGTCCCAGGACGCGAGCACACTCTCATCACGTGTCAGAGATGGCGGTCCTCGGGGCTTGGTCCCACGAAGCCAGGAAGGGAAGGGCCCGGAGCAGTGAGAGAAAACAGCCCAGGACTGGCTGCAGGAGAGCAGGTGAGGGCGAGCAAGGGCGCGGGCGCGCCGCTGTTGGAGACGCCCTTGGGCTCGGCCGCCCGCAGGGTCCCCCGAGACAGCGAGCGAGTGAGCAGAGCCCGGGGCCACCAGGGGAACCCCGGCCGGAGGACGGCAAAAGGAGAGGGCAGCAAAAGCCTACAGCGCCCGGTATTCCCAGACAATCTCCCATCCAAGTACCAACTAGGCCCAACCCTGCTTAGCTTCTGAGATCAGACGAGATTGGGCACGTTCAGGGTGGTAGGGCCCTAGACACGAAAACCTGTCGCTTGCCATTCCAAGAGCTCGAGGCTGACCTCCCTGGCGCCGGAGACATCCGTGCTTGCATGTCCAGGGCTGAGCAGTTTGAGGGGAGCAGGGGAGGGTCTGCCGCGCACTAAGGCCCCACGGGTCTTGGCCGGTTTGCGCCTGTGCAGAAGGACTGGGTGGGCGCTCTCGCATCCCGGACCTGCCCAGGCCCGGACCACCTGCCTCCCCAGTCTAGGCCATTCAGCAGGACCCCAGCCTGGCCATGCCCCACCAATCCTTCGGACACTTGGGCACTAGGCAGGTGCAGCCCTGCTAAGTCCCCACCCCACCCTGAACCAGACCTACCTCACCCCGGTGCTCCCTGCCGGGCCGAGCCAGACCTGCCCAAACCAGGCGGAGACACCGTTCACACCACCAGGCAACGCTTCGCCGCGAGACCTCACCCTCTGCCCAACGCCCTCCGCCCTTGAGGCTCGGCCCCGGAGCCCAGGAAGCGAAGGTCCCAGAGTGATTCTCTGCTGTCATTACGTAGGCATTTTGAAAATAACACCCAGATGTATATTCATAACTATTCATTCTCTGCTGTCATCTGCTGGGCGCTTTTGGAAGAAGGACAGAGCACATTTTATAAACTATTGTTTCCGCTGCTATCTCATGTGCTTTCTGAAAATAATCCAAGGGCAGGCTGTTACAAAAAGTTGTCCACTGCCATTATGAAAGCATCTTGGGGAAAACACCAGATTGCATGTCAGGACTATTGTTCTCTGGTACCATCCCGTTGGAATTTTCAAAATAACAAGCACGTGTATGTCATTATAAAAATTTACTTTCTGCTGCCATGCTGTGGGCATTTTGGGAATAACACCCGAATGTATGCCATCATGAAAATATATTTTCTGTTCTCGTCTACTGTGCATCTTAGAATAACACCAGCCTGGAAGTAATAAAGAGTTGTTCGCTGCTGCCATCTGGTGTATATTTCAGTAATAACACTTAAGTGTTTCTCAACATGAATATTCATTCTCTGCTGCTATCTGTTGCGCACTTTGGAACAAGACCACAGCACACATCACAAGGAATTATATCAGCGGCTAATTCATGTGCATTTTGAAAATTATATCTAAGCACTTGTCTTAATGAAAAGTTGCTCACGGCCATTTCGTATGCATTTTAGGGAAAACACAGGAGTGCATATAAGGACAAATTATTCTCTGCTGCCATCTCGTGGGCTATTTGAAAGTAACAAGTGTAGGTCATGAAAATTGATTTTCCGCTGTCATCCTGTCGGCATTTTGGGAATAACACCTGAATATGCCATCATGAAAATACATTTTCTTCTCTCATCTACTGTGCATCTTGGAATTACACCGGAGTGCAGTAATAAAAAGTTATTCTCTGCTTCACCTGGTGGACATTTTAGAATAACGAGTGTTTGACATCCTGAATAGTCGTCGTTCTCTGCGACCATCTGGTGCGTATTGTATGACGGAAGAGTGCATGTTGGGCATGATGTTATGAAATTATTATCTCTGCTGGCCTTTCGTGTTAATCTTAAAATGAACAAAGGAGTTCCTGTCACACAAAAAATTGCTCTTTCCTGCCATCTCGTGGGTGTTTTGAAAATAACACCCACGTGTATGTCATAATACAAATGTATTTTATACCTTAATATAGTGAGCATCTTGGGAATACCACATGGTGTAAGTAATAAAAACTTATTCTCTGTTGCCATCTGGTGGTATTTTAGGATTAACACCTGAGTGTTTCTCATGAGGATTATTCATTCTGGTGGGAATTTTAGGTGTAACGGCGTGGCGCGTGTCAGTAAAAGATATTTCAGCAGCTATCTCATGTGCAGTTTAGAAATAAAACCCAAGGGCGAGTCATCGCAATGTTTTTGTCCGCTGCCTTCTCGTGTGCATCTTAGCAAAAACACAAGAGTGCATGTCATGAAGTGATTCTCGGCTGTTATGTTGTGTGCATTTTAGAATTAACGCGGGTTTGGTTCATCGTGACAATTCATTTTCACCTGCGATCTGCTGTGAGTTTAGGGAATAACACCACAAGCCATATGACAAACAGTTCTTTTTGCTGCTATGTCAGCTGATAGAAACTAAGACCATTACATTAAGCAAAGTTTTGGTCTGAGGCCATCTCATGTTCATCTTGGAAATAAGACGAGTGCATGTCGTGAAAAATTATTCTCAGCTCTCATCTCGTGGGCATTTAGATATTAACATGCAAGTGTATGTCCATGTACTATTTTTTCTGCTGCCGTCTGCTGGGGATTTTAGGAATGACACACGATTACAGGTCATGAAAATTCGTTTTTTTCACTCATCTTTGTGCACCAGAGTGTAAGTAATAAAGGTATTCTCTGCTGCCATCTTGTGCATATTTAAGTAATAACACTTGAGTTTTGATAGCATGAATAATTCATTTCCTTATGTCAGCTTGTGGCCATTATGGAAATGACACCCGGATGTATATCATCATAAAAAGTAATTCTCAGCTGCCATCTCCTGGGAATTTTCAGAATAACACCCTAGTGTAGGTTATCATGAGTATTCATTTTAGCTGACATCTGGAGTACATTCTGGGAAGAACACAACAGAGTGTCATAAAATGTTATTTCAGCTGCTATCTCACGTGCATTCTGAAAATAAACCTAAGGAAATGTCATAATGAAAAGTTTTTGTTTAATGTCATTTCGTGTGAATGTTGGGAACACCTCGTAGATATTTTGAAATAACACCCAGGTATATGTCATCATAAAAATGTATTATCTCTGCCATCTGGTGGGCATTTGGGGAATAAAACACAGAGCTTGTCATTATGTTATTTTGCTGACATCTCACGTGCATTCTGAAAAAAACTCAAGGGATTGTCATTATGAAGTTTTCTGCTGCTGTTTTGTGTGCATCTTAAGAAAAACACAGGAGTGCATGTCATGAAGTGACTCTCTTCAGCCATCCTGTGGGCACTTTGAAAAAACAGCCTACCTCATATCATAAAGTTATTTCTTGCTATCACGTGGAGTTAGAAAATGACTCCTGAGGAGATTTGGTTAAACAAAGGTTTTGCTTGTGGCCGTTTCATGTGCATCTTGTGAGAAACACAAGAGTGCACATCAGGAAAAATTATTCCCTGCTGCCATCTGGTGGGCACTTTGAAAATAACAAGTACGTGTCTGTAAGTGTAAGAAGTTGTTTCCTGCTGCTATGTGGTGTGCGTTTAGGGAATAATACAACAGTGCATGTCGTGAAAAATTATTTTTGCAAATGACTCGTTTGCATTAAGACCATAACACTGCCAGAGATCTCGTTATAATTTTTTTCTCTGTTGCCATAATGTGTGATTATTAGCAATAATTCAGGAGTGCATCTCATGAAAATTTGTTCTCTGCATCTTGTGGACATTTAAAAAAAACACCTATGTGTGTGTCATAATTTTTTTCCAGCTGCCGTCCTGTAGACATATGGGATAACTGCAGACTGTACAGCATCATAAAAATGAACATTCTGCTCCATCTGTGCATATTTTATTAATAGCACCTGAGTTTCAATATCACAATATACATTCTCTGCTGTCATATGGTGGCCATATTGGGTGTATGTCATCATAAGAATTTACTTTCTGCTGCTATCTGGTAGTCATTTTGGGAGTAACAGAACAGTGCACGTTGAAAAGTTATTTCTGCTCCTATCGTATGTATTTTGAAAATAACACCCACGTGCATGTCTTCATAAAAACTTATTCTCTCATGCCATCTCGTGGACCTTTGGCAATAACACCAGAGTGCAGGACATCATGAAAATTAATTTTTTGCCCACATCTTGTATGCTGTAGGGAATTTAACCAGCGGTTTTGTAAAAACTCGTTTTGTGCTGCCACCTGGTGGTAAATTTGGGTATAAGCCACAGTGCATGTTATACAATGTGATTTATACTGCTATCTAACGTTCATTATGAAAAAAACTCAAGGGCATGTCATCGTGAGAAGTTGTTGTCAGTTGCCTTTTCATGTGTATCTTGGTAAAAAAAAAATTGATGTCACAAAAAATTATCTCTGCTGCCATCTCGTGGGCATGTTGAGTATAACACCATGACCCGTGTCATAGCTAGTTATTTCTGCGGCTATCTCATGCGGTTAGAAAGTAACACGGAAGAGACAGTCATTAGGAAAAGTTTTTGTCTGTGGCACTTTCATGTGCATCTAGGGATAAACACGGGAGTGCATGTCATAAAAATGATTCTCTGCTGCTATCTCCTGATAATAACACGCAAGTGTATGTTATCGTAAAAATTTATTTTCTGCTGCCGTCCTGTAGGTATTTTGGAATAACACCCGATCGCACGCTAACTTGAAAATATAGTTTCCTCTCTCGTCTACTCTGTATCTTGGAAAAAGAGCAGAATATAAGTAATTAAATGTATTTCTCTGCTGTCATGTGGCTGGCATTTAGGAATAACACCAGAGCATAAGTAATCAAAAATTATTTTCTGCTGCCATCGTCATTTAAGGAATAATCCTCCGAGTTGGTCATGATAAACATTCATTTTTTGTAGGCATGTTTTGGGAATTTGGGGAATAACACCAATTGCGCATCATGAAACATTTCTGCTGGTCTCTTGTGTATTTAAAAAATACCACCAATGAAACGCCTTTATGAAATTTTTCTCTGCTCCCATTTCATTTAATCTTGGGTACAACACACCACTGCAAGTTGTAAAAATTGTTCTCTGCTGCACATTTCGTGAGTATTTAAAAATTACACCAGTTGTATGTCATCAAAAATATTATTCTTCCTTGCCTCTGGTGGGATCCTTTGGGATATAAACGTTACGTAGGCCATCATGAAAACATTTTTGTCTTAATCTTGTGAGTGAATATTGGGAGAATACGACAATAACATAGATCATTTTATTCTCTCTTGCCATCTGTTGGGTATATTTAGGAATTAACCTGAGTGTTGTCTCAGATTATGTGATCTATAGTTCATCTCTGCTATCATCTGGTGGACAGTTTGGGAAGACCACAAGTTCAATGTCATAAAGAGTAATGTCAGCTGCTATCTTCATCATCATGTACAATGTGAAATTAATAACAAAGAGCATGTTATGAAAAGTTGTCCTTGGCCATTTTATGTATCTTGGGAAAAAACACGACAGTGCATGGTCCTGAAAAATATTTCTCAGCTGCCATCTTGTCGCCTCTTTTAAAATCAGGAACAGGTGCATATCATCTAAATAACACCAAATGTTACACCTCGTGAACATTTGTTTTCTGCTATCATCCGGTGAGCATTTTGTGTATGACAGAATAGTGCGTATTGTGAACGACGTTTGAAATTTTTATCTCTGCTATGTTTTCATGTTAACCTTGGGATGAACACAGATGTGCATGTCATGGCAAATTATTCCACGCTGCTATCTCATGAGTATTTTGAAAATTACTTCCAGGTTTATATCATCAACAAATCTTTTTTCCATTGCCATCTAGTGGGAATTTTGGGACTGTAACTTTACTGCAGGGAACATGAAAATTCATCTTTTCCACTAAACTTGTGTGCATCTAGGAAATTACACGAGTATAAGGAAAAAACATTGCTGCCATCGGGTGGGTCTTTTAGTAATAACACCCTAGTGTTGTCATCCTGAAAATTCATTTTCTGCTGCCATCTGGAGGGCATTTTAGGTCTAATACCACAATGGAGGTCAAGATACTGCTGCTATTCATTTTGCATTTTTTAAAAAACACCCCCAAATTTGTCATATTTTTTCCTCTGCGGCCATTTCGATTAATTCTCGAGAATAAAATCAGAGTACAAGACAGAGTATCTGCTGCCATCTCGTGGACAATTTGAAAATAACACCCAGTGTACGTCTTCAGAAAAATTTATTTTCTGCTGCCATCTTCTGGCCAATTTGAGAATAACACCAGAGTATAGGTCATCGTAAATATTCATTAATTGCTGTAATCTGGTGGGAATTTTGTGTATAACACCACATCACATGCCATAAACAGTTATTTCTGCTGCTTTCTCATGCACTTAGAAAATGAAACCTGAGAGCATTTGTTGAGCGAAGTTTTTGGCAGTGGCCATTTCGTGTGCATCTTGAGATAAACACAGGAGTGCATGTTATGAAAAATTATTCTCTTCTACCTTCTCACGGGCCTTTTGAAAATAACCTACAACTGTGTCCTTGTAAATTTTTTCTACTTCCATCTGGTGGGCATTTTAGAAATAACACCTGAGTGTAGGTCATCAAGAAAATAAATTTTCAGCTCTGATCTACTGTGCATCTTCGAATAACACCAGAGTGGAAATTATTAAATGTTATGCTTTGTTGCCATTGGTGGGCATTTTGTGTATGATAAAGAATGCTCGTAGGGTATGACATGAAATTTTTATCTCTTTAATTTCGTGTTACCTTGGAATGAGCACAGGAGTGCATGTCATGAAAAATCGTTCTCTCCTGTATTTTCAAGAGCATTTATAAAATAATGCTCACATGTATGTCATCAAAAATTTATTTTAAATCCTGATACAGTGTGCATATTGGGAAATACAGATTATGTACGTAATGAAATTTTATTCTCTGCTGCTATCTGTGGCGATTTAAAGATTATCACTCAGATGTTTCTCATCATGAATACTAAATCTCTGCTGCTGTGTGGTGGGAATTTTGGGAACAACACCACAGCGCATGCCACGAAAAGCTATTTCTGTTGCTACTCCTGTTTTTATAAATAACACCTAAGAGAAAGTCATCAAGAAACAGTTTTGTCTGCTGCCACTTTGTGCGCATCTTGAGAAAAAAAAAGAAGTGCATGTCGTGAAAAATTGTTCACTGGTGCCATCTTGTGGAAATTTTGAAAATAATGACGACACCCTACAGTCGTGCCATCGTGAACACGCAGCATCTCGTCTGATCTTGGAAGCTAAGCAGGGTCGGCTCTGGTTAGTACTTGGAGGGGGGACTACCTAGGAAGACCAGGTGCTGTAGATATAAATAATAATAATAATAATTACACCCCAGGGTATATTGTTATAAATTTTTTTCTGGGGCCATGTCATGTAAATCTTGAGAATAACAAGAGTGCAACATGAAAATTGTTCTCTCCTGCCATCGAGTGGGCATTTTGAAAATTACTTCAAGGTGTATATCATCACAAAAATTTCCTGTTGTCATCTCTTGAGAATTTAGGGAATAAAACCTTACTGTAGGTCATCATGAAAATTTCTCTTCTGCCCCACACTTGTGCATCTGGAAATTACACAGGACTGTAAGTAAAAAACAATTATTCTCTGCGCCCATCTGGTGGGCATTTTGGGAATAACACCATAGTGTAGGTCAAGAAAATGTATTGCTGCTATATCGTGTGTAGTTAAAAACACTCCAGGTTATGTTGTTTTAAATTTCTGTGATTCTTAGAAATGAAATAGGAGACCCAGTCATAAAAAATTGCTCTCCACTGCCATCTCGTGGACATTTTGAAAATATCACCAAGGTCCATGTAATTGTGAAAATTTGTTTTCTGATGCCATCTTGTTAGCATTTTAGAAATAACACACTAAAGTAAGTCATCATAAATATTCATTGACTGCTGCAATCTGGTGGTAATTTTGGGAATACCACCACATCGGATGTCATAAACCATTATTTATACGGTGATCTCATGCAGTTAGAAAATAACACCTAAGGGCATGTCATTGAGCAATGTTTTTTCAGCGGCCTTTCATGTATATCTTGAGATAAATACAGGAGTGCTTGTTATGAAAATTATCCTCTGCTGCCATCTCACAGGTATTTTGAAAATAGCAGGCAAGTGAATGTCATAATACTTTTACTGCTTCCATCTGGTGGCCATTTTAGAAAAAACACCCGGGTATAGGTCATCATGAAAATTCATTTCCTGCGCCCATCTTTGGAATAACACCAGAATGTAAGTAATAAAGTTATTATGTGCTGCCATCTGGTGTATAATTTAGTAATAACACCCCAGTGTTTGTCATGAATTTTCATTCTCTGCTGCTATCTGGTGGGCAATTTAGAAAATAACCTCATGGTGTTTTTGGTAAAAGAGCACAGCACGTGTCATGAAGAATTATTTCAGCTGATATATCATGTGCATTTTGAAAATAATACATAAGGGATGTCATTATAGCAAGTAGTTATAAACGACCTTTCATATGTATTTTAGGAAAAATACAGGAGTTCATTGAATGGCAAATTATTCTCTGCTGCCTCTTGTGGGCAGTTTGAAAATTACAGGCAGGCTTAAGTCACTAAAAAAATTTTCTGCTGCCATCTTGTGGGCATTTTGGGAGTAACACTCAAGTATATGCCATGAAAATGTATTTTCCTCTCTCATCTACTTTATCTTGGAGTACACCAGAGTGTAAGTAAATGTTATTATCTGCTGTCATCAGGTGGCCTTTAGGAATAACACCAGTGTTTGACATCATGAATATTTGTTCTCTCCAATCATCTGATGGGTGTTTTGTGTATGAAAGAAGAGTGCCTGTTGGGTATGACGTTATGAAATTTTTACCTCTGCTGCCATTTCATGTTTATTATTTCTACATGAGATGACAGCAGAAATAATTGTTTTAGACATGCCATGTGGTGTTATTCCCTCCATTCCCACAAAAGGCGGCAGAAATAAATATTCATGACCAGCTACACTTGGATGTTATTCCCCAAATGCCCACAAGATAGCAGCAGAAAAAATTTTATGATGATATTCACCTGGGTGTTATTATCGAAATGTCAACGACATGACAGCAGATAACAATTTTTTATAACATGTACTCCAATTTTATTCTGAAGAATGGCTCGACATGGCAGCAGAGAAAAATTTATAACGACATATTCTGGGGTGTTATTTTTTAAATATACATACAGCAGTTAAAAATCTTCTTGACAAGCACTGGAGTGTTGTTCCCAAAATGCCCACCAGATGGCAATACAGAATGATTTTTCATGATGACAACACGCGAGTGTTATTCCTAGAATGCCCACCAGATGGCAGCAGAGAATAATATATTTTGCTGGCGCTCTTGTGTAATTTACAAGACGCAAAAAATATTGGGGCAGAGGATGAATTTCATGATGCCCTACAGTAAGGTTTTATTCCCAAAGTTTCCACCACATGCCAATGGAAAATATTTGTTGATGTATACACCTGGAAGTAATTTTCAAAATGCCACGAGATGCCAGCAGAGAATAATGCCACGAGTTGAACTCCTGTGGTATTCCCAATATTCATGTAAATGGGAGCAGAAAAAATTTTATAACGATATACCCTGGGGTGTTATTTTTTTAATGCACACTAGAGAGTAGCAGAAATAACTTTTCAAAACATGCACTGCTGTGTTATATCCAAAATGCCCACACATGGCAGCAGAAAACATTTTAATGATGACATACACTTGGTGTTACTTTTCAAAATTCCCACGAGATGGCAGCAGAGAAAAACTTTTCATAATGACATTCCCTGGGTGTTATTTTCAAAATGAACATGAAAAAGCAGCAGAAATAAATTTAAGAGCAGCCCTGTCACGTTATTCCCACATTTCCACCAGATGGCAGCAGAGAATGACTATTCATAATAAATTCACTTGATGACCTACATACAGGTGTTATTCCCAAAATGCAACAGATGGCAGCAGAGGATAAGGAATAACATTTCATGAGCTAAACTCTGGTGCTATTCCCAAAATGCACAGAGATGGCAGCAGAGGATAAGGAATAACATTCATGAGCTAAACTCTGATGCTATCCCAAAATGGACACGAGATGGCAGCAGAGGATAACAAATAACATTTCAATACCTAAACTCTGGTGCTATTCCCAAAATGCACACGAGATGGCAGCAAAGGATAAGGAATAACATTTCATGATGGCACTCTGATGTTATTCCCAAAATGCACACGAGATGGCAGCAGAGAAGAACGTTTGCCTGCCTTAAGGGTTCTGCCCACCATTAAAATAAGATCCAGACCCTTGGTACTTAGCTCACTCTGAAATAACTCCTGTCCTTTACATGTGTCTTCTCACCCGGGCCACACCCCCTGGCCACTCCGCTGTCCCTCCCCGCCTCGGCTGTGTCCTTTCCCCCTGTCCCCGCCCCTGTTCCCCCCTCCTCCTGTCGCCTCCCTCTAGCGCTTCCTGCAATACCCCTGTCCCCCTGACTTGTCCCCGCCCTGCCTTAACTCGCAGCCGACCTCCGCTACACTGGTAAGAGCCACAGCGCAGGCCGGAGCGGCAGCCATTGCCGCGGCAGGCGTGGACGAGCGCTCGCCTCTGTTGCTCGTGCCCCACTCCGGTGGCGTCACCCCGACCGTGCTGCCGTGCTGGCCCCAGAGGTGATGAGGCGCAGACTCATCGCCGGGCAGGGGCTACGCGCAATCTGAGCCCTCGAGCACTGCACGCAGGACTTCAGAGGTCCCGGGGAGCGCGTGCCTCGCCCCTTCATCCTGGGCCATGGCTAGTTCCAAGCCGTGCCGAAGGTCTGGGTCAATACTTTCACATCCTGGGACTGCCCAGGCCCAGGGCTACCTGCCTTCCCACTCTTAGCCACTTGGCAGGAACTCGGCCGGGGCATGGCCCGCCATCCTCTCGGCCACCTGGGAACCTAGGCAGGTGCGGCCTTGCCACGCCTGGGCCAGGCCATGACCCAGACCCACCCCCCTGCGCAGCCCTCTGTGGCTGAGCCCAACCTGCCCAAAACCACGCGGAGACACCGGTGACATCACCAGGCAATGTTCTGGCCCACGACCTCGCCCTCCACCGAGAGTTCTTGGCCCTTGGGGCTGGCCCCGCGGAGCCCAGGAAGGGAAAAGCCGGGAGCGCAAAGGGGAAACAGTCCAAGGCCGGCTGCAGGAGAGCAGGTGGAGGCGGGTGGTGGTGCGGGGCGCACAGACGTTCTTCCAGCCCTTGGGTTCGGTAGCCTGCCTGCGACCTCGGAAACAGCAAGTGAGCGAGCAGGGCTGCGGGTGTCCAGGGGCACCCAGGCTGGAAGGCGGCAAAAGGAGCGGGCAGCAAAAGCCTAGGCACCCGGTGTTCCCAGGCAGTCTCCCATCCAAGTACTAACCAGATCCACCCTGCTTAGCTTCCAAGATCAGACGAGACAGGATGTGTTCAATGTCCTATGGCCATAGACGGGAGACCCTTGCGCCTGCCGCCCCAAGAGCTCGAGGCTGTCCTCCCGGGCACCTGAGAAACCCGCGCCTGCAGTGCACCTACGGGGGGGAGGTGGGGGGAGGTTGTGGGGGTTCTGTGGACGACGCGGTGGCCGGCAGGCGCCAGCCACGCTAAGGCACCGCAGGTTTTGGCCAGTTTGCGGCCCTGCCGAAGGTCTGGGTGGGGGCTCTCGCATCCCAGGACTGCACAGACCCCGGGCCACATGCCTCCTCAGTGTTGGCTACTTTGCAGGAGCTCGGCGTGGGCATGGCCCGCCATGATCTCGGCCACCTTTGCACCTAGGCACCTCCCTGCTGAGCGGTGCCCGACCTGCCCAAACACACACGGAGCCTCCGGCGACACCCCAAAGCACCGCTTCGGACAGACGCAGCCCTCGGCCTCCACCAGGACCAGGAACACACCCTGTCCACTGCCCCTTGCCTTCACATCGACTCCCTGCATCAAGGAAGACAGGCAGAGAGAGGGAGAGCTGAGAGACAAAGTGACAGAGAGAGAGTGACAGGGAGGGAAGGGGAAAGGAGGACACTGGTCGCCAGAGCGGGAGGCCCAGTGAGAGCCACGAAGGAGGGGAGGGGGATGGGGTCGCCTGGGAAGGGGAGAGCCACGCGAGCTAGCTTGGGTCAGACACAGAGAGAGAGATAGTGAGGAGGAAAGGGACAGAGAGGGAGAGAGAGACAAGAGAGGAGATCCCGCGCGCGAGAGAACGTGAGCCCATGCCTGCCCGCGCACAGAGCGGGACAGGACACGCAGATGAGCGCCCGGAGGCACAGAGCAGGACCCCGACTGTGACCCCGAGACCCTGCGGCCGCCATGAAGAAGCCGCTTCCACAGCAGACGGTGGTCCGGCGGGGGCTGGGCTCGGACAGGGAGGCGGTTCGTGCCCGGTGCCCAGTGCGCGGTGCCACGAGACAGGCCGTCAGGGGCTCAGGGAGTCTCGTTCTGCTCCAAGTCCTGCCGGGGGTCCCGCCATGGAAAGGAAAAAACACGGGCTCCCTGGAGTGTGTGTGTGTGTGTGTGTGTGTGTGTGTGTGTGTGTGTGTGTGTGTGTCTGCTCGCTATGGGCCTGTCGCAAGCGAGAGGGCTCTCGCTGCGCATGTGCGCGCGCTCTCTCGTGTCTCAGCCTCTCTGACGCGGCTGGTCGGTCCCACTTCCCGTCCCAGCTGTGCCGGGCGAACTCGCGCCTGGTCCGAGCGCACCTGGCTGTCCGATAAGAACAGCGGGGAGAAGCGTGCAGGCCAAGACTTGAGGCCTCTAGCGGAGCTGGGCGGGGCGCGGCGGTCAGCAGGCGGGTGCTGATGGCTGGTCCCTCATCCCAGCGCATTCCCAGCGTGTGTCAGAGATGGCAGTCCTTGGGGCTCGGCCTCACGGAGTCCTGGAAGGAAGGGCCCGGAGGGGAGAGAAAACAGCCCAGGGCTGGCTGCAGGAGACCAGGTGAGGGCGGGTGAGGGCGCACTGTGCCCGACCGTGTGAGCAGCCCTTGGGCTCGTCCACTGCTCAGGACCCGCGAGACAGAGAGTCAGCGAGCGAGTAGCGCCTGGAGGCATCCAGGGGCACCCTGGCTGGAGGGCGGCAAAAGGAGGGGCGGCAAAAGCCTACAGCACCCGGTATTCCACACGATTTCTCATCCAAGTGCTAACCAGGCCCGACCCTGCTTAGCTTCTGAGAACAGACGCAATCTGCCGCATACAGGGTGGTATGGCAGTAGACGCGAGAGATTGTCGCCTGCCGCACCAAGAGCTCGAGCCTGGCCTCCCCCGGCGCTTGTATCATACCTACTGGGAGGGGGGTTGTGGGGTTCCGCCAGCGAGGCAGCTGCCCGCAGGCGCCAGCCATGCTAAGGCACCATGGATCTTGGTCGGTTCTTGCAGTGCCAAAAGTCTGGGTGGGCGCTCTCGCATTTCAGGACTGGCCAGCAAAATAATGACTTCATGATAACATATACTTATCAGATATTCACAGTATACACACTGGATGGCAACAAATAATAGCTTTTCATATAACATACATTGATGTGTTACTCAAGTAATGCCCAGGATGACAGCACAGAATAACTTTTTCTGAGAATATACACCTGGATATGCTACTCCAGATGGCAGCAGAAAATGCCTTTTCTTAATTGTGCTCTAATGTTATTCCCAAGATGCACACTATATGGTGGCAGGATATGAATTTTCATGATACCCGACCCTCTGATGTTGTTCCTAAAATGCCCACCAGATGGCAGCAGTAAATAAATTTTTCTAATGACATACACCAGCGTGTTATTTTCAAAATGCCCACGAGATGCCAGCAGAGAATAATTTTTATTATTTACACTGGTGTTATTCGCAAGATGCACACTAGATGAGGGCAGAAAATAAATTTTCTGGATGACATACACTCGGCTGTTATTCCTAAAATGTCCACCAGATGGCAAAAATAAATTTATATGATGACAAACTCTGTGTGTTATTATCAAAATGCCCACAAGATAACCACATGAATGCATCCTTTTTTTCTCTACAATGAACAGTAAGTGGCAGCAACTTTTTTCATAACGACATACCTTTGGGTGTTATTTTCAAAATACCCATGAGATAGCAGCAGAAATATCTTTTCATAACATGCACTCTGGTGTTTTTCCCAAAATGCGCACCAGATCAGAGCAGAAAATAATTTTCATGATAACATACACCTGGGTGTTATTTTCAAAATGCTCACAAGATGGCAGCAGAGAATAATTTTTCATGACATGCACTCTACTGTTATTTCCAAGGTGCACATGAAATGGCAGCAGAAAAAAATTTTTTTAACGACCTACTCGGGTGTCATTTTCAAAATGAACATTATATAGTAAGAGAAATAATTATGCATCATATCCAAGTAAGAGAAATAATTATGCATCATATCCAATCTAATGTTATTCCCAAAAGCCCATCATATGGCAGCAGAAAATGAATTTTCATGACGACCTACACTCCAGTGTTATTCCAAAAATGCCCACTAGATGGCAGCGGAAAATAAATTTTTACGATGACATAAAATTGCATGTTTTCAAGATTGCAGCGGAGAATAAATTTTCATAACGGCATAAACTCAGGTGTTATTCAGGATAAGCCAACAAGATGGCAACAGAGAATAACTTTTTATGACAGTCATTTGGGTGTTATTCCTGAGCTGCACACAAGATAACAGCAAAGAATAACTTTCCGTGATGATAAACAATCAGGTGTTATTCCCAAGATGTACACAAGATGGCAGCAAAGAATAATGTTTTAGAAGACATACACTCAGGTGTTATTCCCAATATGACCACAAGATGGCAGCAGACAATAACTTTTTATAATTTTATACACTCGGTGTTATTCTAGAGATGCACACGAGATGGCAGGAAAGAATAATGTTTTAGATGACATACACTCAGGCATTATTCAGGAGATGCCCACAAGATGGCAATAGAGAATAACTTTCATGACACAGTGGGGGTGTTATTTCCAAAATGCAAACAAGATGGCAGCAGGAAAGAGGATTTTCCTGCTTTAAGGACTCTGTCCAATCATTAAAATGAAAATCTAGACCCCTGGTACTAAGCTTGCTTTGAGGTGAAGCCTGTTTTAGGCCCTCACATGTCTCATATCACCAACTGCTTCCATTCATTAGATGAGGCAGGAAAATTATTATCTCCATTTTACAGGTATTTAAACTGAAGACTGATTCTAACACAGTTCTGAGTCCAGGACACTACACTTATGCAGGATCTTGGACAAATAGAGTAATCAAAATAGTCTTTGCAGATTCGGGTTGAATCTTGGTCACTTTATTTGGAGAAAACCTGCACATAATCTAAAGGTCCAGCTTGCCATGTATTCACCCAAGCTTTTTCGTTGTGAGACGTGGACAGGCAGCTGAGGGTGGGAACAGGTGGAGAGGAAGAAGGCAGCCCAGCACCTCTCAGGAATACAACAGCTTCAGGTTCTTATAATGACACCTTCCCCATTTCTACTCCCAGGCATCCTCTGTCCTTTTAAAATCTGTTCTTCTTCAATCCAGAGCACCAGCCTGCTTCTGCCACATTCCCTTCCTCTGAGGTTTCAGCTGACAAGAGCTGCTCGGAATGGAGTTGAGGGTGGCAGTTTACTTTTGGGGGATTGTCTGAGCCTCAAAGAGGCACAGAGCTGACTTCTGGTCCCACTACCTACTAGCTGTGTGACTTCAGGTAAAGTAATGGAAACTCAGTTTTTTCATCTGTCAGATAGTCAACACTCTCCTTCACTGTTCCCTTTAGTTCTTCCTGTACCTTCTAGGGCTGATAAATTCAGAATTTAGCAAATAGTCTCTTTTTAGCATAATAAGCTCTCCTATCAGTGTCTAAATAGCTAAAGTCCCCCTAAGTGCTAACTCTGGCACCTGTGCCAGCTTTCCCCTCGGGACAGTACTAACCACAGCCCCCCTCTGGTCTTCATATCCTTGCTCCTCTCCACACTAATGGCCCCTGCTCAGCTCAGGCCATCACCACCCCTCCGCAGTCTTCTCGCTGGTCTCCCTGCGTCCTGTCCCTCTCTCATCCAGTCCAATCGCCACAGAGTGACCAGCATGATCTTTCTAAATTAGTGATCTAATCTTGTCACTTCCTGTGTATACTAACAGGTGTCCTCCAGCCTGGAGAATAAAGTCTCCAACATCAGCATAGTGTTGAGACTCTTCATCAGCCCCAGTTTCTCACTTGGTCTCATTTCCTATCATAACACCCAGATTCACTCACTGGTACCCCAGCTATCAGCACTGACTTCTCTGGCACATTGATTTTCAATGTGATGACTGCAGTGATAGGAGAAACCTCGAGCAGTGGAAGCACAGAGCAGGGCGACTTGTTCAGGAGCAAGGGGAGAGGAAGGGAAAGAATGAATGTTTCCTGAGAGATGATGTATGAGTTGTTTCAAAAGACAAATATTAGGTACCCAGAGGAATAGGGTGATACTCTGAGAGGCAATGGAAATGGCTGGAGTTAAGCTCTGTTTGGATTCTGCTTCTTGCTATTTACATCACTTTATGTAAGTAATTAAACTCATTTTTCTGTAATATATAAGGATTTCCCCTTGCACGCTTCCTGTGAGAAATTGAAATAATGTGTGTAAATTTTCTACTATGGTGCGACTATTAAGCAGTGGTCACAACTATTAATGATCTAAAGATGATGGCGGTGGGGATGCTGGTCAGAGAACAGCATGTGTGAAGGAAGGTAGGTCTGAGACAGCATGGCGAACCCCAGGTGCTGACCACAGCTCAGTGTACAGTGATTTGGAGGAGGGTATGAGTAAGGGAAGGGAGGCCAAACAGTGCTAGCTCACAATAGGGATCTGGAAGTAATCTTAAAGAGAATAAAGCAACTTTAAAGATGTAAAAGTGGGGTGTCAAAATCAGACTCTTCCTATAGGTACACCATTTTGGAAAAAGTGGTAGAGGATGGATGAAGTGGTACCAGACTAGAGGGACATGACCCGCTGGAAGCTGGCATCTACCAGAGAGGTGACGAGGTCTGGACTGCAGACTTGGTGGCAAGGAAAGGAGAAAGGAACAGATTAAGAAATATTCAAAAGTAAAAATTCATCTCTGATGATTGATCGAATGTTGAGGAGAAAGATGCAGAGAAGTAAGATGACCACACAGTTTCAGGAGAGGGATGATTAGGTGCTTGGCAGAGACACCAAAGAGGATATACAGTACGAAAAGCAGGATGTTTTAGATTATGGGTTCTTTTTAGGGAGGTTTGTTAAATTTGAAAGGACTTCAACTAGGTAAATCCAAGCATAATAGGACATGTGGTTCTGAAGTTCAAGGCAGGGCTATTGGCACTGTGATGGAATCGGTCATGGAAATAGACCGCATGACATGAGGACAGTGTGTGACGTGGAGATGGATAAATGACGATAGTTAAGGGAGGACAGAGGACATGGAACTTGCCGGGGGGTGAGGAATGGCCAACCCAGGAATGCATGGCATGCAGAAGGTGTTCGGTGAGTGCTCGTGGAATGAGCACACTGGCGCTCGGCGGGGAGAGAGGAAGCTTGTGCCTCTGGGCCAGAGCTGCTTGCTCCAAGCCCCTTGAGCACATCTGACAGCTGGACTGGCGCTAGGGATAATTCATTATGGTGAGAAAACCTCTTTAGAAAAGAATAATGAAAAGTCAAGTATAAGCTACTTCAGCAGTGTATGAAAAACCCTGCTCAGTATTTAAAGAATCTCAGATCTGGTCTGAGATGAAGAATGTTCTGGGTGGCTTCTCAGTGAGGCCATTTGCTGCCACAACCACCCTGGCTGTTTTCCTTTTCTCCCCAGCCACAGATTAAGCATCTCATAAATAAGTTACAACCGTTTGATTTATTTTGCTGATCAGAATTTACAGTTATGCTGCAAGATACCCTGAGGCTCTTCCCCACAAACGAGGGGCGCAGCCTAATTTACGAGAGGCGGTTTGGGTGCGCTGCTGCCGGCAGGCACCCCTCACTGTGCTTCAGCATGACCATGCACATCAGGTCAGAAGTCCCTCCAGTTCTGGTCCTTTCAGAACCCATGTAATCCAAGATAGAGCAGCTGATAAAAGAGGACAGATACTCTAAAAAATAGCGGTAATGCCATCTTCACAACTGCTTAGAGCTTATTATTATTATTATTTTTTATTATTATTATTATTATTACTTTATTTTTTGATGACGACTGAATATATCTGGTGGATATAAGAAATCGTAGCACTAGAAAGGCATTTAGAAATCCCATCTAGATCAGCACTTGCAAAAGTATATTCTATTTATTATTAGGTATTAATTTAGATGCACCCAAATTCAACATAGTCAGATCTATTTTTTTTATTCCTAAACATCAAGATTTCTAATGAATTGTGCTCGTCATATCCCGTTCTCTGGATTTTTATCAGATATTCTTGAATATATACTCGAGTCAACAAAATACATTTGTAGAAGAAGGATGTCATTTCCTAATACACAAAATCCTTATTAAAATGTATAGAAAACTTTAAGATTTGTAGACTTTGGTTTTGGGATCACTTATTCCCTCTAATAAAAAGGGAAAGGATGCTGTGGGGAGTGGGAAGACGTGGGTTCGAGCCAGCTGGGAGCTGGGGGCCTCCCCGTCCTTGCTTGATTTCATCACTTGTGAAGGAAACATTTGCCCCCCACTGATTTCCTGGGTTCCACCAACCTTGACAGGTTGTGGTCCCTGGACAGTTCCACGTCATGAACTCCTACGTCTGTAAAGCAAAGCTTTGGGTTTATTTTATCTCCAGAGGATTTGGTTTAGCTGGAGTATTGCTCATCCCTTGAGAAAGTGAAGCCGTCAGATAAACACAAGGGTGACTTTTAAAAAGAGAAAATTAATCAGGAAGTACTCATCTGTAGTTTTAAAATCAGGTAAATACCAATATGCATAACAAAGCATCCAGTAAACCGGTAGGAGAGTGTCCCAAAACACACAAAGGGAGTTTTAAACCATAGCTAAGAAAATGATCCACAAAAAGGAAGCAAAACTTAGCTTTACTCACCATACTCTTTCCAGTCTCTTGAAGTTTCCCAACTACCAATTCATTCAGTTGCTGAGGCTTTGAACCATCGGGTCCCGAGGTCTTGGTGACTTCCGTGGCTGGGGTAAGGCTGGGTGGGGCTGGGCTGGAGCTGGGCTGGGGCTGGGGCTGGGCTGGGGCGGGGCTCGGCTGGGCTGGGGCTGGGGCTGGGGCTGGGGCTGGGGCTGGGGCGGGGTGGGGCTGGGCGGGGTGGGGCTGGGGCTGGGGCTGGGGCTGGGGCGGGGCGGGACACTGCGCAGGACAGCAGACTCTTTCCCGCCAGGAAAACAGAATGTAACAAACTACATGCCTGAAGGGCGACGTGAATTTTTATTTTGAAGGTCGAGGGGAACTATTCACTAAAATAGCAATAAAAATATAGACGTGAAAAAGTTTTTAATCCGAGCTCACTGGCCCCAGGCACAAGCCCCTCGCCGCCGCCCGTGGGTGCTGCCCAGACGGGGCTTCCTCTTCGAAAAGCGCGACGGTGACCACCTACCAAGGACTTCCCGCGTGTTGGGCTGCCTTCCAACGATTTAAACGTATTTCTCATTTAATCCTCAGAAAGACTTTGCGGGACAGGCACTACGATCTCCATTTTATGATGAGGAAACCGGGGCCCGGCTGAGAGTGGCAGAGCCGTGAATGCAACCCGACTCTGGCTGTGGGGCCCGTGTTCTCCGCCAGCGCACCACGCCATCCCTAGATAGTTACCATCTTTATGAAGTTTGGGGACCCTCTAAGAGGGAATGATAAATCTTATTTAAAATGATACATGCACTGTAATACGTAATGTTGCCTCACGCAAGGGTGTGAAAGATGCCTACACAGCTCAAATGTTTTTACCTGATTAAAAGCAGCTATTGAGACATTTTAAATATTTGGCCCAAAGTGTTTGTAGGAATCATACGAAGATTCATGGTGTGTGGCATGTGATATACTCAAGTTCGAGTCCTGGTGGCAAAGGGCTCTGTCTTTGAAAGACCTTTCAAATGGAGCAAACCAAAACCCAGGGGCTGTACCTGTGAGAAAGGCTCTGCCCAGACAGGCTTTGGCCTTCCTGCTCCTCCTCACTCCTGTAGGAAAGTGTGCAGCATGAGCCAAGACAGGTCATTTGTAGGGAAAATCCACTAGAGGCGGCGCCGGTGGGCCCACAGGCTGGAAGGGGTGGGACCTCAGAAAATCACCTGGGCAGGGCGACCAGTGTTCACCTGGTTGGTGGAGACTCGGACTTGGTGGCTGCCTGTGCCTGCACCTGCGTTTGCATGCGGGGAGCGGGCAGGGCCCAACGAAGGAAAAGTGGCCTCTGTCAGCACTTCTGTCTGGCACGCACCCTGAAGCCACACAACTCAGTTCCTCCCCAAGTGTCCCTGACACTCCTGGAGCAGCTGCCCTGAGCTGGAGCTCAGAGCGAGCGAGTCCATCAGGGCCCTTGCAGGGGAAGGTCTTCGCTTCCCACAGCTCTCTCTCACGCAGCCACCAGCCCTGCTGGTTTTCACAGCCAGAGGTTGTGGGGACTTTTCTTTCTGGCACTGAGACCCTGGCCTGGGGAGCCTACTGTGGGGCTGGGACCACGCTGCAGCTGAGACATCCCACCTGATTCTCAGCCACCACACATGGGTGCGGGACCAGCCTGTTCGGCACTCCGCCCCTCCTACCAGTCTCAAGGTGGCCTCTTCTGTGCATCCCCATTTTAGGACTTCTGTTTATCCAGACCACGGGTGAATCCCAATGACAGTGCTCTGTAGTTAGCTGCGACTCTGATGTGCTCATGGGAGGAGGCAGCACAGCGCCACCTGCTGCGCCATCTTCCCCAGAAGATGGGAATTTATACCTGGGAACTTTAAATAGTTGTTTCATTTTATGTTTGAGAAAGAAGACTCAGTATGGATGTCTGTTCTACTTGTGTTTACTTCGCACTAACAGAGTTAGGTTTGAGCTGTTAGGGTCAGTGACAACAGTTTCCGTCGAACTTGCTCCTTCCCCGTCACCTGCAGTGGTCATTCCTTGTGGTGATTTCCCACGCTACCACTCAATTCACTAGTTCTGTAGATTCCCACACGTGTCTCCTTTCCCGGGCTTGAGGCGGGAGCCAATTAGGGCTAAAATTTCAGAGCCAAGAGTCCTGAGCGTGGGGCAGCACCGAGGAAACGCAGAGAGCTGCCGAGAGCGTCCCCCCCACCCCCGCTCTGCCCTGTGCCCTCCACAAGAAGCCCGGCTGACTGGCAGCAGCTCGGTCTTCTGAGAGTTTGACGCTGAAAAAGAGGACATATCCCAGGAAGCGGACTCCTGACTGGAGGAGCTGGAGGTGAAGCAGCAATGGGTCGGGAGGATTCTGTGCGGGGGGTTCATTACTTTCTTTGCAGTTACTGTCCTTTCCCACTTCAGAGTTTCTGTTGGAAGGTTTTACACAATATATTCACAGCTTCGATCTCCATTCGGTGGGACATTGTTCCTCACTTTCCTTTAGCTCTTTAGGCAGGTTTTCTTTCTTGCTTTGAATGTGTTTATAACAACTGATTGGAAGTGTTATAATCACTTGACTAGAGATTATAGCCAAGTGGTTATAGCCTAGCAAGATGGCTATTAAGTCCATTGTGTGAGCTCCTTGGGGCGTTTCTGTTGCTTTTCCCTGTGTATGGGCCACACCTTGTTTCTTTGCATTTTTTTGGAGTATTTTTGTTGACAACAGACATTTAAATAATATAACATGGAAACTCTGGAGTCAGATTCACCCCTTCCCCAGGGTTCTTTCGTCGTAGTGGTTGTTTTTGTAGTAGTTGTAATTTACTTTTTAGTGACTTTTCTGAACTAATTCTGTAAAATCTATCTTCCGCCAGGCTTTGGTGAAGGTCTGTGTGAGTGCCCGGCATACCCTCAACAGTCACCAGCCAGGTGACAGCTCTGCCTGAGCCTGCACTTCCTGCTTGCTCAGAACTTCAAGGTCAGCCAGAGGTGAGAGCTAAGGGTCTTCCTGGGTGCTCCTGGAGCACGTGCACAGTCCATGCATGGGGCTTCCCAGATTCCCAGCAATGTCAGAGCCTCACAGAGCCCTGTGGGCACGCATGCCACCTTTTCTCCTTACGCTTTCTGTCTTCAGCCCCTCGTTGGCCCAGCTGTTACTACCTCAGGCAGCTGTGAAGTTAAAAAAAACTGTCCATAATTGTTTTTAAGGCTTTTCACACTGGCCAAACTCCCAGCCAGTTTCATCGGTGGGATCTTGCAGAGAACGTCTGCAAGATGTTCTCTGGGAACGACGCTTGAATGAGCACTGGCTCTGTTCACTGATTCCAGTGGCTTCCATTTGCCGGTTCTCGCTGTGAATGCACACTGTAAGTTTCTGAGGCCGCCATGTAGCTGGAGAGTGGACATGGGACTAAGACAAGCAAAATCCCAGGAGATGGGCTGTTCTCATGAGGTTCAGCCCTTTTCCCTCAGCGGGAGCTCCCCGGATTGCTGCAAGCCTTCGGTAATTCCCACAGCTCTGATAATGTGGATTCTGACGGGTTTTGCCAGTGTTTGCTTGTCATTATGGAGAAGAGGATTTTTGGAGGTCCTTACTCCACCACTTTTGCTGATGTCACTCCAGGATGTTTATTATAACAGCACATTTTAAATCAGGCATGAGACTAGTGAGCTTCAAACGCGTTTGTTTACACAAGAAGAAAAATTCATATTATGCACTCTCTTGCATACTTTTAAATTGATAGCTGAAATTTATTATAAGTACCTATAAAGGATATAATTTCCAGCATACTGTAAAAGTTGAAATTTTAAAATAAAACTGTCATACCATTCTTTTAAATGTTACCAATGAAATCTAAATACACTAGCAGTTCCATACCCACAATCGTGTTCAGTTAAAAACATGAGCAAGTCCATTTTTAACAGATGGAACATTTACATGGAGCCTCATTTCTTTTGAATTCTTTTTTACATTTCCACAGTTTTATCTTAATGTGATGTTTTTATGCTGTACAGTCCTTTATTGATCAATTATTATATACAGTTGAAATTAATATTTTTTCCAAAAATTCCCTGGTGCCATAGGTTCTAAATATTAAAGAATATCTTCTGGATTGCGTTATAATCATAACTATTAGTAGTACACAATTGATTAAAATTTGATCCAAACATAAGTATCCAACTAAAAAAGTCAATGAAATTGCCTCTCTTCATGAGGTAAATGGGATTCTCCCCATAATTAGTTTGTTTATCTTTGGATGAATATTTCTTATTGTGGAAATGTGACAGGATTGGGTACCAGGCCTATTCCTAGTGTTCACTTTTGTAAATGCAAATGCTAAGAAATCTTATTCCCATAAATAAGTAGATGCAAATAGAAAAAAATTGTTGCAGCAATATCGCTAAATATCCTTAACTCTGTAAGTACTTGTTTTGGGCCAAAACTGTGTAATGAGTTATTGACACAAATTAATTTTAACGGTGAGCGGAAGACCTGAATGATCCTTATTCAATTTTGTTGAAAGCAAAGACTTTGAAACCATCTGACCAGCATAGGACTTGTCCCTAGGTCACCTAGACCAAGACTCATGTTTTGCACTGGCCCTTAGCGTGGACCGTCTGCACTTAGATCAAGGCTGTAGGCACCATGTGGGCGTTGAGAATCTGGAAAACGTTCCATCGGAACTGTCCATGTCCGTGGGAGGCCCTCAGTGCCCAGCGGTGTGTGTCATCACCCTGGACACTGCCTTGTCCAGCCCCAGCATCAGTGAGCCAGCGCTATTGGTCGCGGGGATGATGTACTAGGTGTACCATCTGTCCTTTCCTCAAATGTTCAATGCCACTGACACCCGCTGGCTGGGATTCAAACCAACGACTCGATTAAATGTCCTCTTTGATGTACTTTACTATTCCCCGAGGAAGACTTTGTTTAATCACATTTATTAAATCCAGATGTAAGTCACCACAAAACCAGAGAAAATCCTGCTTTTCAGTAAAACATGAACAAACTCTAGGCTGGTCCTCACGTGCCTAGTTTGAAATGTTCTATAACACAAAATACGTTGCAAGTTCGGTGGGGTGTTCGGCGTCCTCATGGCAGGTGAGAGGTGGGGCCACCGGGGAGCCGCCTGCGCCTGGCCTTTGTGGGTGCTCAGTGCTGCCGTCAAAACAAATGGCCTCAGGCTCAGGACACGGGCCTGGAATCAACAGTTCTGGGTGAGAGTCAGCGTTTTTTGTAAGGCTTCGGCTTTGCCCTTCTGTGGAAGGGTTGCACCCCGTGCCAGCGTGGGCACTGAACCCCTAACCAATGCCGGACATTACTTATTCCCAAATAGTTTCCATTTTCACAGCTGAAAGAAAAAGAACCATTTTTTTTTTAAACAAAAACAACAGCACTTCAAATAGCTTTATTTTAAACTAACAAGGAGAACTAGCAAAACTAAGTAAAAACAAATTAAGGTAAACAGTGAGAATTTGAGCATCTGGAAATGGGTTTGGTTTTAAGCTGGCGCTCTAGCTCATCACTCATGACAAGAAAAAGTGACTCATATTAATTCAAGAGCTTCCAATGCATTATCGTCACTTTTATTGAGATAAACATTTCAAATACCCAGCTAAGCTCAATGCTTTTAAGTCTTAAAAACATTTTCCTTTTAAATTCAAAGCGAAATCGTTTCACCCACTTTATCTGCTCCCATTTCAAACATTGTGCATCGATGTGCTAACTGCATGTTTTCTTTCTCATTTTTTGTCTGGACGCGTTTTCAGTGCTTTGCTCTTAATCACTGCATTTATCCGAGGAGAGAGGCACAGACACTCACACGTGTAAAGTAGTTTTAAAAGCATTTCCGTCCTAAGAAATGATACTGATGTCTGTGAAGTACAATTACAGGAAATCAAGATAACTCTCAGAGCCAATAAACCCGCGTGATGAAGGTGGACAGTAGAATATGTGTGTTCACACCTTTAAATAAGAAACCTTTGCGACGTATCTTGATGCCTACTTTTCCTCCTTGTAATCGAATTGGTTCAAACAGAAAGTGCAATTACTCCTCAAGAATTCCTCTTCCTGAGCTTTCAAGAAACTTGAAAAAGCTCTCACACTGACAATTTTAAAGCACGATCTCACTTTGCACAAAGTTTTCTCAGCCCAGGCTCCAGCAGAGGCCAACAGTGTCCCACTTTCCCCCCAGGCGTTTAAAGAGCATATGAAGCAGACACCACATGCCCAGGTGGGTGTCGGCTTGAGAAAGATGCCGAAGAAATACGAAGCACAGTTTATTTCTCAAGGACGTGTGCACTGGACGCAGTGATGTCCACCCTGACGCGGCGGCCCTGAGCAGGTCGCCAGAGGCAGGATTGAGTTTGGAACCAAAGGGCTATAAGTAGCTCTGTTTTAATAAACTCTGAACTGAAATCACCAGCTTGTCATAACATCACATTTAATTTTGTGGTCTTCAGAATCAGAAAAACCTGGGTTCAAATCTCAGTTTCGTCATGAGTACCGCTGTTTCACTCTGTGCAAATACTCAGCTCTCAGCCTTAGTTTCTTCATGCAAAATATGATAATATAATTGTTAGGAAAGTAAATTTTAAAGTTTACTAAAGCACAGCATAAGTACTCAATAATTGTCTCCTATAACTATTTTCAAAATTATTATTACTTGACACCGTGGACAAAATAAATATATACATAATCTAATTAATTAGCGCAAGTCAGAACTGGAGGCGAACAGCTGGTGTTTCACTCGACTCAGGTCCCACGACCAATGTGAGAAACAGTGGCGGACGTCAGGGAAAGGCAGGCCAAAGGTCGGTGGACGGGGACAACACAGGTGATGACATGAGGGGGCCACACGCGAGCCTTCCGGGCCGTGAGCTCACAGCAGCGTGGAGTGTTGGGCGACAGGCGTGTGTCCTGGCTTCGCCTCAAAACAAACAGCAGGTGCTGTAGGCGTAAAAAATAAAAATAAAAAATAAAAGGGATCGTTAGCTGACAAGGTCCTTGCAATCTGTGAGGTCAACCAACAGTTGCTTCACCTAAAAAAAATCGTAAACTCTGTTAGCTTTGATCAATGGCAGACCATATTTCGAATGAGCATATAATGATTTTAACATTTCTCATCTTCCTGAGAAGAACCATTCAGAAACTCCTCCGTGTCTATTTTTAAGAGTCGATGAAAGCGTTAGGCTTTGCATGACGCCCCTCTCTTGCCCACAGGCAAGGCGGTGCCGAGGTCTTCACCAGGCAGCTACGTCACTATGGGCGTTTTTAAAAAGCTGCTCCTGGTGTGCAGGGAAAGTATTTACACCAGAAAGGCCAGAAAAACAACAAAAAGAGGTAATGAAAGATGACCTTGATTTCTGAGGGGCTTCTGACAAGTCTTATTCCCCACCCCCATTTGACTGGGAGCAGTTTTGCTCATTTTGGCTTCTCTTAACTTCCACACTGTTTTCATTTCTCCTTCGTATGGGTCTGATTATTTTTTCCAAGCAGACTCATGATTTAGGGAGAGGAGTGACAGTTTGAGGGCACCGGGCTCCGGCGGTGCAGCGGTGGGAGCCGCGTGTGTTTGCGTGTGTGGCTTCGGCTGCTCCGAACGGCCCCGCGTTCCCCGCGGCTCACCACTGTCGGCTGCTGGTGCCCAGCTGGTCACAGACTTTGCTGGGTCCCTGGGGCTCGCCAGGCTGATCTGGGTGCTTTGAGAAAGAAGCACGTGCAAGCCCAGGACCGCAGTCTCCGCCGCCGTCCCCAAGCCCAGACCTCTGGAGCACAGGAGGTGTGTGCCGGGCTGGGGGCCAAGGAAGACTCTGGGACCCTCCCTTCACCGGAAGTCACACTCGGCCCCGAGCTCTGGACTCAGCAGCAGGCCATTGGGCTGAAGGGCTCTGAGCCACAATCACCTGGTGCCAGCGCCCACAGAGCCCCTGGGACTGCAGAGGGAGGGGCCAGGTCATGGAGAAGCCCAGGGAGGAGAGAGCTGGACTTGATGCTCTGGGAAACCTAAGACCCCTGAGCCCTGGCAAATGCCAGGGAATGCCCTCGGCGCCCCGGTCCTGAGCCGCGCGTTCGCAGTGTCACGAGGGGGAGCCGATGTGCTGACCTCGCCCCTTCCAGCCCCACCTAAGGGTCCACGCCAGCACAGTCGTCCCTGCCCCCAGGGACAGCCCCTCAGCAGCACCTGGCAGCCTTGGCACGGTGTTGTTGTTGGAAGATGCCAGCCCTCGGGGTCGCAAACCGTGAGGTCCTCGTGTGCACCACAGCTCGGTTGCCGCCCGTCGGTAAGAGTGCTAACTGTGCTCATTTACTGCGTCAGGACATTTTGTTCGCTCATCTCTCCGGAACATTCCAGCATTCTTGCTCTATTCCTGCTTCACTGGCCCTAACTCGGTGTCACGGTGCTCTTGGGGGACCCGGGGAATCCTTCACTGTCTTGCCTTTGTCCACGTCTTTCTTCCCAAATTGTTTTCTTCCATTCTGCCCATAGTTGTTGAGCATAGATGGAGAAATGAATAAACTACACAAAAAAGTCTTGTGTGATTCGCTTGGCAAAAAGCTATTGCTCCTCCGAAAACCTCCAGCCTGCAGCTCCCCCTGTGACAGCCACGTCCTGCTGCTAATTCTTTACTTGCACGTACCTGTCGCACACTCCTTTAGGGTGAAAAAACTGTCTTATTCTTCTCCTTATCCCTCATGGTACCAGCTCTATATCTAGCAGATAATACAGATCCAATAGACTGTGTTTGATAGATATTTATAAATTGAGTAGAAAAAGATGAAGAAAAGAACGGTTTATTATTCCTGAAAAACACCTCTGCAGATGAGAGTTGTGTGATCTGATATTTACATTATGAACTTACGTTTCCTGCATGTAAACCTTGTTTAAATGAGGATCTGCGAGTGAATACTGGCATGTGACATTTCTCTTAAAATTCCCACAGCATTTCTTCAATGGGCTAATAATCCACCAAGTCATAGAATGAAAAGGGACCCTGGAAGTGTGTCCACATGCTAATGACATTGGAATCATGAGGGAGGTTGATAAAATATGGGTTCTCAGACTGTAGCCAGGACCCGCTGACCTGGCATTTCCAGGGCACAGGCACGTGTGACTTTACGAATTCCCAAGGTCATGCTGCTCTGATGAAGGAGTCTGAACCATGAACTCCGTGCAGATTTCACGACTCTCAGGTGGATGAAGTGAGGGCGGGCCAGGGAACTGCAGTGCTGATCTAAGGTGGGAAGTGGGACATGTCCAGGGCCTTCCCACCCTCCTTGAGTCCAGGTGTCCCCTGTGCAGGCCACAGCCCTCCATTCCCACCTCGAGGTAGCGAGTCTCCCCCTGGTGCTGCCCGCTGCCTTGCGAGGACCTCGCGCTTGGCGCACAGGCAGACGCTGCAAAGAGCTGACGCCCAAGCGGCACCTCGCCAGCGGGTGGGGAGATCGGAGCGGATGCATCTGGCCTTCGCACCTTCGGCCGGTGGTTCTGAAAAGCACTGCACACGCTCCTGGTGGCCACCAGGCGGCGCCTTCTCGCGGCAGCTCTCCCCGTTTTCCCGTTGCACTTAACCTGGCCTTTTAGTTCCACCGTCTGGAATTACTTCCAGGTGCACGATGTGCCCGGGGATGTCCTCGCCTGGGTCTGCCTCTAGGCGAGCCCAGGCCAGTAGGGCAGGAGGCTTTGGGGTCAGGTCTGCCGGCAGTGAGGACCCCACTGCAGGGGGCACCATGCCTAGTGTCCAGTCACCGAGGCTCTTACTTCGTAACTGGAATGGAAGCAGTTGGGACGTGTGAATCATTGGGCAGTTGAATGAGGGACAATGTAAGTATAACTGAAACAACTGTAATGATCCTGAACTTAGCTGGCTTTGTTAATTGCTTGGAAGCCTTGGAAATAAGACAGTGGCAGGTTAGGGTTTAGGACTCAGACAAGAACAACTGACGCTGGACCTCACACATGGCTGGGCTGGCTCACCAGATGCAGAGATGTCCCCTGGGAAATGAGGCAGTGGTTGCAGGCTGTATGGAGTTTTGGGAACAGGTCAGGAGTTTCAGACAAGTGGAAATGCCAAAGCAGGTTTAACCCGTGATGCCAGTTTCTCCGTGGGGGCCCCTGAGGCATGCGCCCTTCAGCAAGGCTGTCAATGGCCTCCTGGGTGCCGGCATCACTGAACGGCGTGGGGTGCCCCATGCCGGAACCCTGGGGCCAACGTGGGAGACGTGTCTGTGGACTTGGATGGTGTCCTGTCAGCTGGGAACGCCGAGTTCCAGGACGGCAGGGTCTGTGGGGGCCCCAAACCGTTAGCAGCAGGGTGGCCCAAACTGCCATAAGGCATAAGAAGAAAAGGGGAAAAAATGGGTGGCAAATCACATGGGCAGCTGGAAATAGTAGGAAGAGACGGAGCTGAAACAAGAGGGTGTCCTGAGGCCACCGTGACGGGGAAAGGCTTGGTGGGTGGAGCTTACCACATTCAATGAAAAGCGTAATTTGAACTTTGGACTATTTCAATTTACTTTTGTTTTTACTATTGAATTATTTTTAAAATTATTATTATGTTTTTTTTTTTTTTATTTTTCAGGTGAGGCAACCCTTGGTTGACCTCACAGATTGCAAGGATCTTGTAGGTTTACAATCACTTATTTTTTATTTTTTACACCCGCAGCACCTGGTCTTCCCAGGTGGTCTCCCATCCAAGTACTAATCAGGCCGGCCCTGCTTAGCTTCTGAGATCAGATGGGCTCAGGCTTGTTCTGGGTGGCATGACTGTAGACTATTTAATTTTTAAAAAGAGAGTAAAAGTGACAAAAATATGCTGGTAATAAAGATTTGTATTTACACAGACAAAACACGTGTCTCAAGTCTAGACGCAGCGTACACACTGCGCCTGGTCCCTGTGACATCACACTCCATGTGGCACCTACAGTCATCACAGCCAGGACGGCGTGGAGAGATGGAGCACAAATAAATATTCCACAAGGATTCAATTTTCTAACCATGAGTACATGGAGAGAAAATAAATTAAATGTGGTCAACGAAGGGTAAGTCAATTTATTTGGAAAAGGTTTTGTAGCCTGACCATTACTGAGCCTTACGATATTTTTAAGGGCAAGCAATACAGTCATCACCTGATCTTACTTTTCGCCAGTCACGAACACTTAGAGGCCAAAAGATGCCTTGAGGACGCTGGGAATGTTGTTCCTGCCGCCTAAGCAGAAATGGCATTGATATTCGGAAGAGTAAAAGCTTCCCTAGCTTTAGGTGATGGAGCTCTAGTTCCCAGCACACAGGTGGAGGGTTCTAACTCAGCTTGGGATCTGGGGTTTCCTTGGAGTTCCCGCAGGGCATCTGGGGTGTAGGGGGGCCCTTTCTCTGGCCCAGGCTCTCTCTGCAGTTATCGGCAATACCGGAAAAACCGTTAACTCCCAGAGCGGATCCTGTTTCGTTTGTGTTCTGAGCTCTGTTTGGAGTCTGTGAACTGTATGTTCAGATCTGCGGATGAGAATGTTGTGTTGGCTCGTGCGATTGAAGGGGACAGTGAAGCCAGGTTCACAGAAGGCAGTGTCTACACCCAGGTTTGACTGTTCGATGGGTTTGCTGGAGTAGTTGCCCCTCGTTGTTTGTCGATCATGACTTGCATTGAAAATTAATGTATATAACAGTAAGCTAAGGTAGAAAATTAATCATGTTTGACTTTACACTTTATTGCCAAACCCAATCTTCTGTTTTGGCTGAAATTCAGCCTTTGGAAAATTAAAATGTGAATTTCCCAGATGTGGTTTCGCTCCAGAGGTGAGGATTTAAGCGTCCAGAGGCGAGTGCAGTAAAGACATTTGTAACCAAGACGCTTGAAACCCTCTGCGGCTCTCGTCTGTGTGACCGTTTGCCGGCTTCACCCTTTTTAAGTTAGTACAGGGCAATGCATCTCAGGCCACCATGCGGGGCTTCCTTCAGGCTTGCTCTTGAGGTAGTCCGTGAACACGCAGCATCTAAGTGCCCTGTACTGCGGCCGTGAGTGGTATCCGTTCTGCGGAGCGGACACGTGACATGTACATGCCGCATCTCTCGGGGGAAATGGGGTCTCGTCTCAGGTTCTCAGGCAAAGCAGGCGGAGGCTCTGCGGGAACCTTATTTTTGTAGGTCAAGTACTTTCTCTCATGTGACGGGAACAAAGAATAGCCAAGGATTTGGAGTCCGGCAGCCAGCACCTCAGAATCTTTGGGTTGGCTGCCCAAACATTTTCCATTTCTATTCGCTGAGAAGTTGACTGAATTATATGTGCGACTCTCCAGTTTATCTTTGCCTGACAGCCAGAAAGCCCACAATTCCTGGAATTTGTTGAACAAAATGCTCTAAGGCCACCTAAGTCTGTGCCTGTCTCTTTGTCTACTTCAAGGCAAGTTCAAAACCGCAACCCCCCTCCCCCCCACCCCCCGCCCACAGGGGAAAGAGCTCTGACCTCACTGGTTCTGAATCTGCCCGCTGCACCTGCAGACCCAAAATACCGCCTTCGACCCTCTGAGCGCCGGGCCCAGAACTGTCTGAACTGGTTCCCTAGAAGGCTGTACATGCTCTGAACAAATTAGACAGAAATCACTAGATTACCGCCCCAGACACGTGCAGAAAGTGAGTACGTTCCCCACTGCAGTTGGGGTAGGACAGTCACCCACTTCTCGGGTTTATCGTGAGGATAGATGACGTGATGTGTGCCGCTCTGCGACAAATCTTGAACAAGCGAGTTGAATTTAAATCGAGTAAAAACATACATATATCTGAAATTATCTTTTAAATAAGTTCACCATCTTGAAAAATATGGTGCTCAATTGGTGTTTTCATGAGGATGGAAATGCTTTAAGATTCAGTGAAACTAAAAACTATAGGCAGAGTGTTCAGATATCTAACTGGTTAGAGAATGGCTAGGTATTTTTAAAGAATTGTTTCCTATTTATTCTTCTGTTAAAATTTTTTGTTATTGATTTTTTAAATTTTGAAATAACTGTAGATTTGTAACGGGTTGCAAATGCGGTGAAGGGTGCTCTGCATACAGCAACCTTCCACTACTTGGTAGAATGCTTGGTAATTTCCTTCTAGTTCTAATTAGCTAGGTTGCACTGATACTGAATTTTGTCAAAAATGTTTTCTGCATCTCTTGGTTTGATTTTTTTCTCTTTAGTCTCTCAATATGGTGAACTACATTAATTGATTTTTGAATGTTAAAACAAGCCTGCATACCAGGGGAAAACCCTGCTTGGCCATGATGAATTATCCTTTTGACGTACTGCTCGTTCAATTGGCTTATATTTTGTCGATGACTTTTCTGTGTTCAAGAGGGATATTTGTTTTCATAGGGCTCTTTCTTGGTAATATTTTTATTTGCTTTTGGTATAAAGATAATGATAATCTCATAAAATAGTGGTAAAGTGCTCTTTTCTTTTTTCTTTTCTATAGGGTTTATGCAGAGCTGTTTTTGCTTTTGTTTTATTTTCTTATTTTAAATGTTTGGTAGAATTTACCAGGGACAGAGGATTTCTTTTTTTAGAATGTTTTGCATGAATTCAGTGTTCTCTAATAGATAATAGAATGTCAAAGTTGCGCATTTCTTCCTGAGTAAACATTAGTAATTTGTGTTTTTAAAGGAATTTGTTCATCAAATATATTGGCTGTCATTGTCCCCTGTTCATCTTTTGTATCTATAGCATCTGTAGTGATGTCCTCTCTGTTGTTTCTGAAATTGGTGATTCATGCTTTTGTGGTTTTTTCCCCTTATCAGTGTAGTTAGAGGTTTATCAGTTTTACTGGTTGTTTCGAAGAACCAGCTTTTTGTTTTTTATTTTCTCTATTGTTTTATTTCTATTTCATTAAGTTCTGCTCCAGTCTTTACTTTTCCTTCCTTCTGATTGGTTTGTGTTTAATTTGTCTTATTTTTCTAGTTTCTTATGGTGGGAGAATTTTTTTGTTGGCTTGTCTATTTGTTATTTAAGTTCTTTTAGATTTCGCTACGCATATTCTTAACCTTTATTATTAGTTGAATACACCTTGAGAGCTGGTCGGCGCCCTTGATGACCGGATCAGTCTGCACTTGTGAGGCATCTCGCTCTCTACACAGTCGTCTTCCCTTTGCCATCGTGGACTCTGACCCCCATACAGCCGGTTTAGATTTCCCTGGATTAGGATTCGCATGGCACAGTTTTTCCTTTTTTCTATTTTTAAAAATAGGCATAAAAGTTTTGTTTTTGAACACTTAAAACACGGAGATAAGTAAAACTCACCCATTTCAGTGTACGTTTCTGTGAGTTTTGACAAAGGCACTCTGTCATGTGGCCAGATCATGTCAGGTGTAGAATGTTTCCATAACCCTCCAAATTTCTCCGCGCTCCTCTGATCCCAGCCCCTGGGAAACACTGGTCAGTCGTCTGTCCCTGTGCTTTGCCTGCCGTGGACGTCATGTGGGTAGACATGCAGAATATGCAGCCTTAGAGCCTGGCTTCGTTCACAGAGAAGGAGGCACTTGAGACTCACCCCCGTTGCGCTGCGTGCTGGTGTGCCTGACCTCTCATCGAGGGCAGATTTCCATTGCACAGATGTGCCATCTCTCCACTCACCGTTTGAAGGGTATTGGGGTTGCTTCTCAACTGGGTGATGATGAATAAAGCCACACTAAATGGCGTGGCTAGAAAGGGACTGGGGACTCCGCGGTGGTGACTGTGTTGACCACTGTCCTCCCAAAAGCCGCTCCTGCCCAGCCGGCCGCAGGAGCACAGCAGGGGCCCCGAGGCCAGCTCTGCAGGGCGTCGGGGTCTGCCGGTCTGACGGGGTCACGTGCTGGTCACAGACCTTTACTCTGTCGTGTGTTTGCGGTGGGGACTCCTATGTAGTTCAAACCACACGTGGCGAGGTTGCCCACTCAGCTGCCACTCATCACGTGGAGACGCGCGTCACACTCAGCAGGCCACGTGGGCTCCTGCTGGCCTGGCCCTCGGCCGAGCTTCCGGGCGGGCAGAGCTGCTGTCGCCGCTCAGCTCCTGCTCCCCACGTATGCGGGAGGCCAGCAGGCTCGGCCCGGCTGTGCCCACAACGTCCTTGCCCAGCGGGGACAGAAACGTCACTTCCCGGTGGGGCTGGACGACAGGCCCACACGTTAACTCAGAAAGCTCGTCTGCACGCGCCTCGCAGGGACGCCTGTGCCTGACGTCGTCTGTATTGGGGCAGGAAACAGGAGCCCGGATCCGCACCCTGGCCTCACACGGCCCCCGGCCACGGAAATCCTGGTGGTGCTGATGAACGCCGGCTGCGGCTCGTGTCCCCCGGGACTCCTGGGGGACACCTGGGACATGAAGTCGGCCGATCTCATGTAATCCAGCCGCCCACACATGGTGCCACCTGGGGACAAGCCAATTACCTTTCTGAGAATCCGGGGGTGTGGATGGGAGGCACTGGGTAACTTAATTATTCTACCTGCATTTTGCTTTTTCAGTGTCTTCTTCCTCTTCTCTCACATTCTATTTTTAATCCCCACTCAAAAACATACTTTACAAGCTGGAAGAAGAGAACATCACATAAATAAAATTACAGCGGGGTAGGACCAGTTTGAGGAATGGCAGATTTTAAAGCAATCGGCTAAAATGCTCTCAGCTACAGTAAACAACATTCTTTAGGATAAATGTGGGTTTTTTTTGAGAGTTTAACAGATCCTCACTTCCTTCAGTTATTATGTGTCCAAGTCAATGTCCTTAGCATTTAAGTTAAAGTTCAATATTTGCTTTGTTTACGGTCAGTGCATCTAAACGCCATGTAACGGGCTGGCTGAGTTTACCTGAACAAAGCGCTGACGCCAGAATGGCTTTTCCTGTAATGACTGGATGTTTGTCCTCCCCGATGGTAAGCTCTGTGAGGCGTGACACAGCCCCCGGTGCTCCGAGATTTTTTTTTTTCAAATGTGAAACAAAGTGCTTTGCACATACTGGGCACTAACTAAATACTTTCTGGTTGGTGAATAGTCGGTAATCTGGGTTTTCCATTTTGCACGAGTATCTGAAGGGGAGAGCGATATGCAAATTACCAGGCAGCAAACCCTGCCGTGCTGAGGGCCGTGCTCCGGCACCCAGGGGACAGCAGGAGTGTGGGTCACGGCCCCACTTGCCTGGTTTGCAGCTTGGCTGAGGGTGAGACACAAACAATCAGACAGCTATGCAGATCGGACCGAACGTCACAATGAGGGGCGCAGGATCCAGCTGTCGCCGGTCAGACCACTGCCTCGTGGCATTGGCACAGCCGTCCTGGGCCATGGGCTGGGGCGGTGATGGGGAGAGGGGCCACGAAGCCCCGGACTTGGGCAGTGGTGGCTCCGCCCCATCCGCACACATGAAACGCTCCCGCTGAAGACTTACCTGGTGCCCTTTGCTGCATGTAACTTGCATCTCAGTTTTAAAAAGCAAAGAGGAAAAGCTATTTTTAAAATGCAGCGCTTTGCTAAATCTGGAAACATGGATTTTGGGCTCACGACAGCCTCGTCTGGCCCCTGGCAGGGTCACCACGGGCTGAGAAGACGCAGACAGGGAGGATCCTGGAGGAGGCCCCACTGCGCTCCCACGAGAAGCCTCCTTTTCTCCCATGCATCCATTTGTGGAGGAAATGTTCCGTCTGGTGCCTCACGCTCAAAGCCTGAGACCGACAGAGTAACTGAGCGCTGGAAAGGTGAGCTTTGCTTCACGATGTTTTCACGCTCCGACGGTCCCCCAGGAAAGCCCTCGTCACCCCCCCACCAACACCTCCCCGTCTGTCTCCACAGTGTGAGGCCAGAGCTGGTGTTGCTGGGAGGGAGCTGTCCCGGAGGCTTCCGGAATCTCGGCCCAGGAAGGGGGCATAGGACCGTCCATCTTCTCAGCAAACAGTGCTGCGTGTTGGTGTGTGTGTGCGTGTGTCTCCTCCCAGAGCAGTGCAGAGAGGGGCCCCTGCTTGTTCACGTCTCCTAGTGCCTGGCTGGATAGCTGTACTAACGAATGTTTAGATATTCATTAGACTAAACCTCCAGGAAAAAGTTAAACCGAAGACTATGTATTTCTATAGGTATACACTATTCCATTAAAAACTTCAAAAATTGCTCTTATTTTTGTTTATAAAGTAATTATTTAAATATTTTAGCGAAAATATGGACAAAAAGAAGAAAAATGTAAAGGCCCGAATTAGAACTATGTGCATTGTAGAGCTGGCTATCACAAAATTGAGCTGAAATGAGAGAAAAGTCACAATGAAATCATGAAGCTGACAAATCTACCCTTGGCACCTGCCACAGACCAGAATGGCGTTTCACTGGTCTGCTGCCCTCACTCTGATTGCTGGACAGACCTGCACAGACACCTCACCGAGTAAGACAGGCAAGCGAGCACATGAAAAGGTGCTTCGCATACGTCGTCAGGGAAATGCGAAAACAATGAGACACCGCCACGCCCCTGTCCTAACGGCCAAAATCCGAACACCGACACCGCCGAGCGCTGGCCAGGCCGCGGGGCCGCAGCTCGCCCGTGGCTGGCGGGGACGCGGCCTGGGGCAGCCACTCTGGAGGACAGTGTGGCGGCTTCCTGCAGAGCTAAGCATGCTCTCACCCTGCGACCCCGCAGTCGTGCACCCCAGTGTCTCCCCAAAGGAGCTGAAGACGGTCACGCGAAGCCTGCACGTGGACGGTCACGGCAGCTCCACCCACTGCTGCTGAGACTGGGAAGTGACCCAGGCGTCCTTCGGTGGGCGTGGCCCTTGTGTCTGGAGGCTGGGGCAGGGCCCGGCTTCCGCAGGCCACCAGCACAGCTCGGCCAGGGGCTGCCTCGGCTTTGCGCGGGCCCAGTGCCAACAGCCCAGAAACGAAACTGCCATGCCAGGCACCCTCTGAGAAACCCCTTTCCCCCAGCCCTGAGGGCACATGGCCAGCCCTTAGGCCTCTTGAGCTGGCCGTGTATCTTACTTCCCCGATGCCCTCAGCACACGCATTGTCCCTGGCGCTTCTCTCCGGTGTTCCCGCGGCCGCGCCCGACCCCAGCCACCCTCCCCTCTCCTCTCAGTCCACAGCCCCGCCCAGGAAAACCCACTCCTCCTGGCCCCCCCTCCTGCATCTGCCCCTGTCACACTGCTTCTCATGCCGTGTACCCTCTGCTGGCCCAGAGACTCCCACGGGGGGACCGTGTCCCGGCCTGCGCCATGAGGCGCGGTTCACGCACGGCTGCAGCAAAGCACCGTGTTTGCCATCTCGATTCTCACGCCGCCTCTGAGGGGTGGCGGTCACTGTCTTGTGCACAGATGGCTCAGAGACGTCTGGGCTTGTCCAGGGTCGAACAGTGAGCTACCGAACCCAGAGTCCGCAGCTTCTGGGCCCCGAGCCACACGTCCGGAGTCCAGCTCCTGGTCCCTGGTGCTGTTCCCACTGGACAGAGAGGTGGACAGCAGCCGATGGAAAGATGGCACAGAGATGACAGATAGACGATGACAGAGACATAGATAGGTGATAGATGACAGGTGACAGGTATAATGCCAAAGGAGGCAGGTGGGCCCGCCCAGGGCCTCTGTGCCCCCCAGCCGGGCCCAGCTCTGCGGCTCCAAGTGGGGGCAGGGGACTGAAGATCACCACCTGCCCAGTCTGCCCCCACCCAACCGCACCCCAATTTTCCTTTTAGCTGCGAGGACCCAGCCCTGCTGCCTCCGAAGGCCGCCCACCGACCTCGCTGGGTTCCTGCCACTTGTTGGGGCATCTTCAGGTTGGTACCTAACAAAGAAGACACGGGTTGTATGACCATTGCGTTCACTCCTGGAGCCCTGTCCCCCAGTTCCCCAAAGGGGTCACTGTCCCCCCACCGTCGCTGTCCTGCAGACCTCTCCACTCGCATCCTTGGCTCCCCTGAGGTCGTCCGTCCCCCTTCTGCTGGTCCTGCTGCTGAAGCTGAGACCGAGGGGCAGGGACTTGGGTGGGGGAGCGGGGGAGGCGGGACTCGGGGGCGGGGCCCGGGCTGCCAGGCGCACGGATCCTGTGGAGCCTGTGGAGCCTGTGGAGCCTGGCGTGCCGTGCGGGAGCCGCAGGCTGCGCGCCCATGTGGGGTCCGCGGAGCCGGGATGAGGGCGCCCGCGCTGCTGCCGCCGGCGCTGCTGGCCTGCTGCGCATGGCTGTTCGCGCCGGTGAGTGCACCCCCGGACCCCGGACCCCCAATCCCCAGCCCCCCAGACCCCGGCCGCCCGACCCAGGCCCCCGACCCGTCCCCGTGAGTGCACCCCAGGACCCCGGACTCCCAGCCCCCCGACCCCGTCCCGGTGAGTGCGCGCGGTTCCCGGCCGTCCTGAGGAGAGCGCCCCTCGCACCCCTCGCGCCCCCTGCGGAGTCTGCGCGGGGACAGTGCCGACCAAGCCCGGATGCGCCCCGCCCGCCGCCCTCCTGGACTCGCAGGGCACAGGGTCCAGCGTCTCCCGGACGCTGGTCCCCAGGCTCGTGGCGGGCGAGGAGCTTCCCGCGGGGCCCAGCTGCGGACCGCCACCTGCGGGGGCGCAGGAGTCACTCTTCACCGCCCCTCCTCCAGCACCTGCTGCAGGTTCGCTTGCTCCAGGGTCAGAGGGCACAGGATATGGCTCAAGAAAGTTTCCTTCTGGAACATTCTGCCTTTTTTACCCTCATTTGAAAGCACGGGAGGAAATGCTGTATTGAACAGAAGGTTTTTCATTGGCGCGCTGGTGGGGCGCTTCTCAAGAATTCATCCTTTTATTTGAAGACTGTTTAGGAAAGGTGGTGAGGGGCATTCTTGCAGCCTCTCCCAGAAGGAGGCCGAGCGGCATGACTGCCCGGTGCCCTCCCTACTCATGCACTGTTCCTCTTATGGCTGTGCCGCGAGGACAGAGCTATTTAGGGGGGCTGCACACCTGTGCGCTTGGTTTTCAGGAGAACGTGAGCTGGGCGTCCCCCCGTGAAGACACACCGGCCCTCTCAGCAAAGACCCTTGCTGCCAATTCCAGTGCTCCCCAAAACCTCCCTGGCTGAAGCTACAGAGAACGATCGTGGCTAATGGTGCTTTGATTCCTAAGATGCTCCCAAAATAAGTCACGGCTCTGCATACCCCGAGAACGCCAGGCATTACGACGTCTTTTAGTACTGGAACAAAAAATTATTCTTCTTTTTACGTCCATAGAATTTCCCTTATCTTGACATACAAACCATCAACTAGTTTATGTGTGAAAAATACAGGAGTTTCTACAGCGGGTGGTTGACAAAAAGCGAACGTTGGGCCTCAGTAAAAACAGAGATCAGAATATCATCTTTTCAGAGTGACGCATGCGGCGTAGCCTTTTACACACGTTGACAGACAACGCTAATCTGTGTCACATCGGCAGTCCCCGTGGCAGACCCGTGTGGGGGAGGACACTCACGTGCCCCTATCTTTTTTTTCTTTTAAAGTCCTTCACTCCAAATTCTGAAGTTGAGTTTTGAACGTGACCCGCGGCCTCTGAAATTAAGTCGTCCTGCAGGGCTCCTCCCGGGGGGCCCAGCGGCTGTTCCGACAAAGTGTCTGGGCTGCTGTGTGGCCGTCACCCGCGGTCTTGTGAGAAACATGTGTTTGCTGTCATGAAATCAGGGACAATGAAATGGAGGACCCCAGCACTGGAAGATCGTTGGATTAAAGATCTCCATCGCTGGAAATTAGTCTCTCCTAACAGCATACACTGTATCACGTTTGTAAACTTGTTATCCTTGTTATATTCCATCAGTTTCACATTTGCTTTATAATTCCTCTGCAAAGCAAATGGTGAAGCTTTCTTTTAGCAACCATGCCAGAAGTGTGAAGGCGATGGCTTTTAAATGTGTGTTAGTCTGGAAGCAGTTTAAAGCTGTGTGGTTTGGGTGTTTTGCGTAGAACTTTTGCTTAACTTTCCTCTTAGGGTGGAATTTTAGTTATTTCTATTTCAAACCTTGACCAGGTGAACAGCATTCACCCAGAATGCCAACTCCACCTGGAAATACGGGAGGAAGAGGCGAGGTGCACGGAGCAGTTGAGGGCTCAGGCGGAGACACACAAAGGTAGGTGGGGGCGGGGGGGGCAGCCGCCTCGCGGTGGAGAACCGGACACGCAGGGAGCTCACGCCTTGCCCGCGAAACTGGAGCCTTAAGGTCGCCTGCTTTAAAAAAAAAAAAAAAAAAAAAAAGAGGGTCTGTTGCCACTTTTAATAAACTTCTGGTGAAACTCGTGTGGAGGGGAAGCTCCTTCACACAGACCTTTTAAAAGAAACCCTTAATCCCCAGCAGTAATAGTTCCCAGGGTCTGAGACAACAGCAACAGTTACTAAAACAATTTTTTGGGCATTGTTATGCTTTGCAAAAGCCACTTTATTTTCCATGATTATTTATCTGATTTCTTGCTTTTTGAATTCTTAGTTGCATCACACATAATTTTGGTCCAGTTAAGAACAGTGGAAACTTGTCAGAAATCAAATGGAAAAATGAGTTTTGTTCCTTGAAGACAGGCCCATTGCAAATACAGTGAAGTTGCTGATTTTATTTTCTTCAGGTCAAAAAGCTGGGACCACGTGTCCCACAGATGCAGGTCTATGAACTTGGGGTTCTGGGATAACACCCCGATGATCGATAGTAGCAAGAACCTTTGTGCCTTCAGGTTTCTTTTTTTTTTCTGTTCTGTGTCGTGGTTTTATCCTCTTTAGGAAAAAATTAAAATGAAAGCAAGACTATGTGTTCGAATAGGTGGGGGTCCTCAGGCCAGTTGCAGAGCTGGGCTTCGCTCTAGACCACTGTCTGGTGGAAGCGGAGTGCGAGCCACATAAGTAATTCTGAATTTTTTAAGAGCCACATTGTAAATCAGAAAACACTGCGAGAGTCGCTTTCACAACATATTTTATGTATCTAAATATGTCTTCATTATTATCATTTCAACTTGTAATAAACATAAAATACTGATGAGAGATTTTAGAGTTCCCTTCACGCACTAAGTCTCAGACGCCCAGTGCGTCAGAGCTGGGACCCGCCCCCTTCAAGTGCTGACGGCGGCCAGCGGCTCCCATGCTGGACAGTGCTGCTCTAGGCTGAGATGGAAATCACGTCCTATGTCCTTCCCGTCCCCTCCTTGGCCGGCAAGTGGGGCCTCTGGCTCCAGGGCCCCCCCAGCCTTGACGGCTGTGCTTCTGCGGCGCGACACGGTGCCGAGGGCTGGGTCTTCCACACGGTCTGGTGGAACTGGGGCCCGGCGAAGGCAGGCGGAGCAGCTCAGCCCCACGGCAAACCGGGACGCGGGTCTGTTCCGTGCGAAGCCAGGCGCGTACCGTTCGCCAGCTACATGGATAGAGGAGGGGTTCTGCCAGCCAGGGCCTCACGACAGACCCACCGGCATGGCCACTGGGATCTGGTCCCATCAGTGAAAACGAAGAGATTTAGGAAAAGTAAATGCTGGGGGGAAACAGACTGAGGTGGGGTGGTCGGGTTGGTGGCCAGTGAGCCAGGTCCCGTCACGGCTCCGTGCACGGGCCTCCTGCCTGTGACCGGCTGGGCACAGAGCCGTCCGGCCTCTGCGTCCTCCGTAAGTGACCCACAGCCTGTCCGAAGACTCTGGGGATGGGACATGTCCCCCCCCCCACGCCATTGCTGGACGGTCAAGTTGCTGATGGGTTCTGGGGTGCCCAAGAGTGGTGCCCACACACTGGCCTTGAGACCCGCGTGTGAGGGAGTGCGACTCACGACTGGGTGTTTCGTGTGAAAGAGTCTTTATTTCTGGTTGGGTCACGCACATGGAGTGTTCAGAACCATGTTCAGTTTTGCTTTGAAGCCACAGGTTTGAGCCTTGGCAGCTGGCCAGTGGGTGGCGAGTGGGGGCTGCTGGCCCCAGGGGGACCTGAGGGCTGGCGCCTGGCGGCGGGGCCGTTTGCTGGGAGCACCGTGTGCCCCCCTTTTCCTGTCCCATGGCACTTCGGTGACTGTCACAACCTGAGCAGCTCCTTGCCACATGCGGTCTCAGCAGGGTGCAGCTGGGCCAAGGCCACTGCTCTGGGTGGTCCCCTCCGAAGGGCCCCTCCCACTCCGCGACTGCTGGGGGCCACGTTGTCACCAGCCTGGCTGCAGGCTTCCTAGGCCGGCTCCGGCACGTGCCCAGGCGAGCGGAAGCACCCACGGAGCCTCCTTATCTCACCGGTTCGTGTTTTCGGAACAGATGACGTAAAACGCACCCTTAGATCCACAGGGACCCTTTGTTTGCTGGGATTTGATCGTCACCATCAGCGTTCGTGTTGACTGGGATTCGAGGGACTCGGTGTGACAGGGCACTTGTCACTGGCCCCTGAGCAGGCAGCACAGATGTCCAGGAGGAAATGCACGCGGAGGGACGTGCGGGGGTGGGAAGTGCTGTCCTTTGGCGTCTTGACGATTGGGGACTGAGCCCTGACTCGTCTGGTTCTGAGTGTTTGTCACACATTTATTAGCTTCTCCATAGAGAAGCGCCTTCTCCAACGGCTTGGAAAACGACGACGACCCCTTACGGAGACACGGGACAGAAGTTCAGATGTTTGGGGCCCGATAAGTCCTTAGGAACTAGAGTTCCAGTCAACAACCCTTTCACAGCTGTCCGTTTGCGTCACAGAGTGGCTGCTGAGGGGGTGCAGGTGGGGAGTCGAAGGCGCCATGTCTGCACCGAGGCAGACGTTGAAAATGATGGTGTCCTGAGGGGAACGTGGGCCACACGCTGCCGAGCGGGAGGCGCCAGCACACGACGCCCACTCCGCGTCCGTGTGCGCTGCGTGTGCGCCCCTGCCTGGGACGGAAGCAGGCCCTAGAGCGAGGCCCCTTCAGAGCCGGTGCCCGCGTGGGACCTGGTGCCACTGGCTGCCCCCGCGGCCTCGGCACAGGTGGGGCGGGCTGCTCAGGGAGGGGCCCGCGATGCTGCCTGCAGTCCGTGACGGTCAGGGGCTCCTCTCTGTTGACCGCAGGGCGTGGTGTCGTCTGGGGCTGGAGCAGAGAGGCCCTGTTGAGCTGCTGTCGTGCTCGGGGACCCCGCGGGGTGTGGCCGGGGCGTGGGGCTCGCAGGCCCTTTCTGGGCTCCCTGGAAGCTGTCCACTGCGGTGGCTTTACCTTTGATTGGAGGGGTCATCAGTGACGTTTGCTCCTGAGTGTGGGGGGGCGACACTGCCAGAAACGGTCACCCAGGGACCCTAAGACACCGAGGGCCCACGTGCCCTGTGGGGCACACCCCGGGAAACGCACCGGCGCAGCTCGGGAGCATGCAGCGCACACTGGGTCCCTCGAACACTTGCCGCTGCGGGCGAGGCTCTTCCTCAGCCCAGGCCCGTGAACACACAGCGAGTGTGTCCTCGGTGACGTTCCCGTCGCTGCAGGACAGCGGTGGAGGAGCGCACGGCTCCTGCTGGCAGCGCGAGCCCGCCGGCCCCTGCCAGCCGGGGCCGCGTCCCGCCCGCCCTCACTCCGTCTGCCTCCAGCCTGCAGGGGCATCTGGGACAACCTCACGTGCTGGCGTCCTGCAGGCCTCGGGGAGACCGTCACGGTGCCCTGCCCCTTGGTGTTCGGCCACGCTCACAGCAAACCAGGTACCGTCTGCCGTGTCCGGGCCCCGCGGCGGTTTGCGTCTGGAGGGTCAGCCCCCTGCCCTGGCCCAGCTGGGGCTGGCTGGGCCGTGCGAGCTGAGCCGAGGGGCCGGGGGCGTGACAGGAGCCGCAGGGAACTCGTGCTGCTGCTGACAGGGGTCGCGGGGCAAGCGCCCAGGGGCCGGGGCTGCTGGGGACTCTGGACAGTGTGTGGCACGGCCTGGGGGTCAGGGATCCAGAGAAGAAAGGCCGTTTCGCCCTGGGACGCGGGTGACAGTAGCTGGGAAGGAGCCGGAACACGGTGATGGCCCTGCGGTAGCCTCCCTGGTCACCCCCGGGCGGGGGACACGTCGCTTAGGCCAGTGCTCTGCAGCCAGAGGGGAGCAAGAACATCTGGGTGACAAATAGCAGGAGCACACGGCCCCAGCCGGCCGCCCAGCCCTGGGGTCCGGCCCCGCCGTCCTCTCCCTTTGACACCTGTGAGCATAGGTTGCTGGAGGCCAAGGGGCAGAACCTCTCTGGACAGCAGAGGTCACGCCAGGGCCATGGGAAGCACGTCCACTGCCCCTGCTGGGTCGACATCCAAGGACCCTCCCTGCCCGGGGCTGGAGCCCAGCCAGGCGCTGTGACTGTGACCCTGTCTCTGCAGGACCCTCACTCGTACTGAGCGAGGGACAGGAGTGTGTAGCCAGCTCTGGGGAGGTGGGGAGCACATGTCACCAGTCCGCTGAAGGCCCCCCGTATTCTGAGGCCGAACTTAGGGCCACAGTGGGAGGAGGCCATGAAGATGGTAGGGGGACTCCCCACAGTGCTGGGGGAGGCCCCACGGTCCAGGTGGGGGAGGAGTGGCTCCCAGAACAAGGGGATGCAGGCTCAGTCCTTGGGCTGTGGACCCCCTGCACCCCTAGCCGCGGCCCTGTATCCAGCTGCCCAGGCACCCCAGGGCGACACATCAGCAGTGCCCCTTGTCTCACTGGCCACCACCCAGTGCCTGCTGGGACACCCCCTTGCCACCGTGCAGCCATTCTCCTGACCAGACGCTTCCTGAGTGGACACTCCCCTTCAGGTCAGCTAGGAGCAGTCAATGGGATTAGGTCAAACTGCCTTTGTTCCAGGCAATTTAAACGTTCGTCCGCGATGAGCGGGAGTCGGCTACAGAAGCTGCCACCCTGAGCACTGGTCACTGTGCTGTGCTCAGTGACACCGAGGCCCTCAGCCAGGGCCATGAAGCAGAGAGGCCTTGCCCAGGTTTCAGGGGTGAGGGGCCCAGACCGGCTCCTCGTGGCCTCAGGGATGGAGGTCCGAAGGCCGGGCTGTGACAGACGTGTCACCACCGACCGACACCAAACTTCACCTTCCAGGAAACATCAGCAGGAACTGCACGAGTGACGGGTGGTCGAAGGCGTTCCCGGATTTCAGAGATGCGTGCAGCTACGAGGACCCCGAGGACAGCCAGGTGGGGCTCCGCGCCCCGGGGTTTGCTGTCCGTCCCCGGAGCCCGTGCAGCTGGCATCTGCACAGCACGCGGTACAGCCGGACCCAGTGAGGTCCCTGAGCCAGACGCGCGGGTGGCACTAGGGTCGTGGGTCGGTCTGAGCTCTGGAGGCGGGAAAGGCTGCTCCGTCCACGCCGCCGAGCCACGCAGGTCCCCTGCACGGGGCTTCTCCCCCGGGTCCCAAAGCTGCTTCCTCGGCCTGGGTGGTGACGGGGGAGGAGGCGGTGGTGGGGCCACCTTGCACACCGGGCCAGTGTCGTCGGTGGTGACATGGCCGGTGTTGTGGCCGGTGTCGTGGCCAGTGACGTGTGCCAGCCGGCGGGGGCTCTGTGGTGGTGGGCAGCCCCTTGGCCACACCACATGCCAGTGCAGTGAAGGAGGCCACGGCGCCCCCAGGAGCACTTGGAGAGGTGACCAGCCAGCTCCACGGGACTCGCCCGGGCCTGACCCGGAGCACCAGTCCGCTTGGCCCCGCCTCCTGGCCCGGGTATCATTCTGCTCTGTCACCGAAACCAGACCTCTACCCCGGCCCCCACATTGACCCCACAGCCCAGGGGGCAGCGAGACGCGGCCGTGTGAGTAACGGCACGGCAATGACGATGGCCCTAGGCTGGGCCCGTGGGGGGCTTTGTCCCTGAGCCTCGGCGGGAGTGGGGGGCCGGGCTGGCCTGCCCCACCTCTGGTGTGTGACCGCTGCCCGAGCTTGTCCTCGTCCCTCCTCGTCCGCTGCGGCCTGTCCCCAGTCCCCGTGTCAGGCTCTGCCGTCCTTTCTGCCACTGCTGGGCCCTGTCGTGGCCGATTACTCCTCCTCGTTTCGGGGTGCAACCCGCCGTGTTTTGCACATCACTCGGGGGTCCTGGTGCCAGAGATGCTGGGCCTTGGCGGCTTTCGGTTCTTTCTCGGCCTTTCTGGTCCCACGAACAGGCTGGCCGTCCCCATGGCCCACAATGCGCGTCCTTTGGGAGGCCCCGTGGGGGGTGAACGCGAGGGGCAGCCCCACGGCTCCGGCAGCCGCCTCGCTCCCCAACTCCAGAGGCTGGGGACAATGCCAGTGCGCCACGTGGTGGCCGAGGCCCAGAGCAGGCGAAGCCTGGGACCCTCACGTCGGCCTCAACACAGTGATTCTGGGCATGAGGAGAGCGATCCTGCTTCCGGTTGTCCCCAGCTGCCATTTGGCTCTTGAGAACACCCAGACCAGACCGCCCGTGGGCCCTGGAGCGAGACTCTGGGTGTGCAGAGTTTAGCCCCAGCCTCAGGCCGTTTCTGCAGAAGGAGGGGCTCCCAGGCCCTGGGAGGACCTGGTTTCCCCTGCCCCAGTGGCCCTGCTGGACGCGGTCTGACCGTTTTGGGGACTAGGAGACGGGCCCCAGGGGCTAGGAAGTGTCTCATCTCTGCAGCCGCCGGAGTGAGTCTGCGGCCAAGTGTAGCTGCCACGGCTGCCCCCGACCCGCTGCCCACAGCCCTGACCCGCCCCCCGCACGCCTCGCCTAAGGATGCGCTCTGTGCGGGGTGGACGGCTGGTGCACGCTCCTGGGTCCCATGCTGTGTCAGCCAACACAGTCCTGACTAAAGGGCACGTCTGCTAAATTTAGCCGCGAGGCCCGTCTGGCGCCGCAGTCTGCCGTGCGTCAAGCGGACACATTTCTTCCACGTTATGCCAGAGCCCTGAGCGCACGCTGCCCTCAGACCACGCTGTCTTCCCCACTGACAGCTGCTCCCCGAGGGCCCCGCCCGGGCCTGCATGGGGCCTGCGTGGGGCCCGGCTTGGCCTCGGCCCTGTGGGAACACACTGGAGATGGTGAGGGGGCCTCTAGGGAGTGCACTTGCATGTCCAGGGGACCAAGAGGGCCGGGCGCCGCACCCCGTGTTTGCTGCTCCCGCCACTGCTGACCGTTAGGCTTTGGGACGAGGTTTTCCAGCTGTGTCAAAAGGCAGGAGGAAGCTGCCATCATGGCCATCAGGGGCTGTGAGTGTCACCGGGAGCAGGGAGAGCCGGGCAGGCAGGACATGGCGGGCTCAGCGGCGAGGCCAGGGCGTGGCGGGGGCAGGAGATGGACACGGCCCGTGGCCGCTGCCAGCCGACTTCGAACTCGGAGCGGGACGCCCACTGTGAGGGGAGTCCCCAGAGCCCGGGGTTATGTCCTGGAGCCAGAGCTCAAATGTGGTCAGCACCTGTTCAGCACACTGGCAGCCTGGTGGCAGGCCAGCAGGGAGCAGCCGGCGGCCCCGTCTGGGACAGGGTGCAGGTTCGCCTGCCGACGCGGGGGCGAGCAGGGCCGGGGCGTGTGCCCCCAGCTCCACCTGCCCTGGGCACACACACTCGGACGTGCAACAAGGGGAGGCGTCCCGGATGCTGCTGGCTTCCTCCCGATCTGGACGTTGGTGACAGTCTGAAGTACGGTCACGAGTTGAGCGGCCTCACACTTGTCACTAACGGGTGGTTCTGCAGCATCTCGCCCACGAAACCACACAGTGACAGGCTCCCGCCGCGCCCCAGACACCTCGGCCCCTCTGCCCGCAGCCCCACCCGGCACCCACGGCAGCACCCCTGTGGCTCTGCGACCCCCAGCACCTCCTCCCCTCCTGGGCCACTGGGGACGGCCGGGGGCCCGAAGCGCTCTGATTCGAGGGCCGGCTTTGAGAAAAAGAACATGGTGTTAAAGACAAAATGCACAACGAGTCTGCGTGGGGTAAACAACGGAAGCGCAGGGCGCGGAGCGCCGGACACCGGGCCCTCCTCGCCTGGGTGGTTCCGATGTGGAAACGTGTCCTTGTCACGAAGCTCCAGGCCCTCACGGGGCCACGTGCCAGGGACCCGATCAGCTGTCACGGGGCCGATGGGAAGCTGGGACGGGGTGCGTCTGGGCCCCGCGGCCAGAGTTCACCACACGTGACCGGCCGCCACGGCTCCGTGGGTTGAGGGCAGGGTTTTCGGGTTGTCACTCTCGTTTCCGGATGACAGGCCCTCAGTAACTTAGAGGCTGCTTCCTCGGGACCACAGCGTCTCATCCACAGGTGGAGACGCAGCCGCACGCCCCCCGCTGTCCGTCAGTGCCCAGTGACGGTTCAGAGAGCAGCGCCGCGGCCCTGCTGCCCCTCGGTCTCAGGGAGACCCGCGGGCAGGTCACCGTGAGCCTGAGGCCAGGATCCTCACCTCAGCTCATCCTGGGAGGACGTGGCCCTCGGCGGCCGTGGCAGGGAGTGGAGCAGGCCGTGGCTCTGCTACGCGGACGCCCGGCACAGTCCAGTCGGGCCTGGTACCCGCTTGCTGTTTCCTCTGTTCCCCTGACGTGGTCCCAGGGCCTCCCGCTGCCCAGGTCCGTGGTCACACGTCGCTGAGCGGCTGTCACCGTCTGTGTCACAGGCGGAGGTGTGGGCCGCCAGGGTCACTCGCTGCGGATCGCAGGGGAAAGGCGGGCGCTTACGAAGGAGGCCGCGGTTGGGCTGGGCGTGGAGGAGGGGCGCGGGCGGCTCATGGTTTCCAGCGTCACCGGCAGGGAACGGCACCCTCAGGTCTGGGGACGGGCCCTCGGTCCCGGCTGCCAGCAAAGCTCACAGCGCTTTCTCTCCCTTTGCAGATCACGTTTTATGTCCTGGTGAAGGCCGTTTACACCCTGGGCTACATCGTCTCTCTGATCTCCCTCGCCACAGGGAGTGTCATTCTTTGCCTCTTCAGGTGAGTAGCAGAAATGAGCCATTCTGCAACGAATTCGAGATGGGGGAAGTATCCATTTAGCCACCTCATCCACTGAGGAGAGATGACCACACTGCCTTGCGCCTCTCTGCGCCGAGCTGACACAGCACCCAGGGACGCCGCGTCAGCGGGTCGGCAGCGCCGACGCTGTGGCCCGGACGCCCTGCGTCCCTCGCGCGGCGGTGGGTCCCGGCCTCGCTGGGCATTCAGTTGACTGCTACCAAACACGGCCGCTTCGCAGGTGCTCGGAACATGCAGAAGCCACACGGTGTCGTGCTTGCCACTCGGAAGCACCCCCGCGGGCCGTCCGCACTCCACCGCGAGACACGGTGATGTGACCCCCGCACGAGGCACGAGGCACGAGGCAGGCTGCCCGGGCTCCGCCCTGGCAGCTTCTCAGCAGCTCTGTGGCTTTGGACAAATTCCTCAAATCCAAGGTGCGGTGCTAGTGGAAGACGTTCCCCATGTTTTCCACGCGCGGCCTGTGGAAGGCACGCGCGGCTGCCGGTCGCTCCCTGGCATCGCGGCTAGAGTCCCACCCGCACCTGGTACCTGACGCAGCCGCCGTTGGTAACCGACGACACGTGGTACAGCTGGTCGAGCACAATCGGAGCGAAGAGGCTTTGGGCCCAGAATACACGATTCTGTCTTGGAAAAGCTAACAAGAGTATTTACGATGAAATCCACGTCTTAGGCATCACTAGCACTAAATAAAATGGGAGATGTTTGGCTTATTTTAACAGGGTTTTGATCACCACACATCTTATTTCTCTTTGCTAAAATATGATTCAAATGTTGTCCAATATTCAGATAAAATCAATGTCTATCTTTAGAACCTAACGAATAGCCCATGAGGGGACTTGTCTTTGAAAGTAAAATAAATGAGTAAAGCCTCGTGAAGAATACAGCTGAGAAGTCCAGCAAATGTAAGTTCCACTTTTCACTTCCCAGGCACGTCACCTGTGGCAGGTGGCCGACAGTCCTCAGGGAGAGGAGTTCAGTCCCTTGAACCCAGAACCGAGCTTTGACAATGTGGGGAACACCTGCCAGATTCCAGTTCTTTAAAAAGACCTGAAACAGTATTAGTATTTGTTGTTCTATCTTCTATATTTTACTATGTATTTTTAAAATTTCAAGTTGTTAAAGATTAAAAAAAAAAAAAAAAAAGGAGCATCCAGGGAGGTAAGCTGGCAGGCGTAACCTGAACCAGGAAATTTTCAGCTTGTTCTTAAACGGCTGAACAATCCCTGCTCTTGACATCGGCGGTTCACCCTCTGATTCGTCCTTGGTGGCACATTTAACGAGCCAGCTCAAGAGCGTCTTGGAATTATCAAACATGTGGACGTGCTCCTTTAAGAGAACCGTGTTACGGGCGTCAACACAACCCTCTGCGCATAGACGCTGTTCGTCACCTGCTGGTGGCACGTCTTAGAAAGGACATCGTCCCGCTGCTGAGCCCATGTGTGACGATCCCCAGGAACAGCTCCCGTGGCCGGGAACCCTTCTCAGCTCTGCACACAACTGAGACGCTGTCCCCTTCCCGCTGCGTCCGGCGCATGCGCTCGCTCGCCCAACGCCAGCCCCTGGGCGGCTGTGCCAGTGACTGGATTCCAAGCTTCACAGCTGAGGAGACCCGGCTGGCTGTCCCGGCGGCCGCCGGGGCGGGGGTCAGCCGCCGACACGGCCCAGGCGCCGAGGGGCACCAGGGAACCGTGTCCTCGCTCTGCACACACAGAAGCGGGCAGCCTGCCCCGGAGCGCGGCGAGGAACGCGGCCAGCTGGCCCGAGGCCTGGTTGTGTGTGGGAGTTGCGGGGGGCCCCAGCGGCTGCCCCCGAGTGCGCGCCGTGGACGAAGCAGCTTTGAACCCGCAAGGCCCAGGAGGCAGGCGGCGACGCGCACGCAGGCCGCCAAGCTCCGTGCTCGCAGCTAGTGCCCCCCGCAGGCGGGCGCTCTGCCGCCCGTCCGCCAGCCAGAGGAGGCACGTGCCACGCCCTGGTGGCTGAGCAGGCGGGCAGGGCCTGCTGGGGGCTGGCGGGGTCCCCGACGCCAGTGCTGAGGGGCGGGTTTCCCTGGCTCACGTGCAGGCCACACCTGCCACTCACCTGCCACGCTGCGGGGGCGTTTAGGAAAGAGCGACGAGTGACACACAGCAGAGAACCTGGCAGCGGACTTGTTGGGTGGAGACGTGGGTCACAGTGCGGGGAGGACGGGGCTGGGCTCCCTTTGATTTCTTCCAATACCGTCCCGTGGTTTTCCCAGCGGGGTCCTGCACACCGTTCGATGGCTGCCCCTAGGTATTGGTTTGTGCTCTAACTCCCATTTCTGTTTCTTGGGGAAAGTGACTCCGTGTGTCCCTCTTGCTCCGGCAAGCGTGCCGGCTTCCCGGAGCAGAGGTCGCTCGTCTCCCCGCCCCCCAGGAAGCTGCACTGCACGCGCAACTACATCCACCTGAACCTGTTCCTGTCCTTCATCCTGAGGGCCGTCTCGGTGCTGGTCAAGGACGACGTGCTGTACTCCAGCTCGGGCACGCTGCACTGCCCGGACCAGCCGTCCGCCTGGGTGAGGCCGTCCCTGCGTGTGTGTGTGTGTGCGTGGGGGGTGATTTCGCCAGCGCCCGCTCCGCCCTCCTCCCCCTCCTCTCTGCTCCTCTCACCTCTGTCCCCGCTGCTCTCCGTGATGAAGTCCAGAGCCAGGGCACAAGGTCTGGGGGAGGGGCCGGGCCAAGAGGCGGGGGCTCAGAGCAGGCCTGGGGGCAGGCGAGACGGTGACAAGCGGGCGGGTGAGCGGGTCCCAGGCTGGGAGGTGGGGCGTGAGCGCCGAGCCCACCGGCGTCAGGGTGCCTGCTGGAGGCACCCGCGGGAGTGGCCAGCGGCAGCCGGGCTGGGACGCGGACCCAGGGCCCTGGCGCCCAGCAGCAGGCGCCTCCGTGGCCGCGGGGGGAGGTCGCCTGGGCAGGAGACGCGCGGGCTGGCACTGGACAGGAGACCAGGCGTCGCGATCAGCAGGGTCCACGGACGCCGCGGCCCGTGGCGTGGTCGAGTCTGGTGACACTGAGCCGGCATCCACTAGCCGCCCGAGGGTGTTCTCTGCCAGCGCCACCAGGAGCCCTGGCAGGCGCTGGGGGCCCGGCGCCACCCGATTCGATGGGCGCCGCTGCAGCCAGCCCCTCTCACCTTCCAAACGCGTGGCCCCTCAGCTGGCTCCATCAGGACGGGCCGGGCGTGACAGATGCCGGCCCCCACGGGCCGGGCCGGGTCGGCTGAGAGGACAGTGGGGAAGAGCCGGGGGGACAGGGACGCGTGGCTTGAGGGCGTGGGCGGTGGGGACAGGTGGACAGGAGGGGACACGGCCCGGCCCCAGCGAGTCCCCGCTGTGTCCCCCTGCGTCGCCCCACGAATCCCAGGCCGTGCCAGGGCCGTGGCGCACGCCCGCGTCCGCGGTGCCTGCGTCGGGGCGTCCTGGGCCGCACGCGAACGGGGCTGAGCGGGCCCCACGGCTGCCGTTGCAGGTGGGCTGCAAGCTCAGCCTGGCGCTCTTCCAGTTCTGCACCGCGGCCAACTTCTGCTGGCTGCTGGTCGAGGGCCTGCACCTGCACACCCTGCTGGTGGCCGCGCTCACGCCCCGCCCGCACCTGCTCGCCTACCTCCTGATCGGATGGGGTAAGGACGCTGCAGCCCGCTGCGCGCCACCTGTGCCCGCCCCTCGCACCAGGAGGGGCTCGCCCAGGGCCACGCTCCGAGGGCCCTGGACCCTGGGCCCTAGGACGCAGCCACACAGCCCCGCTGCCGGGCGGCAGGGAGCCAGAGGGGCCTGGAAGGGGTGGGTGGGAGGCCCTGCCACTCGAGGTCCAGGCCACACGGCAGTTTGCAGAGCCTCGTGTGAGCGAGGACTGGGAAGGGGGGAGCTGTGGGTGCCCCGGGAATCAGCGACCACCTCCGCCCCGCGCGCCAGCAGGAGCCCAGCGTGTCAGTCCGTGAAGTGCTGTGCATATTCGGGCGTCTTCGCCGCTCGGAGGCACAAGCGCGGGGCGCGGGCTTCTACGAGGTTCCTGCTCAGTGTTCCCCTCACGCAGTCTCGGCCCCGACAACCCTGGCTGACAAAGGCCACGCTTGCCCCGCAGCTGTCCCCAGCCAGCCGGCGCGGGGCTGTGGTGACCGGCGTCTCTCCGCAGGTGTCCCCACGGTGTGCACCGCTGCGTGGACTGTGGCCAGGCTCTTCATAGAGGACACAGGGTGAGCGCCGTCCCCACACAGCGGGGGCCTACGGCATCTGGCTGTCCCGCCTGGCCGGAGCCGCAGCTGCCAGTCAGACCCTGGGTTGCGGGTTTTCATGCAGCTGCCCTCCGCTCCTGGCTTCGGGGCTGCACCGGGGTTTCTGTCCCCTCAGTAGTCTTGTCCTTGGGAATAAACACAGCTCCGCTGGACAGGGAGCGAGGCTCGCAGCCTCTGAGCGCAGTGTGTGGCGTCGGGGGGCACCGCGGCGCACGTGAGCCGGCCCTGCAGAGAGGCCCGTGGCGTCCGGCAGTGCGGTCAGGGGTGGAGGCCGTGGGCAGTGGCCTCCGGTGACGCGGTGCAGAGAGCCAGTGGCGACGGGGTTTTCCACTCTCCGCAGCTGCTGGGACACCAACGAGCACAGCGGCCCCTGGTGGGCGATACGAACCCCGATCCTCTTCTCCATCATAGTAAGTGGCGTCCACGCTGGGCAGCCTGCGGGCCACTGGGAAAAGGGGAGAGCTGGAGTCAGTGCTGTCCCTGTGGGGGGGGGGGCGCGTCCAGCAGGCGCAGTTACGGTGACCGAGAGGCCACGTGTGGGCTCCGGGCTCCGTTTGTGCGTCTCACGTCTCAGCGTTAACTCGCTTGCTGCCGCGGTCCGCAGTGCTGTGAGGCCCGGCCCGGGGCAGAGCCAGGCGGGCAGGGCTGCGGCCTGTGCAGACCGCAGGGCCCGGGCCTGGACACCCGATCCCTCCCTGCCCCTGTCTCTGTGCAGGCCAATTTTGTCCTTTTCGTCGTCAGCATTGTACGAATTTTGCGGCAGAAGTTGACGTCCCCCGACGTCGGGGCGGAGCAGTCACAGTACACGTGAGTGCGCTGCCGAGGGTGCTGAGCGGGCCTCACTGACCGCAGGCCTGGGAACCAAGGGCGGGGGACGGAGCAAGGGCGGCCTGGAGTCCGGGGTCGGCGCACCCAGCCGTGGCCGGAGTTCGTGCGGTGTGGGAGCGGCGGGGGCAGCGGCCTGAGCATGGGTGTCCTGCGTCGGGCGTGCGGTCCCGCAGAGAGCCGGCTTGTTGAGCTGTTTGCCCCCAGCTTGTCAAGATGTGTGGGATCTAGAACGGGGTCACTGTAGCACCCACAGGCAGACCCGGGCCTGTAGCCGGGCCTGTTTCTTGTCCCGAACGAAAGCCCTTCACACGCTGGCGACGGGTCCGGCCGCTGCACCCGGCGAGGGTGGCCTCAGCCCAGGCTGTGGCCGGCAAGCTTGTCGGGTTCCTCGTAGGAGTCTGCTGCACAGTGAGGTGGAGCGGTCCTCACTGCACGTGCACTTCCTGCCCGTGTTGGGGGGTTGCCTGCACCCCCGAGAAACGGGGCCAGCCTGCCGAGGGCCTGGGCCGGCGTGCTCAGCTGTGTCCTCCCCGGTGCAGGAGGGGCCAAGTCCACCCTGCTGCTCATCCCCCTGTTCGGAGTCCACTACGTGGTCTTTGCCGTGGTCCCCATGGGCATCTCCTTCAAGTACCAGCTCACGTTTGAGCTGGGTGTCGGGTCCTTCCAGGTATGTGCGGTCGGGGCTGGCCGTCCCCTGCGGGCGCGCGCGCCTCTGACGACCCTTTCTCGCCTGCAGGGGATGGTGGTGGCCGTTCTCTACTGCTTTCTGAACAGCGAAGTAAGTTCTCGTCACACCTCGGGACCGTGCACACATACGCAGTGTGGGAGAGTCCCCAGACTGCCCCGGCCAGCACCGAGAGCCCGTCTTGCGCGGTCCCTCCGCCCCCCGCACCGTCTGGGCCCCTCCTCCAACCCCCAGCTCCGTCTGCCCAGGAAGGTCCCTGGTTGGTGGTGGCGCCGTCCCCCACGTGCCCCCAGCCCACGGCCTGAGTCCCGGGGCGGGAGGGGCAGGCGCGGCCGTGGACGCCCTCTGTGGCCTTGCCCTGTCACTCATCTTCCCCGCACATCGTGTCACTGAGCTGCGGTGGCCTCTCCCGCTCTGCGTGGCCCGCGCCTGGCCAACCCTCCGTTTCATGCACTCGCTGGTCAGGGGCCATCCTGCCCATCAGCCCGAATGCTCTTCTCGTGGAGTCCCGAGTACCCTGTCCCCACCCGGCATCGGCGGTGGGAGTTCCAGGGGCGCACATCCAGCAAAGTCACCAGGAACGTCCCCCACTCCTGCTCCCCTGGTTCCTGCCCTGTCCTCTTCTGTGCTCACAGATCCCTCAGGGTGCAGAGCCGTTGGCCTGGAGACCCCCTGGGCAGAGGGTGGTGGCTGTGAGGCGGGCAGGGACACTCAGCCAGTGCTCACGCATGGCTACCTACTGCTGCAGAGCAGGCACTAGCCACATGTGCCCCAAGGCCCGGCCTTGTCTGCCCTCTGCCCATGGTCCCTGCTGTGCCCAGCTCACACTCTACAGCTCAGTGTGGGTGCCCCTGGGCACCCCCGCCCCCGCAGCTGAGCCCTCTGCCCTGCGATGCCTTCTCTCCTCTCCTCCCCTTCCCGAGCCCAGTCCTGCCAGGCTGACAGGGTGTGTGGGTAGCAGGGCCTCCCTCCGGGGCCTGCTGGAGGCCCAAGTCCCCCTCGCCTGACCGCACGGCCGTGGCTCTGCCCTCGTCCCAGGTGCAGACCGAGCTCAGAAGGAAGTGGCGGAGCTGGTGCCCGAGCCAGGCTTCCGGCCGCGGCGACAGACTGCACGGCCTGTCCATCTCCAGGACCGGCTCAGAGGGCACCCTGCACCTCCACCGCAGCTCCTGCACTGAGTCCTTCCTGCAGACAGAGACCTCGGTCATCTAACGGGCCTGCCGGGCCTCAGGGGCGCCCCGCGGGATCAGCGCCCGCTCTGGGGGGCGGCCTTGGCGCGCCCCGCGCAGACGGGGGTGCCTCCTCACTGACGGGACGTTAACTGCTGGACAGCTGCAGCCCTGAGGTAATTCCATTCCTGACACGCCGTTTTCAAGGAGGACAGTGGAGACGGAGCGCCCAGCCTCTGGGGGCCGGGATGGGGGCGTCTAACGCCCGTGCCTGTCCCTGGCGAGCAGCCAGCCCGGCTTGCTGTGCAGAGGCGACCTCTGCCCGCGTGACCCGCACCCTGGCCCTGGCCCTTCAGGTCTGAAGGACCGGAGCATGGAAGCCACCTTGGGACTCCTGAAAACCGCTCCTTCACGCCAGGGGGACCCGGCCCTCCCGCGCGCCCCCACGCCCACCGCTGGTCCCGCTCACACCTCCGCCCCTGCTCTGCTCCCCTGCCTCTCCACCGAGCGCGTGGGCCCGGCCTGAGCAAGGCGCCCGGCGGGCACCAGGGAGCGGCAGGGAGCAGCACGTCAGCCCCCTGAGGCGCCCCTGCTGCTTGCCAACCGAGGGCACTGCAGCCCCCCACCCAGCAGGCCTGCTCCCTGCCTCCAGGAGGCCCCTGGTCCCCCGGCCACTGGACACCGCATTTTATCTGGTGGGAACAGGAACTTGTTCTCTTTTTAATGAAAATACTCTTACAGCTGTTTCTGTGTAAACGGAGGCTTGTTTAGCACAGTATGAAAAGGTATCGAGCACATCTGTCCCTGCAGACCGGCTGGCGGGGCTGGGGTGGCTGAGTGGCCCCACAGGGCTGGGCAGAGAGCAGACGGCAGTGACCCACACCGTGCCAAGGCCAGGCCTCCCCTGCTGCACCTTGTTCTCCGCCCACTCACAGCGCTGGTCCCCTGGGAACAAGGCCACGAGGCTTCCCCCTGTGCACCGCAGGCCCTAGCACGGGGCCAGCGATGGGTGTGCAGGGCGGAGGGCTGCATGGGCCAGGGAGCGGGGTGGATGCCGCTCGGCATGGTCAGGGGTGTGGGGCAACTCGGTGCTGTGTCCACACCACCTGGAGCGGGCCCCACTCTGCTGCCTGGCTGTAACCAGAGCCACGCAGCCGACTGGACTCCAGACCGAGTCTGGCTGGAGCCATCAGAGGAGCTCGGGCCCTAGGTGACCCTGACGAGGTCACTGCCGTTTCTGTCGGCCGGCGTTCCGGAGGCCGGAAGGGCCACGCGTTCCAGGGAAGGGAAGGCGTGCCGGGAAGGGGACACGACTGGCCCGAGCAGGTGACCGCGGAGTCGACGTGCCTTTTAGAACGTCCGTGTGCATGCCGCCACGTGTGAACTCCTCAGCAAAGTCTGCTTTCATACCGGACGCGAGAGAGAAGTCACGCTGTTGAGCACACGCCCGTGACATCCACGGGTGGGGGGGTGCCTGGCACGTCTGTGGCCTTGGAAGCATCCCCCGCCCCCTGGCACCTATGCACCTAACAGGACCCCCGTATTGGAGCGGCCGGCGGTGGTGGACCGTGGCACTCCCGCAGCCCTGCGGGGGGGCACCCTGCACTCGCCACCCAGCTCCACAGAGCCCGAGCGCATGGGGCAGGCTGAGCACACGTGTGCGTGTGCGCACGTCTGTGTGCACCTGTGTGCGTGCACTTCCATGTGTGCACTGTGCATGTGCATGCACATTTCTGTGTGTGTGTGTGTGTGTGTGTGTGTGTGTCCTGGACCTAACACCAGCCACAGGCAGGTAAACTCTATGTCTTAATAAACTGCCTCGTTTCAAGAGGAACATGTGCACTGCTGAAAATCCCGCCACGGAAGATGGCCCATAGACCTCGTCCCCCCTGCAGGCCTCGCCCCCCCCACCACAGGCCTTGCCACCCCACAGGCCTCGCCACCCCCACAGGCCTCGCCACCCCCCGCAGGCCTCGCCACCCCTGCAGGCCTCGTCCCCCCCGCAGGCCTCACCCCCCTCCCCCCACAGGCCTCGCCACCCCCACAGGCCTCGTCCCCGCAGCACTTCGTCCGGTGCTTCAGGAGGAGTAAACTAGGGACGCCTGACAGCAGGGGCAGCTTAGGGACAGGGGCGGGGGCGCTCCTGTCCGTGGCAACGTGGAAACAGCAGAACATTCCCTCCTTAGCAGGAACGCAGGTTTAAACGGCTTTTTGTGGGTCACAAACGAGGCAGAGGTTCTGAAACCTCAGTCAGACAGGCCCCAGAGGGACGGACGGAGCCCAGCGCCCCTCCCCCCTGCAGGCTGGTGCCAGAGTGCAGACAGGGTTCCTGTGTTTCCCGGGCTGAGCGAATCCCCTGCCCCCTGCCTCTTCATGTGACCCCCGAGACGCGTTTGCGCCGGACGTGCGGGGTTCCGGGCGCCCCGCGAGCACCCCAGACACTGGGCAGGGGGCGCCCGCCCGCCAGGCTGCGGTGGCTCCTCTCCTGTGACACTCGTGCTGCCCCCGCACGCTGCCCCCACATGTCTGAGGGTCGCAGAGTCACAGACGCCTCTGGGCGGATCTGGTCTAGAGCCGACCCCCACCCGACCCCCACCGGGGATCTCAGGGACGCATGTCTTTGTTCTCGGGTGATGGGGACGGGGCTGCGGGGCACTGAGGGCGGTGGGCACCCTCCACCACGTGGCTCTGCTTGCTTGTGGACATGACAAAGGATTTGGGGCATCTTTTATGCAGAAAAACATTCTTTGGAACATGGAAAGAAAAGGACTCTCAAGTCCTTTCTCTTCGCTGAAGGCTTAACAGGGAAAGTGGGGCAGGCAGGGGACAGCAGGGGGTCCCCTCGCTGGTGAAAAGAGCCCCCCCTCCCCCACCTGCCTGCCTGGGACAGAGAGCCAGACCAGCAGGCTGCCAGACACAGGCCCCCACCCCCCGTGATTTATGGGCATCTTCTTTGATTGTATTCAGCCCATGGAGCAGAAGAAACAAACAGGGAAGATAAATATTAGGACGCAGTTAGAAAATAACAGACCAGATCAGACTGGTCTCTCCTCCAAGGTTTAGGGCTTCACATCCTCCTGTGTGGGAGGTCGTGGGTGACTAACTCTGGGAAAGCACAGGAACTGGTACGCCTCAAAAACACAGGCTCCCGTGGTTTAAATAATTACCCTTACGAATGTGACGGCTGTGATTTTCACACAATAACATAATTACAGTCCTTTCAGATTTAAAGTCACACAATACCCTAAGGCCCCGTCGTAAAGTGACTCATAATTCTGCAGATTTTTGCGCTCTGCGGGCTGTCTGCCGGCAGTGAAAAGCCACCGATTCCTCTGCGTTTAGCTCTATGGGAGCTGGGGACATGTAAGGCCCAGCCTCAGAAAGTTACAGTCCAGTTTCTGTATTTGTGTGCAGGCAACACACACCATGCAGAACCGGAGGTGTTTCCGTGGGAACAAAGTTTCAGGTGTGTGCCAGCCCCCCACCCCGACAGCCTGTCCCAGACTCGGCATTTCCCCCCTTCCGTCATGTACTGACTTACACAAGAGTGCATCGAACAGCAAGGACCCCTAAAGCAGCAGAGGCGGAGAGCTTGCAGAGACGTGTGTGTTTTCCAGCCCAGTCACCAACAGAAGGGGATTCGGAGACACCGTTTCACCGTCAACACCACTATTTAAGGAAACATTGGCTCACAGATGCCTTTAAAAACTACAAAGTAGTCACTACTTAGCACTGAAGAAAGCAAATGTTGCTTCTAACACAGAGAAGACTAAAGGAAAGGAAACTTCCTATGACAAAAGAAACAAGAGCCTGCCTCCATTAAAACGATGAGAGGGTATTTAAAACAGATGTGATTTTAAGTCATTACTAAGTTAATTTCTCTGTTGAAGAATAAATTTCAGATTACATCTAAAAACAGAACCCAGAGACTCATAGATACAGGGAACAAACTGAGGGTTGCTGTGTGGGAGGGATTAAGGGCGTAGAACAGGGCCGGGCTGGGATAAGGGATTAAGGATGTAGAACGGGACCAGCCTGGGATGTGAAGGGCGCCGGGTGCTCACCACAGCGACTGGGGGTTCACTCCGCAAGCTACAGGAATGTCTGCCCACGACGCTGAGCGCCCAAAACTAATACAAAATAATCTCGAATGTCACCTGCACCAATCGATCAATCAATCATCTAGGGACATGGTATTTTTAAAACTCACACCTAAAATAAATAGCACTAATACTTTTCTACACTGACATATGGGCAAAGTACTCAGGTGAATACAGAGAAAAGTGATCTCGGGGTGGGAGGAGAGGGCGGTGGGTGGGCAGGGGGCAGGGGATCACTGAGTCTCTCTCAGGATCATGTGCTAGTCACTGTGCCCCCCACTGTTGCCTGACCCCCCACCTCAGCACCACTGGCTGCACTGGGCATCCCCTGGGGGCCAGAGGCGGGACTTGCTTTGCTCAGTGGGGTCTGGGGTCTACGTCCGCTTCCTTAGGGCTGAGGGAAGGCTCTTGTGCTTAGCAAATGCGGCAGAGAGCAACGGAAGCAAGTCACTGGAAGAGTGGCCCCTCCCTGAAGTGCCGCTAAAATCACCCTGTGGGACACCGAGCACGCCTCGCCTTGTGGAACCCGGGGATGGACGTCTCGGGGAGGGAGGCCAACGGTGGGTGTTTCAGAGGCCGGGTCTGGGCCGGGATGGGCGCTGGTGTGCAGTGGGGTCAGGGTGGGGTTGTGACAGGGCGGGGTGGTGGCCACAACTGGAGAGGCCTTCCGGGCTCCTGGAGAAGAACGTCTCACAGAGCCGGCCGTGCTGAGCGGCTGCACTTCCTTCCATGTGGGCTGAGTAACTATGGTTCAGACAACTGTGTTTCAGGAAGCGTCTGAAGCAAACAATGCCATCTGGGTTTCCTTCTTCACGTGAAAAGCAGGCTTCTCTTAACCTTCTACCTGCTGCACCAAGTGACCTGGGAACACTTTGAAAGAAAAGCGTTTTATAGCTCCTGCCATGGTGACTTGGAGCTCAGCCCCACGGTGACAGAGGCAGAAGGAGCCACAGGCTGCAGGTTCCCGGGGCAGGGCTACCCACCTGCCCAGGCCGGCATGCGAAGCCCGCTACAGCACAGAGTGGCCACACCTAACAGCCTCTGGGGGGCAGCTGGTCCCCCGCACCCCCACTGGCGGAGGGCTTCGGGCTCCCAGCATCGGCGATGCTGGAGACCGGCCCTTCCGGGTCCCCTCCCACAAGACTGAGTGTGCACGGCAGCCTCGAAGGCTCCGGATGTCAGGGAGCCCGCCCTCCTTCCTGTTCCAAGTGTCCCCGCGGGGCGGTCCCACCGGAACTGACTCACAAATATGTGTAAATGGAGAATCAAAAGAAAGGGAAACTCAGAAATCAAACTGACAAGAATCCAGTGGGACGTTTGATACCGGCAAGCTAGTCTCTTGCAGGAGCCGTGTCCCCAGGGCTGTTGGAAAACGGGACCGGGGACTGACTGTGGTGAAGGGGCCGTGTCCCTCGAGGGGCACCACCAAGCCCGCCTCGGGGCACGAAGCAAGGCCGCCCTGGCTGGCCTGGGGGTCTGGCTGCCATGTCAGGGAGGCCACTGGGACCGTCGTGTGCCCGACCTCTCACTTAGCCCCACGTGAGGCGGGGCCTCCGTCACTTTCGAGGGCGGGGAGAGGCGGCACCCTCGCCGGCAGCGTGGGACACCGGAGCCCGTGTGCCCAGCACCGAGCCCGTCCTGCCCACCCTGCGGCCACGCTGCGCCTGCGCGGCAGGCTTGGGCTGCGGACGGACACGCAGGGGACCTGGGAGCTTCCGCACAGTGACTCGCGCAGAGGCCCCCGCTGCGGACTGGCTCTGAGACGCTGGGTCAGGGAGAACGTCCCTGTCACATGTGTGCGGTGACAGCGTCTCAGACTGGCAAGCAGCAAGCGGTCCTGACTGCGCCCCGAGTGCCTGGGGAACGTGTGCTTCTGTCCCAGCAGAAAACCGAGTTGCAGGGCTTAGTTTTCATTAGAACTGGAGGAAAACGTGGGGAAACGAATCCGTTGTGGAGACAGGTTATGTCCCTCTGCGCAGAGGCCCGGGGGGGGGAGGGGCCCTCGGCAAAGCCACCAGCGGGCCCACGTCCTCCTGGGCTGCAGGGACCCTGGCGGCTGAAGGCACAGCGTGGACATCAGTGCCCTCACTCTCCGGGACACCTGGGAGCCGACCCCTGAGGCGGACGGGGCCCCGCATGCTCTCCAGCAGGTGTGGGTCCATCGTGTGGCCTGGGCTGGCTCCTGGGGCAGGCCTGGAGTGAGGAGACCAGCTCTCCCTGTGGGCGGGTCAGCCTCCGACACGCAGGAGGAGCATGGACGGTCCCAGCCATGCGTGTAACGAAGTCGTGGAGCACCTACTGTGCGCCGGCGCTGGAGTGGCCGCCCTGGCACTGGGGACAAGGGCAGAGGAGGCTCCGCTCTGGGCAAGGCCACGTGTCCACCGTTCTGCGCGGCAGAGTCGCTCACTCACACACGTTTTCGTGGTGGACCACATGAACTCAGGTAATACACCCAACAACCTAAGGCTGCTCTAAGTGTAAGCAGGAGCAGGCTCAGAAAGGAGCACACGGCGTGAGGCTGTCCTCTGAAGACTGGGCGGCCGCAGAGCAGCGCTTTATTTGCTGGGCACACAGGAGCGGCACCCTCGTTGGCTGGGTGCTGTGCAGAACGCGGTCTTGTCTCCATGGGCTCCCCGAGCACGTGGGGGTCCCCGCCCCGCAGCCCCTAAAGAGCTTCCTGCAGAAGCTGCCGCAGCCGCTGCCGCTCGTCGGGCCCCGGCGCCCCCCACTCTCTCCGCAGCTGCTGCACGTCCAGGCCGCCGGACGCCCTGGCCAGCACCAGGGCCGGGGAGCTGCCGCTGGTCTTCTCCGGTTCGCCCATGACCACCATGGCCACCAGCCTGAAAGCAGCAAGCACAGACGCTGTGACGCCGAGCCTCTCGGGTCCCCGTCTCCCGAGGGAGGCGTGAAAAGAAGGAAAAGTTCTGAAAGTGCCATGACAGTCACAATGAGGGTCAGAACACAAATAAAGGCACACAAGTCTGCAGCAATGGTTTTGAAAACTTGCTTCTGAGTGAGAGGTCTGCTAGGTCTCCTGACTGCTTGTGACCCCCACTGACAAGGACCAATGACGTGCTGCCTCATGACAGGCAACAGCACCTCCGGGTCCCCAGCCCAGTGCCCTGGGCTCCAGACCTGTCCGCCCAACTTGTTCCTCCTGGTGACCGGGAACGCCGTCCACCCCGACCTGGCCCCGTGCAGCCCCGACCAGACCCCATCTCTCGCCTCACTGCGCCCGTCCTGCTGACGTGGACAGACCCCGGCTCCTAGCCAGCGCCTCTCCGCACTCTCTCCCGTCTGGTCACCTCCACTGCCCTTTAGGATTCAGCTCAGCGCCGTCACCCGGGAGGCCTCCCTGGTCCCTGACCCTGCTGACTCGGACAGCGGCCCCAGGGTGTCCAGGGATCATGTGATCACATGTTGGTGACAGCTATAGCCACCCTGAGCCCCACAGCGCCTCCCACACCCTTCCCATCTTCTCTGCAAGGTTGGGAGCGTCCAGGCCTGACTGCGCCAGCACTCGGTAAATGTGTGCCCACCCCAGGTGCCCACCTCCCAGGCCCGGGTGACACGGGTGCAGGGTGCATGCACGTCTGCACGCACCGGCAGGTCCTGGCCGAGCCCCTCTGAGGCAGGGTGGCCCACAGAATCTGAGCAATGAGGACAGAACACACCCCAAGTCTGGGCTCCGCACCCCACAGCCACCATCCCGCGGTGGCCCAAAGCAGCGCCTGCTCCCGGCATGCTGGCTGCCTACCCGCTCCCAGGCCTCGGTGCGAGGGCTTCTCCCTGACTCCTGCTAGCGGCGAATGCTCCCTCTGTCCCCACTCCTGCCCTTGAAGCTTGGTGAGTTTCTTCTGCTTCTCTTTACAGCTGTAGGGAACTGAGCGCTTCCCGTGAATGCTGGTCCTCTGACTCATAGGCCGTGGCTGGCCCTGAGACAGGTGTCCAGGCATGATGTCAGGCCGCACCACAAGCCTCTGCCCTGCCCCCTCTGCCTAGGCACTGCTCCTGCCTGGAGGGGCTTTAGCCCAGCTGCCTCTCCCCAGGTGCGGACACACTGACCGCCAGGGACACAGCGTCGACTACAGCCCACACCCGGCTGCCCTGGGCCTGGCGGGCTTCGCCTGTCCCGAGACCCCCGCTCCCAAGTCTTTGCCCACATGTCTCCTCCCAGTAGGACTGTCCTTGCCCCCTCCTGCCCACACCCCCGACCCACCTGGCTCGGCTCTCTGGCTCACACACTGTGGGGCCTGCTCACTCGCTCAGGTTTGTTTTGTCACCCACCTCGCCCCATGAGGACGTGCCCAGTGGCCGGTTCGCTATGCACCCTGTGCCTGGACTGTGGCCAGGTGCACAGTTGGTGCTCAGTGAACATTTGTCTTATTGATCAACTGACAAACTTTTTGGAATAATTTGCAGGTGTATTATGTGTTTATATGTGAGTCAGTCTGGATTTTGACGATGTGTTTTCTTAAATAATTAAAACAATGTATATACCTAATGCTTGAACTAAACAAATGCAATTCTTCATTTTTTCAGATCTTACTGGTGTGTCTCTAATATTGTGCCAAACTATTTTGTTTTTGATCACTTTTGCAGTTGGTTGGTCCCTCGTGCCCCCAGGTTATTACAAGCCTTCACAGGAGGAGAATTATTGAAATGTAAAATCTCAAGAAAAAAGACAGATGATAAACAAAACAGGGTCAGGAGAGAACCCTCGCTGATGAAAGCTGCGACAAATATTTCAACTTCCGATTGACAAAACAAGACAAGGACTGAAAGGCCGTCCCTGGCAAAGCCCATGCCCCACGTCCGCGTGGGCGGGTGTCCGTGAGTCCACACAGAGGCACGTGGCGTGTGGCAGTGACGCTCTCTGGGCAGGGGTGCCCTCAATGTGACACCGCGTGAACCGCTGGGCCCCACGTGACAGAAGCTGGCAGGGGACTTCGCGTGTCCCTCGGCTACATGCTGAACGGGTCACACTGGGCAATGAGCACCATCAGGGTGCCAACGACGGGGAGACAGTACGAATTCCGCAATCTGCAGGCTACTCTGGACTAAATGAGAAACAGTGCAAAGTGCTTTTTAAAATACTCGTTACATTTATAAGTATGAAGACGGAACTTACTTGTCTGGAGAGATGAGCTGCTTGGCCACGGGACCCAAACTGCTTTCCAGGAGGTCCCAGACATAAACACAGGACGCGTCATCCTGGACCAGGAACACGGCGGGCCTGGTCAGGGACCACTGCAGGCCCGTGATGGCGCGGCCCTCGGTGCTGTGACCCCACTGCAGGAGCGGGCAGTCGGACGCCAGCTGGTGCAGCCGGAGGCTCCATCTGAACAGCCGGCCTGTGGGGCAGGAGGAGGTGGGGGTGTTGACCCTGGTTCTTTTTTCTTTTTTACCCAGTCTCAGCAGCTAGGGAATGTGTACGAGCATTAGCTATCTTCAGTGTGTATAGCAAAAAAAAAAAAAAAAAAAAAAGGTTTATTTTTGTTTTCCCAACAAAACTATAACGTGAAATCTGTTCTCACAAACTACACAGATGAACATTTACCTCGGAGATTCTCACACATTTTGCACCTCCTCCTCCTCCCAAAATGGCTAACAGTCAACAAATTCAGTAAATATGTAAATAGGTGTTTATTTTTAACAAGTTGAGTATCACTGATTCACACACAGACCATTAAGACTGGCTCCATAAAAATAAATAAGCCATCTTTAAAAAAAGTTACATGTATTTGCACCAATAACATAGTCATATACACCCTCAGCTTGGAATTTCAGTAAAACAAAACTTAGCTGGCTGAATAAAAGATCAAATTCTTAGCTTAGAAAGAAAAGCTTCTAATTCCTTTTTCCTCAAAATATTTCATCCTTCGAATACTCAACAGAAGCACAGGCCAGGGTGAGTGACCGGGAGGCTGTGTGCACTCCAGGGCAGAGCGAACCGGGGGCCGGGCCGGGCTCCCCGCTGCAGAGGCCAGGGGGCCCGGGGCAGCCGGGTGTGGGCTGCAGTCGACGCTGTGTCCGCATGCCTGCACCTCTCCCTGCCCGCATCCTGCTTTCTAGGTATTTCTTCCTAACAAAGCCAGAAGTCTTTGGAGAAATGGCTGATTCCTGGGCTTTTGTACCAGAAAGGTCTGACAGGGTGACGCTGGCAGGGCATGGGGACCAGCTGTAAGGACGCCCCGGGCCAGCAGGGGCAGCAGAATCAAGTCCGTGAGTGATCATAAGGCACTGAAGACACTCAAAGCCACGTGTCCACACTGATGTGCCACACACCCAGACGTGGGAAAAGACTAACAACGGGGTCACACAGCCACCGTCTGCAATCACCCGACCATGGATGCTGACGAGAATCAAAGCGGACGCCAAGGGAGGCCAGGTGACATGAGGGTGTGAGCAGCAGCCGGGTCTGTCCCCCCGGAAGATGCTCGTGCAACAGCAGGGAGACAGGGACTCCACAGGAGGGGGTTTCACCTGATCCAGGGAGCACACGCGGGTCAGAATGCACCACCCGAACCCAAGCTCAGGAGCACACTGCACCCTTCAAAAGTGTCCAGGTCATGAGCCTGAGGGACCGTCTGGGGCTGAAGAGACACAGTAAGGGACCGAGGCACACGGCCTGGGATATTATCTTGCTCATAAAGGACATGCGCGAATGGACGGCCGTGAAGCCCCAGCCAGACCTGCAGACCAGGTGGCAGCCAGCACCGGCCCTGACTCCCGAGGGGCGAGTGCAGGCCCTGCAGGCAGCTCCAGTACGGAATCCACATCCGGGAGGACAGGGCAGAGCGTGGTGGCGGGGGGAGACGTGCGGGAGCCCGCGTGACGGGCACGCGGGGACCCTTTGCGCTGTTCTTGTAACTTTCCATGAGGTAGGAACTATGTCAAAGGAAGAAGTTTAAGAAGACCTATTCAGCAGCCACGTGGAATGCCGTGCACCGACGGGACCCTCAGAGACTGAGGCGCGAGGGTGCAGAGCCACCCACCCTGACGTGCACCAGTAACCGCACAGCGGAGAACTCCAGCATGTGGCTCACGGCCAGCGTTTTGCCGCCCAAACGGAATCGGCGCTTTAAAAAACAGAGTCTTACCAAGAATATTGGCTCTCCAAACGGTGAAAACTCAATCACATTCACTTTTACTGGTCTCATACTGTGTTGCTGGGGTTTGAATGATTTGGGAGACACTCTCAAGTCTTGTCTGGTGCCATGGCTTATAAGACCCTAGTAACAAGGAGACTAACGGTGACTAAACGGGGTTATGTACAAGGTTGGATTCAGCTATTATTCTCAAAACAATTTAAACAACATTATAATAAAAGCAAACAGTAAGTTAGCCTTTAATGAAGACATCTGTCAAGCAATTCGAGGAAAGAAGAGGCACAGAATGAAATTTAAAATGTTACCCACCATGTTGGTGCCAGCAATAAAGTGGTTAGGGTCCGAAGGCAGAAATTTAACATTCAGGGTTTGTATGGCCCCCCAAAGTTCATAACCTTTATGGGAAAGGCTGGGAAAAAAATACAAAGATGGACAGGGAAACCGTAAGGATAATGATAACGCACTGACCACGTACCATGCATCACCAGATGTGTCAAAGGCCACGTCACATTTCACTATTTCTCATTTTTTGTCTGTTACTGTGCTTTCGATAATTTCTTCAGCTCTATTCTCCCATTCACTTATTCTTTCTTCAGCTAGGTCTAATCTAACCATTCACTAACTGTTAACTTTCATGGATAAGTTTCATTTCTAGAACTGTCCTTCAGACCGCAATGGTTATCTCATGTTCTCGGGATGCTGTGCCACGGAGACACTTCCTCGCGAGAGCAGTCCCTGGAATTTCCCTCTGTGGGCTTCCCATGTGAGCCCTGTGAGCCCGGCTTGCGGACACATCTGGTCTCCAGGCAGCTCCCTGGGCTTCATCGGTGTGCCTGCGGGGGCTACTGTCTGTGGCTGCCAACCCCAGTGGGATTTCGAGTCTTCCACTCTGCCCGCCTCTGCCCGAAGGGGTGGCAAGGGCCACTGTCCTGTGCAGGGGCCTGCTCCTTGCCCCCTGCCTGAGGCGAGCCTGAGGCACCACTGGTCTTGCGTGAGCTGGAGCCGCACAGCCCGAGAGCCCTGTCTGCACAGCACACAGAAGCTGCCCGCTGACTCCCGGCCCCAGCCTTACGGACTCTCTTGTCTTTTTAAAAACTCTATTTAATTAGTTGTGGGTGTCCTGCCTTATCTAGCGGACACATCTTAACAGGAGAGGGCCACCTCCCTCATCACAGTTAGGAGTCCAGCCTCTCTCTCTCACACCACATTCGGGACCTATCGGCTAGGGACCTCCAGGTCTGGGCCTGCAGCCCAGCTCCCTCCTGGGGGGCTGCCTGCCTCCTCACCTCCACACACACACTCACCCCAGGCTGACCGCATCCTACCGCTGTGGCTGCCACACCCTCCCCTTCCCCCCTAGTCCTCATCTCGGGGGTGGGACCTGGAAGCCCAGCCAGACACCTGGGTGAGGTGGGCCCCTCCCTCTCGCTGTTCCTGGAACCCAGTCAGTTCCGCCCTTTGACTGAAATCCACCCCATACCCATGACTGTCCTCTGGGCTCAGACCCTGACCTTTCCAAAGACCAGCATGACGGCCTCCCTTCCTCTGTTCCAACCTTAGATCACTGTCAAGTTGATCATTCTAAATTGCAAGGCAACCTACCACTCCCTGCCTTAAATCCTGTAACTGTCAAAACTCTTCAGGTCAGCAAACACTCAGGGTCTGGCCACAGACGCGTCCCAGCCCTCTTCCTCCTTGGGGCTCCTCATGCACTGCCCCCTCTGCCCAGAGCACGCTCCGTGCCTAAGTCCCACCTCAGGTGTCCCCCTCCAAGAAGTCACCGTTTTGCTCCATCTCCCAATCTGTCACCCTCTGAGCTCCCACATCCCACATGCATGCCCCAACAGAGCAATCCACACACGTGGCACATCCACAGTGGACAAGGCAACACGCCACTCACTCCCTAAGGTCGCACTCCCTCTGGGGACTCCCAAGTTCAGTGGCTGATGGGAGAGAGGGCACAAAGGCCCGGCAAGGACACCCTGGAGAGCCGTCCTCGCTGGAGCTCCCAGGGCCAGGCGGCTGGCTGCGGCCTGCGTGGCAGCTCACAGCCACGCCTGTGCCTGCCTCACTCCCCGGCGTTGCTCCTCAGGGGTCACCATGAAAACCTTGCACTCCACTCCACAGGGAGCCACCCTACAGCAGCTGCTGTGCTGGGCGACCTGGCAGGAGCTGCAGGTCTCGGGCTGGCCTAGGCAGCACCTGTGGCCGGCTCTCTGTGCCACACAAATTTTTACACGTAACCTACGCTGTGCTAACTGCATTTAAATCAACTGCAGGTGATCTGCTATCTAGACACTGGAGCGAGTTCATCACTGCCCACGGGTACTGTGGCCACAGGTACTGTGGCTGATAAGCAGGATTCAGGCTAACGTCACTTTTTTCAAGGGTAAATCTCATAGCCCCTGACTGCAGTAAATGACAAGAAAAGGTTTCTTCCAGAAATTAACATGCAACATGTAAGTACCGCAAATGATATTTGCATGTTTAAGATTTTTTATGTCATATTAAGTTATATGAGTAACAGCAGAAATCAAAACTTCTGAATTAAACTTTCACGTCAATGTTTCTGGTTTTTAAAACTTATCTATGTTTAAGTTCAGGGTTATACCAATAATTAGTGAAAAACAGTCAAAATAGAACCGATTTGTAAGATGGAAAATATTTTAATCCAAAAAAAAAAAATGTCAGCTCTACACCTGGAGGCTGTGTTTTCGCACTGACTGATTCATCGTAAGCTGTTTAGCAAGAACAAGCGTGGGAAGCTGGGCCCTCACTGCCAACCTGACCATCCGCCGACCACGCAAGCGGCCACCAGTGCCACTGCCTTCTGTGGGAGATGGCCCGGGAGCCTGAGGGGGGATGGCTGAGCTTGGAGTGGCAGGTCTTACCTGTCACTCAGGTGAATCACAGCGCTGTGCACTAACTTTATCCTCCCTCCAGGCAGCAGCCCTGCAAACGGAGAAATCCCGGGTCTGATCACAGGTGCCAGGCCTCCCTTTCCGGCATCTGAGCGCGGAATGAGGAGGGGCCTTCCTGATGCAGGAAGGGCTCCTCCTGAAAACTGCCTGAGGTGACAAGAGCCTGAAGCTTGCGGCCCTGTGGGAAAGGCTGGTGGGGTCAAGACCAAGAAGCCCTGGCCTGTTTCGATTTGATAAGATGAGCGCAGCACACTACACAAAAACGAGTCAGGATTTAAGGTGCCTCGAGCCCCAGCAGAAGCACGTGGCTGCACAGGACTGGGGGTGTCCCCATCACCGCCTGCCGGCTCTGCGGACTCAGCATCCCCACCCTCCTCACAACCTCCCCAAGCACTGACCCCTCGGCCGTTCCCTGGCTCTGCATCCCTTGTCTAGTCTCAATAGCATCCTCCTCTTCTGTAATTACTGCAAAGAGAGGAACTAGAAATTTGTATATATTAAAACCCAAATTCTGGGCAAGGTACTGCCTTAAATGAAGTAGACAAACTGCATTTGCAGTGACTGCACAGCACGGCACTCTGCTGACACAGGCTGGGTGCCTGTCACAGCTGTCACTGACGCAAGCATGCTCACGGTTTCTGCTCACAGACTTCACATGGCCCTTCCTCTCCTCCGCATTGCTGGGGGCCCCGAGGTCGCCTCCCTGGGGGGTTGAGGCAGACCTGGGCCCCAGGCCCCTGACGAGTACCCCTTCCAATCTATCTCCCGGAGGCAGTGCCTATCTCGTCACCCTTGTTTCCTGGCACCTAGGACTGACCTGGCTTGCTCCAAGGACGCTGCACCCATGAGTGGAGGAGAGACGGTGCTGGCTAATCTAACCGAGGTCCATGCTCTTGACTAGCCCCTTATCTAACGCACACAGACAGGGCTTGGACCACCCGAGATGTCCCTAACCTTGTTTAGAGAAGAGTCATGCAGACAGAAATGCAACTTACTGAATCTCACTGAAATAAAAACACTCAGCCAGAACATCCCGTAATTGCCCGAGGTGCTCTACTGGTTGATAAAGTCATGAATATGTAGCTTTAACGTTCATTTCTCAGGAGCTGACCACTCATTTCTCACAGTGGTCACTGGCATCTTTAATCTATCCATCTTAGCAAACATTGACTCAAATTAGTTTTTTATTTAATAGTTACCTAAATCACTTATTGAACCTGCAATATCTGCCTTTGGTAATTCAACAACCACCTAAAAACAGAATGTCGAAAATGAATATTAATACATTGTATAATTATGAAACTCAGCAAAGCGCAGCTCTAATTAAGACAGCATGCTAGATTAGGTGTTCAAACCTAGTCGCTAACTTCACAACCAGTACGTTAAATGTCAAAATCCCTTTCGCTTGACCTCTCACTCTGTCCCGCGAGTGGCCGACGGCCAGACCCTCGGGGACCGTCTGCTAGCCCTTCTAACACCCTGTGCCCTCCAGCCCTGACACTGCTCCTGCCTCCCCAGGATCCCGCACGAGCCCCCGTGGTCCAGTCCTGCCTGGGGCCCCGTCTCAGCTGGGGCGCCCCCCGCACTCCCCCGACTACCGCATGCCAGCTGGCCACGGGGCTGGTGCGTGTTGTGAGTGCCGGTGCACCCCCACTCACCCACACGTTGAGAACCCCACTCTCATCCAAGGATGCGATGTGGAACGACAAACCCGACATTTCTGGTGAAAACAAACAGAAACGGCTGGTAAATGGGGAACGCGCACTTCGCGCCGGGACTTACGGGTGTCACGGAAGGTGGGGGTCACGCACCTTCCTGAGCAGCGAAGGGCGAGAGCACGAAACTCTGCTTCTTGCAGGTGGACGCTGAGACCGGCTCCACTGCCTGCACGGGGCTGCGGTGGCTCACCGGGGTCAGGACGCCGTCTGCGGTGGAAGGCACACAGTCCTGCGCGTAAGCAGCGAGTCACAGGAGTGCAGGCGATGTGTGCGAGGACAAACATGGGCTGCTTTGGGGACACGGGCCCCCAGGCACCACAAGGCCAACGCAACCCACAAACGAAGTTATACGTGACAGTCACTTTCAGCCGTACCATGAGGCAGAGACCACAGACCCCAGACACCTGTGACGAAGGAGACGGGAGCCCCGGCTGGCCAGCGCACAGGGCGGGAGGGAGTCTCAGAGACGGAACGGGGACCCTATGGAAAGTCTAACCCCCAGGGCAGGGCTGGGGGCCCTCAGCGGTGCCAGGGCAGGCCAGTGCTGGGAGGCGATGCGGGACGGAGGGGATGACCTGGGGCAGTGGTGCTCCCCGGCGGGGAGGCCCAGACAGCGCCGCAGGGGTGCAGCGCGCAGGCCGGCTCAGCAGCCCCGCCGCCCGCCAGGGAAGGACACGCCACAGAGCAGTGACAAGCTACTGGGACCCACAGCACCGAAGACAGGGCGTCCGGGGGGAAAGCACCAGGCCCCATACCAAGCCCCTGTGAGAAGAAAATGGAAAACACAAACGGAAGCATTTTGGCCGATGGACGTTCTCCCTCAAACAGGGTGGAACGCGAGACCCACGTTCCACACTCAGCCGCCTCGTGTCTCCTCGAACGGCGCTCACACGTGTGTTTAGATGACAAATGAAACACAGAAACACGCGGAATTGAAGACCCAGAACAGAAACAGATTTTTTTTTTCTTAAGCAAGAAATAAAACAAGAGTTGGTTTGAACTCAGGAAAGAATCTGCAAAAAAAGACACACTGCCCCCAAAAGGCCGACTCGCTGGCAGGCGGAGACTCGCTGTGCCTGCAGGGCAGCCCCGCGCTGTGACCAGCTTCTGCGACCCGGGGTCCGTATCGGTGGTCCCTCGGCCCCTCACTCCCGCGGCCCACCGGAACCTCACTTTAGGGACGACACTCAGATGGCGAAAGAAAACGAAGGAAGTGTTTTAGGGGACTGATGTCTTCGTGTTTGTTGCAACAGGAGCGGCAGTCAGAAAACGTTTTTAAAAGATCTTTCCTACCAGCATCAACCCCACAAGGCACCTACAGATGCAAACGTTCTCGACAGTGTCAGTGCCCCCCTCGAAGGGGAGATGCTGGTCATCACAGGACGAAACCCACGTGCTCTTTTTACAGATGAGACACAGACACACACACACGGTGCGTCAACAGATGTGCAACATACAGCACTAGAATCTCACCGGGAGCGATTAGGAGAGCAGAGTGTGACAGACGTGGAGACAAGCCCCTGGCTGGGAGAAAACACCTGTAAAGACACATCTCGTACAGGACCGTTGTCCAAAACGAAGACATCTGACACTCAACAGCAAGAGAGCAACGAATCAGCTCAGTGCTGTGTGAAAGATCTGAGCAGACGCCTCCCCGAAGATACGCGGGGCGCAAACGAGCACACGCGAGGGGCCTCCCCACCCCGCGTCGCCGGGACGGCACACGCGAGGACTGCGCTGCGGACGGCCACACGCCCGTCAGGACGGAGAACGGCTGGCGGGCTGCCTGCCACCGAGGGGAACGCAAGGCGGTGCCACGGGCTGCTGCCCGCAGAGGGGGGACGAACTGCGGGCACGCGGCTGCACAGAGAACTGCAAACGTCATGCAGGCCATATGGTCCCATTTATCTGACAACTGGAGAAAGCAAAGCCAGAGACGGAAAACCAACCCGTGACAGCGGGGCACGGGGGTGGGGTGGGGCTCCCGGGCGGGAACGGCGAGGAAGACAGTGAAGACTGTCAGCGAGGTCAGTGTGACCGTGGAGCAGCCTCTCATCTCCCGAGCAGGGGGAGGAGATGCGGCAGGCATTAAACAGATGCATCTACGAAGCACGCGGAGAGAAAGCCCCAGGACACAAGCCCCCCCAGTGGGGGGGTGGCTGCGGGCGTGCTGTGGTCGTGGCTGCTTGGCTGCTTGGTTTTGGTGGTGGGGCTGTGGTTGGCTGTGGCTGTGTGTTTGTGGGGAGCTGTGGCACGCAGTACTCAGGGGGTCACACTGGGGGTCCCAGCAAGTCCAGCTGGTCTGGTCCCTTCAGCTCCACTGGAGTGAACTGAGCCATGGGGGGAGCCCACATGCCAGCACACCTCAAGCTAATTTAAACCAAAGGTCATTTCACTGAAGATTCAGAATCCGCAAATTTAACAAGGAAGAACACTGCCATCTGCTGGCCGCTGGCTAAATGTCGCCTGGGTGGGTGTCTGTTGTCCTACTTGTCAAAGGCATCCTTCGCTCAGGTCAGACCCTACCCTCTGAGGTAACCCAAACGATAAGCGCCAAACTCCGGACGTCCCTCAGAGCCGCGGCCTGTCTAGTGGCTGTCACTGACCGGTGGAGAAGGTCGCCATCCTGAACGTCCAGCAGCAGTCGCTGAGCCTCAAGTAGCGATGGAGCCGAGAGTCCTCCCGCAGATCCCACACGACAACCGAGCCGTGCGCAGTCCCCGCGAACAGCAAGAAGGCCTTGAAGGGGCTCAGGCAGCAACACGTGACCTGGGGGGGACACACAGAGCCCTCCATTCCCACGGCATCCCCACCAGCCTTCTGCCCGCAGCCGTGACCCGGCGGGCGGCCTGGGTCTGCGAGTCGGTGTCCCCCCACAGTGTGCACCCTGACACCCCTCCCCGTCATCCGTTTACAACCCAGGTCGCAAGACCCCAAAACTGACCCCCGTTTATTCCTCTCCATGGTTTTGGTGGAAATCAGTGATTCCGAGGTCAGGGAGAAGGTAAACAGGAAAACACGGACGTGTGTTCCCAACGTGAAAGGAAGCACATGGCAGAGGCCAGCTCGGCCACTGACCAGACCATGGCCTGCCAGCCAGGTGTGGGAAGCGCATCAGGCCACAGGGCGACGACCTCGAGCACGTAAAGAAACCTCTAAGAAACCCACGACCCACACGGAGCGAGGAAGCGTGTGCTGCTGGGGCCCAGAACCCTGCCGGGGGCACTGTTTTTATTTGGCTGGAGCCATGTTGACCCGGTTCCCATGAAACCCAAAGGCTGTGGTGCCCGGGCTCCCCACACGTGCACACACAGAAATTTTGTTTCTTGCAGGTCCCTGTCCTCCGGCATCCCTGTCTGCCAACACCACGGCCCACACCGCCGGCCCTTCCTCTCACTGACCCCACGACTCCCCTGAGCTGTACCTCCGACTCACAGACCAGGACCTTCTGAGGCCCCGAGGGCTGCCAGATGTCCCACACGCAGAGCACGTATCTGCTGTCCAGCGGGGAGGCGAGCGCCGTCTCAGGCAGACCGTGCACAGACACCACGGTCTGCCCCTGGACCCGAGAGGCATGCAGGCAGGACACTTTCCGATCTAGGGACAAAACGCGGAAAACAGTTGTGCGCTTCGGCGTCTGCCGGCACCCGTGTGCGTGCAGCCCACACCGTGGGCACACGCGCAAGCCAGCCCCACGGAGACGCAGCTGTCCTTCCGACCTGCCGTGCCCGGGACCCGCGGTCTGAACGCGCTCCCCCCTCACGGGCCACCCCTGCAAGGCCGACTCCCCTCCACGACTGCAGCCGGGACTCAGGCAGCAAGGCCTCCGTCGGGCACGGGGACCACCTGCCCTGACCGCAACTGCCCGGCCCCGCACGTGTCTCCTCAGCACCCGGCGCCCGTCACTCGCTGAGCCGGTCTGGTCTGGCCATGCTGCTCCATCCCGGCCGTGCCTGGGCCACAGGGCACTCGCTGAGCACTCGCTGAGCGAGGCCAGCGTGGGCCGCACCTGCGCGTTGGCGCGGACGGTGCTGAGGGCGCTGTGGGAGGGCTGGGCGGGGGTGCATGCACTGTGGCCCATCGTCCCCACTCTGGCCCAGTCCACGCAAATGGCTGAGGACAACGTTCCTCTGTCCGCGGGAGGGCCTCATGCCCCACACAACGGGCCTGTCCTGTGAGCGCGCCAGGTGCACCTGTCTCTGACGGAGGGCTCCGGGCTCCAGCGGTGCACGTCACCTGACCAGCACCTCCGGCCCGCCCGGCACCTCACGCAGCAGCTCGGGAGGGCGGGTGTGGGAGGCTGTGGCGCGTGCACGCCACGTTTCCTGATACAGCGCCTTACTGTTTCTCTAACAGGACAACTCTTAGAAATAAAGACACACCCAAAACACGTGGTGGTTGTCTTTTTAACAATGCCGTTTTCGTTAACGTTAAATGCAGAGGGACATACATGAATCTGCATCTCCAAACGAGAAAGAAACCCCTAGAACGAGTTGCACCAATGCCCTGGTGCACGGGCGCAGGAGCAGCAGGTGAGGCCCACGCTGCGCTCGCCACGACCCCTCCTTCACACAGAATGCCAGCCACCTCTTTTAAAGTGCTGACCAGCTTAAGAAACTGGCACTGGGCTGTGCAAACGCAGTTGGGTGAAACTGATTTAAACGGCTGCATGCAACTGCACGTCACGTTTGGTGACATGGGCTTCCTGTGCTGTGGACCAAGGAAGAACGTGAAATCTAAGCGGGAAGACCCACGTGCAATGTTGAGCTCGCTACTCAAACCTGCAGCTAAGGCCGTGACACGGAGACCCTGCACACACGCACGCTGCTCCCACAAAGCCAGAGAAGCCGAATGACGACAGGAAAGAAGACTCAGAACAAACACGTAGCCCCTCAGTGTCCACTCAAAGACCGTCCCTCGTTCACACCCTGCACATCCCTGTTCAGACCCTCGAGTGCCTGTCACAGTGTGCTGTCCCAGGGAACGGAGGCTGACTCCCGCCGGGCTCCGCTCACATCCACTGCGCCCTCATGTCAGCAGAGGAGCAAAGACCGCGGTTTCCAGCCGGGCGTCCGGCACTGGCATGAGGGCGCACGCGGGCGAGCACGTGGCTTACGCTGCAGGAACGGCAGGCCGGTGTTGAGCTGAGTGGCGCTGTCGCAGAAGTGCAGGCTGCTGCCCGGGCCCCCGGGCTCCAGCTGGGCACCGCCACATGGTCCTCCTCAAGCAAAACTGCGACCACCTTTCAGAGACAGGGAGCAAGGCGTTCACGTTCACAAGGGAAAACAGAGACGCGCCGCTGCTCATTCGTTTCATCCATTACTTCAGGTAACCGCCCACCCCGGATGTCACAGAACAAGCAGAGGAAGTCATGGTTCTGCCCGCACAGCACGGAGCTGCCCGGGGGCCCTGTGGCTGACACGGCCCTCAGGAGAGCCGTGCTGAGCACTGCACGTCACCGTTCACGGTGAAGGCCTGACCGCCCACCTGTCCCGAACCACACCACCACTGTCCTCCTTGCTGGGCGGCAGTGAGGACCCCGAGTGAGCCGTCAGTCACTGCCAGTGCTGTGACAGGTAGTGTTCGGGGTGACAGCCTCAGAAGGAAGGTCCACTGCAGCGGGGATGGGTGTGGGGGCCTGGAGACAGGGGACCTGCGAGGTCGGGGTGCGCGGTCCTCACCCCCTTCCTGCTGCAGCCGTGTCCTCCTGTCCGTGCCCGGCGCCACCTGCTCCCTGCCCCAGGCCCGCGAGGGGAAGGACGGGCTTGTCCGCTCAGTGCGCGCACGTGTGGCGCGGACTGCACACCGAGATGAGGCGCGCCTGAGCCCTGCGCTCCGCACAAGGCGGGGCCGTGACGCCAACGCCACGCTCGATGACATCAGACACGCTTCCCACGACCCTCTCGCTGGAGGTTCACGTGGAAACGCTCACGGAGGGGACGTGTGGTGGCCGCACTGCCGCACAATGACGGACAGGGTGGCTGGCGGGTGAGCAGGGGGCTCAGATGCGACCGGTCCGCCGTGAACTATGCCCACGGAAGTACTGGGGTTCTCCATACTGCTCCTTTTGTCTCCGTACGTATTTTGAGAATTTCCATGATAGGTTTAAAGAATCATGGCCTTCTCGGTTTCAAACACCTGGACTATGTTTGCCTTGCCAACTTAATGTACCTGTTTCTCCCTCTGTTTATGTTAGAAGGTAAGCAATGAATCCAAATACACGGCCAGCACTGCCGGTGACACGTGCTGGTCATGTCTTGGCACGCACCTGGCAGGCTGCCCGGAGAAAGCTGGAGAGTCTGGGCGTGTCCACCTTGGGCGCCACCGCGGCGTCGGCGTCCTCTCTGCTCTCTTTCCCTGGAAGAGTCACAGAAAACCCACCGAGCTGACGCGGAGACAGTGAAGTGCTACACGCCGCAGGGTTCGGAGGTGTGGCAGGGCACCGGGGACCTGGAAGGACTCGGAAAAGTCCAACTTTATCTCTGGGCCTTTCAGTGACTTCTTCACAAGCTGCATCACCACGTGGGGTGGTGAGCACACAAGTGCATCAAAATGCTGTATACCTGAAATTCATATAATCTTGTTAACCAGTGTTACCTCAATACATCTAATTTAAAAAACACCAACTGCACCTTATTTTGTAAGTCTATAATGGAGTCCCATTTAAAGGTATTAAGGAAAACAGCTAAAAGCATCGATTTAGTTAAGTGAACATTAGGTTTCGTAAGACTCCCTAGGGTGAGACTTCCCTGAGCAGAGAGGGTGATGCACAGGGAACCCTCAGAATCGACAACAGCCAGGAACGTGTGGTTCAGCCCGTAAAGGACCAAAGAGAGCCCGTGTGTGCAGACACTGCATTCTGGGGCTGTCCACCTACACCGACACAACACGTCTCGAACTGGGGAGGCGGACTGCCCCAAGGCAGAAGTGGGGAGCTCCAGAGCCCACTCTGAAGCCGCTGGATGGATCCCGTCGGGGCCCCCCTGCCACCCGCTGGTGAGGAAGCGCTGGGTGCTCCCACAGCCACACGCTGACCGCAGAGAAAGAGGTCAGAAGGAGATGGACAGCAGAAGATGTCGGAGGAAGAGCAGGACGGTCACCAAGACGATGCCGAAAGTAACGTCACGACATTCAGCTTCCAACGGTCAGGAGCAGAAGGCCGTTTACCCCCAGACACAGCCGAGCCTTCTCCTGGGTGCTGGGTCCACGCTTCCCTGGTCTCTAGCTCCTCCGTCTGGATGTCTCTTTCAACATTATCTTCGTTGCACTGAACGTAGGCCTTAAAAACAAAGGTATGCAGGAGTTAGCACTGCGTCTCAACTTCACAGCAACGTCTCGTACTGAAAAGAAAAACAATTAAAAATTGTGAAGTTAGTCATGGCAGTCTTCCGCTTTTGTCAAAAGTGAGTATCATGGCATAAGTCACAATCATGCAGACGTTGTTTGTATCTTAAACAGCTGCTATCTACTGGCTTAATTTTTTAAAGTGTTTTCAAAAAGTCGCATGGAATTCAGCTTTGGTTTGCATACACTACCACCCAGCCCGCCGACGCCCCGACCAGAACAAACTGGCTTTGCAAAACCAAAGGCAACCTTTTTATTTCAAAAAGGTAGATGCTTCAGTAGACACAGTTTTGTTACTGACAGCCTTGAGATGAGGAGAAGAGCAAAGAAGTCAGATCATCGACTCAGGTCAGAGTGAGTCAGCAGCAAGGACAGTGGCCCGTGGACCTCCCGAGCCTGCCCTGTGCCTCCCAGCAGAGCGCGCACGCCGGCTGAACGGGCCCGAGAGCGTGTCGGCTGGTGGCACTAACAGGGATGCAGACAAATGTGAGAGGTGATCCCTGACTTCGAACTTTGGGAAGCTGGCCCGTCGCAAACTAATGGCAAGTACAGACTGTGTGGGACAGACCGTGGGAATGAGAGAATTCAGTGTAAGTCACTAGGGAAGAATTCACCTTGAAAACAAGCCACGGACACGAGAAACACACGGGCAGGGGCCGGGGGGGCTGGGCACACTGGAGCTGTGCGAGCGGGCACCCAGGTGAGTGCGCAGGGGCAGCACGGGAGGCACAGTGCACACAGAGTTGGGAGACCCTGCACGGCAGGACTGCCACCCTGTCCCCAGGAACCTGCGTAAAGGCCCCGGAGGTGAGGAGGGGTGGGCGCGGCCTGTGTGGGGCCCCTGGACGCCATGTGACCTGAAGGCCGCCAGGCCCGTGGGAAAGGCCCCTCTCGTGCCCGTGTCCTCGGGGGCTGCCGCCCAGCCCCAAGCTCCCACGAGGCCCACCGTGGGTCACCCATTGTGCTCCGCTCGCCACTCATACCTCATCCCTGGGTCACCACTGCCGGTACCGACCTGCTTGGTGTTTTTCTTCCCGAAGTTTCTGATGTACATGTCATATTCGTTTACTGGTGGCAGGTCCAAGAGAGAGAAGGTGAACGAAAAGTCCAAGTCGATGAGCCGAAGCAGCTTCGCACTGCGCGTCCTTTGAGAGGAACGGGAGAGGCACGCGTCAGGGTGAACGCGGTGCTCAGCGGCCTCAGCTGGCGGGGTGGCCGACCGGGCCCAGGCCGTCCCACGGCCGTCCAAACGGCACGGCCGTGCAGGGGCCAGAGGAGCACAGGCACCATGAGCCGTGTTCTGATAGCCTGCATTCAGGGCGCCTGAGGCTAACAAAATGCAGTTATAACACGTGCTGCTAGCGTTTCCATGGAAACAGTTCACTTTGTGAACAGAGGGACAGGCTTTGACTTGCGTTACCTTTTTCAGATGCCAGGGCATGCAGCTTGTTAGGCACGTGCCCCCCGCCCCTTCCTGAGCCCACAGGAAGGGGGCGGGGGGCGTCTGAGCACATCGCCCTCCCACGAGGCTCCCCAAACCTGTGGCCTTGCAGACAGCTCCTTTCCAGGCCCCTGAGCTGGTCTCTCTGCCTCCCCCAGCCCCCTCGCGTGCCCGAGCTCAACCCTCACATGCGCCGTCCATCACACCCACACGCGGGGATGGAAGCTCGGCTCGGGCGGTTTCACTCCCTGTAATTCCCATGACGCCCGCACTGCTAGTAGTCAGTGGGTCCGAGTGAGCAAATGACCCTCCAACACCCGGCGGGTCACTGACTCGATCCGCTCTCCTTCCTTGTCCACTTGCTCTCGGGTCTTCGCCCCAACTGCCCCCTTTCCGTGACCTGACTCTCTGGCCACCAGCTACCTCCAGTCCTCTCAAAAGTCTTCGACCACACAGCACCTGCAGAGACGAACCCTGACACTTGATCATGTCTTTTAAGCACTTATGGACACAAGCCAGTTCACGATACCACATTGTGACCTTTTTCCTGTTTGTAAATGTGTCATAATGCCCTCTTTTTCATTTTTGCTATTATGTCTTGCCTTCTCTTTTTTCGCCCCTTGGTCAGGCCTCCGAGGGTTTATAAGTTTTATGAGAGAATTTTGGCTTTGTTGGGCTTATTGTGAGCACTCTGAATTTTACAGACTTCCGCCCTTACCTTTCATTGGCGTCCCTTCCACCTCCGGCTTGCCACTCCCTCTCTGGCCTCTGGAGACACCTGTGCAGGCCACTCATTTTCAGCCTTCTCCTTTTCTAAGGTATGCCCACAGATGATGTTAAAATGCTGATTTCATTATCACTGTTAAACGTAGCTTCTAATTCTCATTTGACATTATACCACTCACTTTTCAAATTTTTGGGTATTTTCTAATTACCTTATTAATTTCTAGCTTACTGACACTGGCCAGAGAACGTCCTCTCATCATTTCAATCCCACGTCCACGGCGCACACAATTCTGAGAAATGTTCTGTGTATTCCTGACAAGAACCTGGGGACTGCAGGGTGGGCGTAACGCGTGTTAGCTGCGGGCTGTGAACCGCGCTGTTCAAGTCTTACGCTCTCCACTAAACCATCAGACCCCGGGACAGACAGGTTCAAGACCCTGACCATGAACCTGCCCTCTCCCTGCAGGGTGCCGGGTTTTGCCCAGGTACATCTACCACCAGGCCTGGGTTCACACGGGGGGCTGCTCGCCTCGACTGCGGACTGACCCTCTCGGTAGTCAGTGCCCGCTTCTAGTCTTGCTTCCGATTTCCTTTGGTATCAGCGACACCAGCATCCTTTGACCAGTGTTTGCTCGGCGTGCTTTTTCTCTCCTTTCTTCAAGCTCTCTGTGTCCTGACGTGTGGGGTCTGTCTCCGGGGAGTGACGTGCAGTGCGTGAAGCTGCAGGGATCCGGCTCTTGGCTGTGGCAGCCGGCCGAGGCCGCCTCGTGCCCCAGCCGCGCTTCGCCAGCATGGCGGTGCCCGCCGCCGGCGCTGAGGACGCGCTGGGCTCGCGTTGGCGTCTCTCCAGGCGCACACTCTCTGTCTTCTAATTGGTTCATCAGCCACCGACACATAATAACTGACAGATTTTTGGCGTAACCTCCCATCTTCCTGTTTTCTATTTGTTCCACACCCTTTGTTTCTGCTTCTCCATTCTTGACTACTTATGATTACCCATGTATTTTTCATTATTCCACTTATTCTTCCACTTGTTATGAATTTTTTGCATTCTCTTTTAACGGCTGCTCTAGCTATTTTACCATGTATTTTTGACCTGTTGAAGTCTCCCTTAAACCAAGCACCTTCACCCCTCGCTGCCAGGCCCTCACCACACGCTACCATCACAGGCCCCTTCCACGCCCCAGGTCCCAGACAGAGCTGTGAAGTAACATTGATCCCACAAGACGTCGAGGCTTCACGAGGTCAGCATCGGTTCCCGTGACCACCCCTGACCCATCCCCTTGCCTTGTCCCTGGCAGGTGTTTGTGTTTTCATCTGGGGTCAGCTCCCCAGGCCTGAGAAACTCCCTTAACTGTTATTTTAGTATAAGTCTGCTAGCACTGAATGCTCACAGCTTTTGGGTCTAAAAATGTGGATCTTCTGCTTTCATTTTTGGTACAAAGCCTGAGCAGTACTTTTCTTTCAGCGTCTTAAATGTCCAGTCTATGTTGCTTCCCTTGAAAGCTCAGCTTTTGGTTTTACTGCCCCCCCCCCGCCCCCTGCACACAGAGCAGTCTCCCTGCCCCGCCTGCTGTTAGGGCCCCTCCTTCACTCTGGTGCCCAGCCGTCTGAGTACACTACGTCTGGATGGATTTGTTTTCATTTTTGTTATTTATATTTGTCTTTCTTGAGCTTCTTCAAAGTAAAGTTGATCAATTCCATCAACTTTGGGGGTCCCAGATCAGAGTGGCATTAACTGCGCCTCCAGCGGGAGGCCCCTGAGCTGCAGGCCAGGCCCACTCTGCTTCAGCCAAAGCGGGTGACGCCAGACAGGGCATCCGGACACAGCAGCACGCACCCCTACTCCACTCACAGCCGAGCACCGAGGAACAGCACGCAAAGCAAAGAACGTGCTAAGCAGTCAGCAGTGAAAATAAAATGAGCAGCTCTGTTTCTTAAAAGTATGCTGAAGAAAAGTATATTAAAACTCCGTCATTCCTTTCACAATTTTCCCAATACACCTACTTTTGCTTTAGGGCCTGTGTCCGACTCTTTTGACGGTGGGAGGCTGTTGCAAAATCCACAAAAATTCCACAAACAGAGGCTCTGGAAGGGGAATTGTTTGCATCTGTACAAAAAAAAAAAGTATTTCTGTGAAACTGAAACACTTCTCTTGAGCAAAAAAATCGAGTAAAACAATTAGAAACACATATAATAATTATACTCCATGAGGTCTTTACACATAGCTAATGACAACAGTGATCAACGTTACCCTCGGGCAGCTGAGAGGCCTGGTTCTGCTACTTTCATCTAACACTTCCAGGCAGCAAAGCAAAACTGACTCTGTGTGTGCCAATCACTCTACTGAGAGTTTTAGACACGTTTACGAATTTATGTAAGATGCAGTCCTTTCTCCCACAAATTCACACCCAGGTAAGGGAAATGGGATGTGAGCAAACGAAAGAGCTACAAGGCAGAGCAGATGCAAGTCAAGCAGGTCGTGCAAGTTAACGCTGGATCACGTCCTGTGCCAGACAAAAGCCAAGGCGAACACAGACGGGTCTCATCAGAAACTTCTCAACGTGCAGAGACGTGGTTAGACGGACCACCTGAGACTGACCGGCTGAGAAGGCTGCCACTGTCATGAGCGGCCTGGCGTGCCACCCTGCAGTGGACAGGGCCACCCTCAGTCCACCTCTGCCCCTGAGGACTTCTGTGGTTTCCTATCCGAGTTCACCCCTGTTTGTTCACACATTTATTCCCACTGCATCTCATTCCCTTGGGGTGTGTGCTGGGATTCATCAAAAGGCCAGAGCCTCCTACCCTCTTGCAGTTTTATCAAATCCATGAGGCCAGTGGGACGGAGGGAACATGCGGGTCTGGGCTGAAGGACCCGGGCTGGAGCCCCGCTCTGCCCGTCACCCGCTCTGTGACTGTGAGCAGGCGGTGTGCCTCCGCTTCCTCACTTGTCCGAACACCTACCACACAGGACTGTCATGAGGATTAGAGTGGGTCCCTTTTGAGAAGAGATCCCCCCTGCACATACTGCGAACTAGCTATTAAGTACTGTTCCTGCTTTAAAAATGAGGGTGCAGACGGCGTTTAAAGCCACAGGAGTGAGACCTGCAGCGTGGCCCACACGTGCTCTGTGTCAACAGTCAGGAAATGCTCCCCGACCAAGTGAGTCAGGCAGCGTTTGCAGGTATGTGAACTCTTTTTCAAACACCACTGTGTAACCTAGTGCACTGGAGAAGTTGCTTGCCAAATGGCTTCCTATAACGCTGAAAAGGGTAAGGTGTGCAGCTCCTAAGCAAATAGGCCAATCACCACAGGGTGACGCAGGGTGATGCGTAAAATATTACCGTGACGGCAAGGGCCAGACATACAGGACATAAGACGAATATTCTCCCCACTTGGTGATGGTGGTTGATCAGCCCTGACCCTAACATTCATGTGCTCAGTGTGCCCCTGACACCCTCAGGCTCTTTACACGTATTAGCTTATTCAAGGAATCCTCACACCAACCCAAAGAACGTCTTACTTTATGGAAAGGAAACTGAAGCACAGAGAGGCCATGTAACTGCCCAAGGTCACACAGCTGGCCAGTACCATCGAGCATTGCTCCGTGGCCTCCTACAGTAGGTGTGACATCACTCGGCTCAGCGAGGCCGCTCAACATGAAATGGGGCCTAGAGGGCAATTCTAGCTCCACCTGGACAGCGCTGCTTGTCAGAGTACACAATTCCCTCAGATAAAAAACACATCAAAAAACAACGCCTTGCTGGGGGCTGTCGACTCTAACCTTGCAAACCAAGCTACGAAAGGCTGTGATGGTTGGTGCCACGTGGGCTGTGAGTGGCAGTGGGGCTCTCGCAGGCCTGTGAGGGAGCCGGGAACCGAGGGTGCGATCCTGCACACGTCTCGGGCCGCTGCAACGGCAGGCCGTGAACCTCACTGCCAAGTCCCAGCGCACTGCAGCCCCGAGGGGGAAATCACCAGGGCGGCCTGCTGGACACTGCTGTTACCAGGACGGCTACCTGCTGGCCTCAAAGGCATTTCTTTACCTATAAATTTAAAAAAGACCCACTATGCCAGCACGCCCCGGCTCAGCGCTGCTGCCTCGTTACGAGGCGCGACACGGGGCCATCGCTCTGCCCGCCCTGCATCTACACCGCTACATCGTGTTGACCACGTCCCAATTAACTGTGTTAATGACTAATTATCCTACTAAATCTTTTAAAGCAGAATACTATCTAATAGCAGTTTTAATGTTGTCCTATTTGACATCTGTGCTATTTTCAGCGCTAACGTTTTTTTATCAGAATGTCAGTTTTTTCCCCTTTAAGTGATTTTGACATATTTATTCCTACTCTTACAAGTAACTTTATCATAACCAGATGCCAAGAATTTGTGAGCAACATACATCCCTAATCTCATAAAGAAAACAGCTGGAAGCCAAGGCTCCCTGCGATGCGCTCCCGAGCCTCCCCTGCCGGCCATGTCCTGGGCCCTTCGCCCCGCCCGGCCCGGTCTCTGCCGCCTCACAGGGCCGCTCTCCTGACGCTGCTGAGCCCTGTCTGAGGAAACTCGAGGACAGCGTGTCAGACAAGTAAGAGCGCGTGCTGCCAGAGGGCAGGCCGCCAGCGCAGGGAAGGCAACAGGGCTGGGGACTCCTGCGAAAGGCCGCAGGAAGGAGGCAGGCGCTGCGCGGAGAAGCAGCCTGTGCCGTGTGCACCACGACCCTCACGCCAGTTGCCAGCGAGAGACTCTTCAGTGCCCAGCACGGCGGTGATGCTCTGCGGCCCCCGCCCGAGGGGAGCCGGATCTCGGCGCCCGGCGTCCGCCAGCATGGACATGTCAGTCACGCACGCACCTTTTCCTGAGTCCCTCTTACGCTCCATCCGACCGTGCTTCTGAAATAGCTTCGAAGACAACTCGCCAACCCGTTCATTCTCCGCATTTATGGCTTTCTGGATCTCCTGGATCTCCTTTTTTCTGGCTGGAGGAAGTTCTTCGAGTTTTTCTCTAGATTCCGGCTCATATGTGCCATCGTCGTCATCTCCATCACACACCTCAAAGTCATCTTCATAGTCCTACAAACCATGACGACGTTTTTGGAACCTTCACGACAAACTTACTTCATAGAACACTCACACAGAATGAAACATACAATTTATAATTTAAGCTTGTTGTAAGAACAAATTCTTTTTAAGCCAAGAAAAATTTTAACGTATATACATACTTCAAAATCATCTTCGAAATTGGCTGTGTATTCATCAGCTCCAATATTTTCTACGTCACTGTCTTCTTTTTCAATTTCCTACAGGTAAAAACGAAACACATAACAAAAAAATTCAATCACAAATTTGAATCTTGCAAACATGTTTTCTGAGATTCACTTGAAGTTGCTAACTTAAAAATTTAAGTATTTATAAAACTGACATAACCTAGATACAAATTCCTTAAGAATTTGCTAACTTATAAATATGACCAAAAAGAGGAAACAATTAATAAGCATATTCTTTTGGAGAAACTTCTATAATTCTGATGGCCAAAGAAGGAAAGAAGCATGACACAAATAAACCCCACACTTCTGGCAATGCCTCTCTCTACTTCCTTCTCTATCTAAAGACACAGCCCCACGTCTGCGCAGTCAAGGTCAGACACACAGACACGTCCTGTCTGAGCTGCCATGTGCTCAGTGACTAAAGTATCAACTACAAGGTCTCAGGGCACGAGGCTCGGACTCGGCATGTCCGCCCTTTTCATCTGAGGGATGACGGGCTGCTCGAACGCCAACCTGCCCCTCAGCACCCAGCGCGCCTGGTCGTCATCACCTACCACGCCGACCCTGAACTCCACCCTCTGCAACCAGGGGATCAAGAGAGGCACTTTTCAAGTCCTGTGGCGGGAACTGTGCTCGGCCACACTCTGAACTCTGGGGAGGCCGCACGCATCACCCAAGGCCACCCTGCCAGGAACACCAAGGATGCCAGAATTGCAAAGTCTGGCAAACTCATCCCTGCTTCCGAAGCCGCTCCTCCTCATCCGTGTCCTGAGCGCTGGCAGCAGAGTTCCCTGTCCCTCATAGGCACTCACCGGGAGCCCTCCAGGCTGGCCCTCCCCTCTGTCCGCTGTCGCCCCCAGCCCTTTCCCAGACGTCCATCTGAGAAAGCCGACCATACCACATCCGCTCAGGCCTCATCAGCGCCCCACCGCCCACAGCCCAAACCCCGGGTATGCGTATGGTCCGAGGGGCTTTGGTTTCCACCGGGAGAGGGGACGACAGGCCTGTGAATGGGACCTTCGGGATGGGCCAGACCTGACAGGACGCACTCTCCTTACCGCAGTCTCCTCCCGTCCTTGCCTCTGAGCCAGCTGCCATGCTGAGCTGTCCTCGTCGTGCCCGTGCTGGGGACAGAGTGCAGCCAGGGTCAGCCAGCAGAGAGGGATCTCCAGGGCCCAGAGCCCACCCGCTTCCTGTAGGCAGCCGTCCTCAGCAGTTAAAGACCGGGTCCTAGGCTCTGAGGTGCACAAACGGGGTGACCCAGCATGTAACCACCTCTGTGCTCCAGTTTCCTCCTCTCAGAAATGGGGAGATGATGGTACCTACTCCTCCTGCCAGTGGGAGGGGCGCATACGCTGATGCTGCACCAGCATGGCGAAGGTGACAACGATCCCTGCTGGCGTCAATGGCAAAGGAGGGCACGACTCAGATGTCACTGCCCCCGACGATTCGGGGCATAAAACTGGGCATGGTGCAGTACCACGAGGAAAATGAAGTTTTCCCTGTGTCCGGAAAACTCTTCTGGCACACCGTAGGCTCCATGAACATAAAGAATTAACAGACAAATCTAGCGTTGGCACTAAGTGACATATGACACAACCATCGGCCAAGGCCAGCTGCCAAGTGTCTTCAACGTCACTTCTGGACCCTTTCAGGGGGGAAATAGGCCACTTACTTTGCACTTTTGGTGAAAAAAAGAATGTAAAGTGTCTCACTGCTAATTTCTTATAGTGACTGGTTAATATTTGAAAGGATATTATTTAAGAAATATTGGATTATATAATGTACTTAAAATTGTTTAGTTTTTAATGTGACTGCTAGAAATTTTAAATTAAATGTGACCCACGTTGTAATCCTAGTGAACAACGCTAATCTGCTGCTCACAAAAAACTGGGAAACAAAGGAAGACATTAAAAAACGACGTTTTCCTCCAGTAACGCCACTTCAATAAATTTAACCACAGGGAGCACGAAGCAGATCTGTATCATCAGAAACTGAGGTTTCCACGATGAACTGGCAACACCAGTTTGCTACATGGCAGGGGTGGGGTCGTGGGAGAGGTGTAAAACTGAAAAAGCGTACCCCAAACCCCAAATGTGCGTTTCAATATGACTGTAAGTGATCACATGAGAAAGAAGATCACACGGGAACACATGAGCATCAGGCTGACGCTTTTCCTTAGGTGTGGCTGCAGCTAGATAGGAAGTGATCTAACCACCCCCAAAAGCGAATGAGTAAAACGTGTCCACATCAAAACAACACATCCTGTATGACCTAACTCACATGAAATGACGTGTCTGTACATGTGTGAAATAAAGAGACACATAAAAACACGGCACAAAATGTTAAAGGGTCGGGGGTTTCAGATAACTATCGAAGAAAACATTATTCTTCAGAAATAACAGAACCCCAAATCTGCTTCCCACATTATCTTTAATAAAACAAAAAACTAGGAAAGCGGTTTGATGATAATTACGAAAACCGGGGACACATTGACACACGAGGTGAAGAGGCAGCGGATGCGACTCGGCACATGCACAGGTCATTCGGGACGCGGGGCGAGACGTGGCGTGGGGCTCCGATCGCCCGTGCGTGAACCGCGAATGCCCAGCAGAACGTGCGGTGAGGGCATCTGCCTGTCCCCTCCTCATGGGACACTGTCTTAACACCAGAGCAGTTTCTTTACTCGGTACAGGTCTGCTCAGACTCTACCTCTTCTTGAGGCAGTTTCGACAATTCCCATCTTCCAGGAATTGTCCCTTTCGCTAAGTTGTCGAACTCCTTAGAGTGAGATGCTGTCACTGTATCCATTAGTGATGGCAGGGTGCTAAAGGCTCGTACTACTTAATTTTCTATTTCTCCTTTTAATTCTATTGCTTTTTGCCTCTTGTGCTTTGGGGCCCTCTGTGAGGTTCTGATGCTGGCACCTTCCCTCCGAGACCATCACTTTGCCACGACGACACGCCCCCTGCCTCTCGTCACACCTCCTCACAAGCACGGCCTCTCAGGCTCTGTCACAGCTGCTGACAGTGTAGCACGTCCATTTTCTTACCTTCAGTTTACGTGATCTTTTAATCTAAGTGTGTCTCCTACGTGCCCCCGACAATCAGCACCCTGATAACCACGCGCAAGAGCTCTGAGCTTCCAGGAAATGTGCAGCGTCATCACCGCAAGTGTCTTACCTTCCTTCTCGAGTCTCTGTCTTTCCCATCATTCCTTACTAACACCTCCGCGTGCCTAGTAAGCAAACGTGATCAAAAGCAAAATTAACTATAAATGTGTAACGAAAAAATAACACATCTATATCTCAGTGAAGGCTCTTATCAGTATTTGATATGATTAAAAACTGTTGTAGGTGGGCAAATTTCCAAAGCATGCTTTATTAGAACTGTGAATACGAAAGGCTTCCTAACATTTTACTATATCCGTAGTAATTCAAGCTAGAAAACACCTCCAGTAGAGAAAAGAAACTGTGTTATAACAGGTATGTATGAATCTATCCTTTTAGAGTTCTAGAAAATTCCTGTAATTTTATTAGAGTCAATGTTAATTACTTTATGCTTAATATAACATTTGCATTTCCAAAAGGAAGATTTATTTAAAAACGTTTTATTTTTTTCACATGATAGTTGAGACCTAAAATTAAGGCTTTCAAAATTTCAAATAGATTCTCAGTTTTTATTTTTATTTATTTAGGAAAAATAATTTATTAAAGTATATTTCAGGAGAGAATGGGCTACAGAATGGGCCAGAGATGGCTACAGCCCAATTCTCAGTTTCTAGAACTTATATTCACAGCAATTCCACGCAGCATGTGGTTTAAGAGACACGCAGAACCGAGCATAACTCTCTGTCCTAGCAGATTTGCAGAGCAAAGTCTAGGAATCTGCACCCTTAGATTTAAGTGCTAGCTTTGCTCAAACTCGTAAGAATTCAAGCAAGGCACTTAGCCTGTTCTCCTAATCCATGAAAAAGAATTACCAAATATGGTTGCCATAAAGAACAAACTAAAATCTGGAGTTTATATACAAAACTAGTTTATATACAAACTTTAATCTGTAATCTCACAAAACCCACAGAAAATAGGAATTATCATTAGAGTTTTACAGGAAAGAAAAGGCTCGGAAGGGCCACCCAACAATCCAGTGCAGTGTGGACATGTCAGCACAGCTGGCAGGTGCCAACACACCGACTCTCACAAAGCTGCAGGGGCCTCACTGCCACAGCAGCATCTTCCATCTGCACCCCCGCCGACACACGCGGGACGGCGGAGCTCGGGGGCCGTGACGCGTGTTTAGCAGATGTGAACCAGAAGCTGGTAAAAGGTGGCCGACAGCCCAGTGGCTCTCGGCTCTGCCCCTGGGGCTGGTCAAGTGCTGTGGGGGCGGGGGCTGGACCATTAACACATTCAGAGCCTTACAAACAAGTTTTCCCCCCAAGTGGGCACAGATGCTCTAATTTTGTGGGAGCAAATGTAAAAATGGCAAACTAGGACCAATAACGTGTAACAAGTCTCCAAGCTCCTCCAGTACATTTAAAATATAGTTCGGAGGGGTTGTATCCATAGTAAAATGGAAATAAGTTATCTATTATCTATAATTTATTTCATTTAACAGGCTATACTTAGGCCCAATAAGAAAAATTCATTTGAAAGCATTCTACAAGAACTGTGTTGCACATAAGAACCAAAGAACACGTATTCCTTACTGGCTGCTGGTCCCGTCTCTCTTTGAACTTCCACCTCGATTTCTGTGTTCACCATTCTATCAAACAAAAAATTCCATAACCATTAATCAGTAGATCATAATGAACTGACCGTAATTACTAAGCTCTGTACGAGAATGGACTAAAGCTTTAACAGCAGCAGCTATGCTACATGCACCTCTTAAAATAACTGCTTTTACTAGCATCGTTAGTAAGCTAGGTAACTAATGTTAGGAAGATGAATGAAGGTATACTAAAAGGTGATTACATATTACCTTGGTAAGTAAAAGGAATTTAGAGTTATCGATTTCACATTATTTTCAGATAACTATGACTCGTTCTCCACACTGGTTAAAATTATAAATTTTCCAATATACACAGTGTGGCTATTTCACAGATGTGTGCACCTACAAAAAATTTTAACAATCTTCTCTTAAAAACGATTAGAGTGTGTAAATGGACATGTGTACGTAGGCTGTGTAACAAAGGACGCTGGTTGAGGAAGTGCTTGCAGGAAGCCATGGCATGGGGGTGTGAGACTGGTCCTCAACCACTAAAGACACCAGGGGAGGGGACAGTCCCTCCCCGGGGCAAGGATGATCACAGACCTGGGATTCACCCATAGAAAGTGCAGAGCAGAAGAGGGGCAGGATCCGACCACCACCAAGAAAGAGCAGTCTGGAGGGAAATATGCACATGTACCAAAAGCCTTGGAAAGAGCTAGAAATACATTTTCTTTGACCTATAAATTCTATTTCTAGGAAATTATTCCTAGGAAATGATCTGAGACATACATTATGATTCTCAGTCTGTTCATCACAGAATAATTTCTAATATCAAAAAAATATCAGTGATCTGAATGTTCAATATTGTTATTTATTAAATAAATGAGGTTATGCCATGATAGGATACCATATGGCTATTAAATATTCCAGTATTAAAATGCATTTCCCAGAATCAAAAGAAAAAATAGCTTGATTCCAATTTTGCACTTTTACAAAGTTAATTTACAGACAGGAAAAAGGACTGCAAGCATATGTACATGTTACAAATGGACTATCTCTGAGTCTGGGATCATGGGTAATTTTTTTTACGCTTCCTGTATTTAAAAACCTTTTAAAAATTACTTAGAAAATAGTCTAATTGCATGTTTAACAGGAGGAACAGTCAGGCATCAGTCTATGAAACAGATCGGAATGGAAAGAGAATGAAATCAGTAGTGGATAAGAAAAAATTATAACTTAATGTCCATGTGATATAAAGGAGGAGAAAAACTAATCAACGATAAGAATTAAACCTAAGGGAAACGGGAGATGGTGCCCTGGAGGGGCCCTGACTCTGGCAGTGCTGGCTGGACAGGCTGCACATGTGGCCAGGTGGAGCTGGGGCCTGAGCCCTGTGGGCTGGTCAGGGTGTCCTGGGCTGGAAACAGGGGTTCAGAGATGTGTGAAGTCGCTCCCCCAGGAGCGGAAAGGAGCAGGACCCCACCTTCAGCAGAGGCAGGGGGCCACTGGGCCCTTCTACTGAAGAGCCACTGTTGGTCAGTGCCTTTGGAAGACACTCTGCCACAGGCACTGCACGTAGTCACACCCTCTACGTCTGACCGACAGCTGGAGGAGGTGCACAACAAGAGGCACATAAGCTCAACGTGACACCGGGGAGTGGGAGGTGACTCAGGAGGGCAGCAGCCCTGGGAGCAGCCCGGCTTCACAGCTACTGTCCTGGAGAAAGTTCAGAGTGCCCACTGCATGTTATGGTCACCTCATGATAATTATATCAATCTCCATGGTGATTAAGTAGCTAATGCAGTAACTAAGCTGAAAAGTATATTTTGTGAGTACCTGAAAATCAATGCAAATAAAAATGTTAGATAATGCTCACTAATCACTCCTGCTCTGATATTATATACTCATATACTTCCTTATCATGTGGCTTCTCCAGTGTAATGTAAGCATCATGAAGATAAAAACTTCTGTTTTGTTCGCAGATGCGTCCTCAGCACCTAGAATAGTGGCTGACAGACAGTGGCCATTCAATGAATATGAACATATTATCTAGCAAAGGAAGCTTGTCAGCCATCAGAAGCCTCTTCCCTGGGGTGGAAGTATGCATGTATTTACTGAGTTAAAGTCCTCAGACATTGGTCAGGCACCAGCTAGTCCAAGGCCCCGCCCTTAGGAGACTCTGCTTGAGGGAGCACCACCCAGAAACGGGAGAATGAAATCCACTCACTTCAGAGACTGGAAAAATGGTGCAACAAAAAGCATAAACGTGAAAACAAAGACACTAAAATGAATGTAGGGAATTCTAAGCAGTTACAGTAATTTTGTCAACACACGGGAGGAAACTAGACCCTTTGCAATCAATCGTTTTGTGTATGTGCTGTTTTTTGTTGTTGTTGTTGTTGTTTTTGCAAATTTATACTACCAATTTTGGTTGAAACACTTTGCTAAAATTATTCACTTAATTTCCACTCTAAAATATCAGCTTCCTCCTTAGGGTTAAATTTCAAAATTTTATGATAGATTTCTGCATATGTGTTAAAAGTACATCACAAAGCAATCAGATCCGGCCTCGTGTTCCCTAGCTCAGGGCCCAGGGCACTGACCGACCACCGAGTGCAGGCCTGAGTTGCATTCTGACCGTGTGACGCTAAGTGCCACCACTGCCATGGGCTGCCCCTAAACAGAGCAGCCCCACCCCCGGGGGCTGACCGCGGACGCCCACAAAGGCAACACGTGACAGGAGCAGTACCTTGGGTTCCCTTTTCCTGTGCTCCTCCTTCGATGACCTGTCCTTTTTATCCGTGCTGCCTCGGTGCCTCTCGTCATCAAAGTGAGAGCCTTCTTTGTGTCGTTTTTCTCTGTGTCTTTCTTCCCCTTCCTTGTCAGAGAATGAATTACTTTTTCCTTTTGAATACCTCTCTCTTTTTCCCTTGTGCTGCTTTTTTCTCGATGTTTCTTTTCTCGATCTGGTTCTTTCTGCTTCCTGTGTCTTCTTTCACCTTCTTCTTTATAGAGCCAGTACTTAAGAGGATTATCTTTGCTGTCACCATACTGCAACTTAGAAGGAACATATTGAAAAATGAGTAACCCACAATGCGGCATGCTGTGGCACACGCTCCGATGAAGGCAAAGAAAGCTGCACCATCACCCCTGCCATCAGCCTCTCCTGCTGTGGGAGCTCACCAGTCAAGGTCAGCTCATTCGGAGGGTGTGCTTCTGGAAAGGACAACCCCACTGCTCCACTGCTTGATGCTGCCGGCCACCCAGCCCTAAGGATGACAGCGACACTACAGCCAAGTGCCTTTGCCCAGATGTGGACGACAGTGTCCCAATCCTCAGCTTGGTGGACAAGGCCCTGCACAGCTCAGCGCCCTCTCCTCTACAGCCTCATCCTTCACCCTCTCCCAACTCCCACACACCCTGAACCCACCAGCGTGCAAGGCCCCACACCTGTGTGATTTCTGTAGCGACGTGCTCCCGTGCACAGCGCACCGCTGCACCTCTCTCGATAGCATGCCCACCAGTGCTCCTTTCCCTGGTACTTCACGGGTCTCTACCCACCCACAGGGAGACTCTTAAACCGGCCCTGTCATCTGGTCACATCTGTACCCCACACCACACAAGTGCTCAGTCATAACTGGTGGTGCCCACCGGAAAGGGGACAGCTGGCCCGCACAGCAGCTGTCAGCACCTGATGCGCGTGGCTCAGGTCTGCGGTTCTGGGAGTAACATCTGCATGGAACCCTGAAACTGAACTGTCCTCTGCCTTCAAGGCCCCCTCTGCTCACGCAGGCACTGGACGTCTGCTCTATAGCCAGAGGCCTTGTGCGTCACACTTCCTTTGTCCCAGCCCCCACACCACTCCTCCACGCCCCTGCGGCCGCCTACCAGCGCTGACCCACGCTGTGCTCATCTCCCCCAGAAAGATGTGGTGACGAGCCCCAGACCAAGCCTAGTTCAATCTACCACGCACCTGTCACCAAAATAAACTCTACGAGGACTAAAGTCCTTAGGGTTAAAAAAGTTATGAGGACCCAGAGCAAAACAGAGGTGGTGTGGGGAAGGGGCTTCTGAGTGTGATGTTGACAGAAAGAATGGAAGACAGACTACTTCATAATTTTAACCTTACTTAAAAATGAAGATTCCCTAAGTAAAATTCAAAACAAGCAGAAAGCAGCAACACCAACGACTAGCAGCGGTAACCCTAAAGCACACGGCAATGAGCACAACTCCGCTCGAGCAAACGCACATGGTCATACCACAGCGGGCGGCAAGCCTCACACGAGACGCGCCCCACACCCTTCCTCCGAAGCTCCCCGGCCAAGGTCAGTGGTTACGATGATGCCCTGGAACCATGGGGGGCACAGGGAATGGCACCCTTGCGTAAATAACTACAGCCTTCACATCACACGAACAGGCTCGGCCTGCATTCACTTGATGTAGCAAGTTCACTTTCAGAACTAATAAGAGAATGCAGAGAGTTTATTCCATGGGTGTCTTTATAATGAAATAATTTAGAAGCAACATAAGTGTCTAAAAACAGCAGACAGGTCAAGAAGACTATGGCAGGTCTATATCATTAGACATTATGCAGGCATTAAAATAATATTATGGAAAAATATGATAATTTAGGAAAATGCTCAAAATGTACTTTCCAAACAGTTCACAGAACAGTAAAATCCAACTCAAGAAAAAAGCTTATGTGCACCTAAATACGCACCAGGTGTGTACACGTGGTCACCCTCAGCACTCGCTGGGGCTGGTCCCAGGACCCCTGTGGGCACTCGCGTCCACCGTAAAACAGTGAGGTGTCTGCACACGGCCTATGCACACACGTCTGCGTCCTTCAGACCATCCTAGATGACCTACAGCATGCAGCCCAGAGCAGATGCTGTGGAGCCTCGGCTGCTATTCTGTCCTGTTCAGGGTATCCACCTAAACATTTCCTCTGCGTGGAGACTGGTTTTCATTCTTATTTATTTGCATTTTCTAAATTTTCCAAAATAACTGAGTATTACTGTTGGAATCAGAGAAACACACTTGCCAGTGAGGGGAAAAGTAAGTGACCACACACAGCACTTGAGTAGTGTCTTGGGCCTTGAATTCTGTCAGAATTTTCCAAAAAGGCCCCATCACTGACGTGTTTCCTGCTTCACAGTACCTTACCTGTGGTCTGCATACCTTTCTTTCTCGGTATCGCCTTTCTCTCTCTTCATCGCCTCTTTCAGAGTCTTCATCTCTCCATTCCTTCTCTTCAATTCTTACTTTACTTACTACAAAAATAAAAAAATATCTTTAGTATCCTCAAACTGTAGCACATCAAGAGAACCTTCTAACATCTTGCGATAGTCTTCACTGTCCACACTATGTTACAAATTATACAGTAACACATAAGAAAACATATTTTCCAATTAGTATACATTCTACAATCCTGAGATTGGAAAGTTCTAGAATCTAAACATGGACCAAAGGAGATCAAAATGGCAAGTGTGCTGGGGCAACCTGGAGAATGTAAAACTAGCTCTCGGAAGCTCGAGAGGGGGCCCACCCCAACACAGGCCTCTGCTGCTCTGTGTCACCGATGGGTCCCGGCAGTGTGGCCCAGCAGGCACACGCTTCAACCACATGTCCGGCTATAAGGAAAGAATGCTGCCTCAGGATGAGCTGTGGGACTGCGCCCGTCCCTTGGCCCCTGGAGCCCCACTGCACGTGCTGCGGACGCAGAAGACCACGTGCAGCCCATCTGCTGGCACCCGCCCCACCTGACCTGTGAGAAAGGCCACAGGGACCCAACAGAGCCACACACAATTGTTGATGATGCCCAGAGCACCCTCCAACCAAGAAAAATAGACTTTTACTTTTGAATCTGCACAGAAAGGTCATTAGACTTAATATTAAGAGAATAGCTATTTAAAAAGAAAGATAAGAGAATTAAACATTCACTGAAGGAAAACTTTGTTCATTCAGAAGTACTGAGCACAGACTACTTTCCTGGGAGCCTGAGATCTGACGGCAGAATAACGAGGTGGGCCCCAGCTCACACGCAGCAGGGAAGGCAGGAGTGGACAGTGAGGGGGCCAGGTCTCCACAGACCAGAGGACAGAGGCTGGGCTCGGGGTGAGTCCCAGGTGTCTGCCTGAGGACACCAAGGTGCAGGTACCAACGGCTGCAATGGCTCAGGCTGTGGGGGGCTCTGTAGGCTGTCAGTTCAGTCTGGGGCATGTGGGGTTTGCCATGCCCATCGGACGTCAAGTACAGCACAGAGAGCCTGTGATTCAGGGGTGAGGCATAACTGGAGACCCACACTTGGAATGCAGGGACAAACGGTGTTTAAAAGCCCTGGATGCCATCACCAACGGGGACAGGAGTATCCGCAGAGCAAGACCACACTTTACAGAAGGGGAAAACAGTGGAGACAGGGAGGGGTGTAAAGGGGGCCAAGGAAGGGAGAGGAACATTAGCCTGGCCATGTAGCCCCATCTGCACAGGGACTGGGGACAAGACACGGCAACCAAAGAGACTGCTGGAGAACAAAAGATTTCATCAGAAACAAGATAACAGTCCTGAAAGAGGCCATGCAGAGTAAGGTGGTTACCTGGTGACCTGGCCATCTGAGGGCCTGACCCCAAGGTCACTATTCCTAGCAGATACACCCTGAGGTCTGCAGGCGGCTGAGGGCCCTGGTGGGGTGGCACCGCTGCATGGCTGGGCCCCGTGGCCATCCTGGTGTCTCCCAGCTCGCACACATTCTACATATTCCTTTGCTGTCTCTGTTGGCTAATCTGGGTTTTTATAAGAAACACGTGCTATTTGTATTATATAAAAGTTGTAAAGATACTTCCATGGCAGGGGGCAGGGATATAGACTTTTACCTTAGAATTCCTAGGGGATTCGGACAAGTAAAATTTAAATATTGCTCAAAATAAAACTGATGCTTCTGAGTAATTCCTTTTTAACCTGAGCATAATTTTTATCTACAATATGGACTGAAATTTATTCAGATACTGATGCTTCTGAGTAATTCCTTTTTAACCTGAGCATAATTTTTATCTACAATATGGACTGAAATTTATTCAGATACTAAGTCTGAAATGTTTCAACAGTTAAACTCTAGAAAATCATTACCCTTTCATTCACTGAGACGAATTTCTAAATATCAAAATGGAACCAACCGTGAAAAGCACATGCACGGCCAACGGGGCACCTAATCAAGTGCAAAGCCAGCGCGGTTATGAAAACCGCCAGAGTTCAAGTGGGGAGCAGCACTTCAGAGGTGAGTGCCCCTCAACGCTGTGCAACTGGGGGAGGTGGCCAGGTGGACAGCTTGGCAGGACACGCACCTGTCCGCACGCTGTGCTCCAACCTATCAGCCAGTGGCTGGCGTGCATCCGGGCCCAGCAGGTTGTGGTGTGCGGTCACTTGCCGGGGCTGCTCCCTGCGAGCCCGGTGCTCTCGGTCCTTGTCCCTGTCTTTGCCTCGACTCTGAGACTTGTCCACATCTTGTTCTCTGGACCTGTCCCGAAGCTTCTCTCCGTCCCGGTCCCTCCTCCTCTCCCGTGGCTTCTCTCTGTCTCTCTCTCCACGAGGACCCTCCCTGTAGCTGTAACTGTCCCTCTCAGCCACCGTCTCTCTGCACTTGGTGTCTGGGTCCAGGTCCCTGTGCTTCGGCTCCATGGGCTCTGGGAGGCCCATTTCCGACCCCTTATGTGGCTTCTTTCCTTTATGTTTCTTGTTTTCCTTGGGACTTCCTGACTGTGCAGCCTACAGCAAGAGAAAGAAACAGTTTCTGGATGAGACAGCCACACTCACTAATGGATCCACCGGCTTTCACCCCAGCAAGAAGTGCCTGGACCAAATCTCCAAACCCACAGCAGGTGGAGTCACACTTAGCATTTCTGTGACTGTCAGTGGGTACCCGTTAATTACGTGTTCGCAGATGTTATCAAATGAAATCTAAAATATGTCACGGATTAGAAAGCAAAAGAAAGGGTTATGAGGCTGTGCCCTAAAGTCTCTGAGACATTAACCACCTGGGTCCCACTCCAAGAACAAGGACCCTACTTATAAAATTCTCAGGAGGTCTCCACCTCAACCCCCAGGCCTCCTCCCAGACACGTGCACACAGACCACACGTACACATATAGACACATACATGTAGACACACACAAACACACACTGACTCACACATGCTGACTCACAGACACACGTTTTCTCTCTCTCACACACACACATATACACAATCCAAGCGTTGAACCATGGTAGAAACCCAATTGGGCTTGTAAGGTGCAGGCTGGGCCAAGAAACCCTGTCCCCTGACACTTCCAGAGCTACTAACCTCACGGCTTTACCTCTGAGTCAAAAACTCCTCTGAAATGGGCCCCATGAAGCAAAGTTGTGCAGTGCTGAGAACCAGGTAAAACTGTCCAAAAAAATCATCCAGGGTCCATTCAGAATCCCACTCAAAACTTTAAAATACATTACCCAAAGGTGTTTTCTGAGGTCATCAGTTTTCCAAGTATCATCTTTGGTTCTTCTCTAAAAAGAAAAGTATAAAGTTAGAGTTTTCAAAATTTAAAATAACCAATTTTGTAACCTCTAATTTAATTAGGCCATTTTAGTCAATGGCACTTAGTCCTTAATGTGCAAGAAATAACTGACTACCAGAATAAAAGGTAATAAAAATACAATTTAAAAAATTATTCACTAGTCTAAAATTACCTATAAATGATTACAGAATGTGTTCCTTTGGTACTTAAGGTAAATGTCCATGTTGCTTCAAGATTCAGGCTAAGCATAGGTAACACACACTCCTCATTTTCCCCACGTCACCCTGAGGCCTATCAGTGCCCAGTCTCTTGCTACTGAAAACACTTACTTTAATTAATCTGGTGCTTCATTGATAAACATGAAAGGTCAATCGGGCATTTGAGAAAAACCAATATAAGAAAGAAAAGAATCAAGGTGAACATATAGAGAAAATGACCCTAAAAGAAAATGACCCAATAAAGAGAAATCTTTATTTTGGAAAAAACAACAACAACAACTCATAAACTATATTCTCAGAAGATTTTTAGAACATTATAAGCACAAGCTAAAACATACGCTATAAATAGGAGCAACAGAACAAGAATTCTTAACATTAATGTTAACAAAGCAAAATATTTAAGTAGATGAAGCTAATGATAAAGCTGGAGAAATCGCTCAGAAAATATTTTTAAAAAAGAAAACAAGAGTTCCAGAAAGAGAATAGAGAAAATAGAAAGGAAGAAATATAGAATAGAAGGAAATGTCCTTGAAGTGAAAGTAGACTTAAGTTTCCACTTTGAAAGGGATGACCAAATGTCAAAAAAAATGACTGAAAAAAAGACCCACAACAGACACTATTGGTCCAATCACATTGCTTAGTTCCGCAGTGCAGAACTGCTCATATAATGATGTTACTGTGATGATTGGTTTTCAAATTTAATATTCAACCTGTCAACGAATGACAGAAAATTTGTTACACAGTAACTTATGAAAAGGTAAGGGAATGGTATAGAAGATGACAAGTTCAGGAAGTTGGTGGCCTGAAAGTTAAGAGGAGGACAGAAAGAGGCATGTAAATTCTTGCATGGGCTTTTAAACCACACACACCAACACACACACACACACACACACACACACACACACACACACACACACACACACACGGATCCCTGCCCGTCCCAGACCCCCCCCACCCCACCCGGGCTCGGCGTCCCGCTGTAACGGGACGCCTCGAGCTTCGATCTCTGACCTCGGCGCGTCACAGATTGGGACTCAGGCTCGGGGCCAGGGCCGCTCGGCTACCGGACCCTGGTGGGACCGGACCAGTTAACTAAGTTCCATAAACCCGCCCCGCGCCCAGAACGACGTGCAGCTCGTGTGCACTCACCTTCCCGGGCTCCATCGCCGCTCGCAGGCCCAGAAGGCCGCGCTGCGCTATGCGCCCCAGGTACAACCCCGGAAAGTGACGGCCCACAGTAAGGTATCCTCCGTCAGGCAAGCGACGCCGATTCCTAACAACTGGCAGGCGAGAGCAGCCGGGAACCCAGCGACAGCAGGCTCAGCAGGACTCGCCACCAACCCCAGCGCGCCTACGCGTCCGGGGCTCCTAGCAACCTGCAGGCGCGAGTAGCCGGGGACCGAGCGGATCGCTTGTCCGACTCGCTCCGCGGCCAACTCCAGCGCGCCTACGCGTCCGGGGCTCCTAGCAACTGGCAGGCACGAGCAGCCGAGGACCGAGAGATCGCTGGTCCGGCGAGCCCGGTAGTTGCTCCCCCAGCACGCCAACGCATCTCAGACTCCTAGCAACAGGCAGACGCGAACAGCGGAGGACACAGCGACAGCTGGCCATCGCCAACTCGGCATGCCCCGCGGGCGTCCCCAGCGCGCCTCCGCGTTCGTGACTGTTAGCCACCAGTTGGCGCAAGCTGCACATTGCCAAGCGACAGCTGGTCCGGCATGCTCCGCGGCCTTCCCAAGGGCGCTTGCGCGACCGCGGTTCCTAGCAACCAGCAGGCACGACCGTGGGAGGGCCGAGCGATCGCTGGCCGGGCAAGCCCGGTGGTCGCCCCCTAGCACGCCACCCGCGTCCCCGACTTCCAGCATAGCTACCAGCAGGCGCGAGCAGTGGAGAGCCGATAGTCGCTGGCCTGGGATTTCCTCTGGGCCTAAAGGGAGAGGGTGCAGAAGGAAGCTGGGAGAGGTTGGGGTGTCCCGCTTGGCAGTGCAGCTCTCGGTGCAGGAACGAAACTGCGTTTCCCCGGCCGTGGGGCAGGCAAGACTGGAGGAAATTAAGAGCAGGCTGCCGCGTCAGCTACTGCTTAATCGGGCCCACTTAGCCTCGTGCCACCTGGACCGTCAGAGGCCTCCGACCAAGCTCGTGGAAAAGCTATGTTCAAGCCCTGAAACAGCGTCAAACGTCGCAAATTTCCGTCGGTAATGAAAAGAGCTTTTTATCTGTAGTAGGTTTTGCACTTTCCAGGTTATTTTCCTGAATGTTGTCGTTTGACAACATTGTAAGAATGGTAGGAATCATAAAGTATTTAAAAAGGTAGTTGTTGAAAGGATGACTGTTTTTATACAACGTAAGTTATGAGCGCTGAATCATTAAGACAAATACTCTGCACGTGAGGTGTGTTTTATCAGAATTACTTTACTGGAAGCTTACGACAAAAGCCAATCTTAATTAAACATGCAGGCCTGGGGTGGTGCGGGTCCTGTTCCAATGAGGCGTGTGGTATATTAACATTTAGTTCTGTTTCCAATGACTTCTGCATTTGTTTAGTATGCAGATGTTACTTAGAAAAGATTACACAATGTTTTCAGACAAAAAGTATTAACCATTGTGTCATTCTGTCAACTGAGGAAACAGCTGATACTAGAAAACCTTCAGACTTTTTGTTGAATGTAAGGATAGCATCACCGGCTATCATATTAAACAAAGTCATCCACATACACACTCCATGAATGATCTGGTCATGGCCCTTAAACCCTTCTCCCTCACCTTCTGAGTGCAGTCACAAACTCCTGTCAAAATAATTATGTCTCAACTATATTTTTTACCACTGCAACCCCTCCCAGTTCATCCTCTAGTGCAGCCAGTTATCTAACAGGTGAATCTTATGTCACTCCCTGCTTGTTTCCACCTCAGCTCTCACCCAATTGCACTCTTTCATCACCAAACAGAATAACCTAGAGTTCCCCAAATGCACCATATACACAGGCTTTGCAAATGCTATTTCTTCTTTCTCGCTATCCCCATTGTATTTGCTGAATAAATGGCTATAGAGGAAGCTAAAGCAATTTCTCAAATTTCTTAAAACAAATATTTTCGAAGAAACTCATTTGTCAATTACCTTTTATCTTGTAATCTATTATCTGTATTCAAGAGATGACTCAATGAGTTCATTTAATAGAGTGCTAGAGACAAAACAAACAAAAAAAAGTAATACAGTCCAGACCTCTAGTAGGTCTTAACTGAGGAAGAAGACATAGGCAAACAACTATTCAATAATATGAATGAGAGGCAGAGTGGCTGTGCCTTCTACAGTGAAGCCCATGTAGAGTTGTTGGGGAAGGAGCCAAGTAAGGGAGATGCAGAAGAGGTAGACAGGGTAGCTGACAGGGCCCAGACCTAGGCAGGAGGGGGTCTAAAAGCAGAAAAAGTTGAACTTACACAGAAGGTAGCGTGTTTCTCAGGAACTGGAAAGGATGAGAGCAGAGGCTGAACATTCATAGTTTTGTACTAGGACACTCACAGTGGTGCTCATCTTTCCTAAGAGAGCAGAGCTTTTCATTCAAGAGCTGTCTTCACAGAAAGTAAGGAAAGAGGTAACATGAAAGGATCATAGGAGACTGAGAGATATGAAGAGTAGAATACTAGCGAAATCTAAGAACGGAGTGGGGCATGTTATTAGACTCAGTGCAGGAGACATGTTCTGCCTGACTGCTATGGTCCAGTATAGGGAAGCGGTGGAAGTTCAGTGGGGTCACACTGGCAGCTGAGGCCGGAAGGCTGGTCAGTGTACAGCATAGGCTCTTCTCTTCAGGGTCAAATTCTTTGCCACAGCCGTGCAGGGTTTCTTATGTGGCTTGTGTTCACAAAAGTCTTTATTGGAAAGACTGCAAAACAGGAAGGATCATGCTCCTTCCTGTGTTAAGGCAATTGTTTGTGAGATTTTAACTCAGTCATGAGTGAAGGGTGGCATTAGAGCATTAAGCTGTTGACAGGAAGAGGTTTGAGACTAACCTTTTTACATATTAACAACTTACCGATTTTAGTGAACAATGAGAAGGGGAAAGCCACTTCCTTTGTTTGACGCTTAGTGAACCTTGACTGAAGTTGAGTGTTCTAGACCCTAGAGCAATATTTTTATATATGTATTTATATGTCTCCATTGCAACACACACACATACATGCATACATAATTATATAGATTCACAGATGAGGGGAGGACAGAGGTATGTTCATGCATCTAGTGCCTGCTGTGCCAGGCACTGTGCTAGCCCGAGGGTATGCAGATAAACATAATAGATATGGTTCTTAAAGCTGAGTGTAATTACTAATGAGACTTAGCAAGGTTACCAGAGCATGCAAATGATTTTCCCACCCCAAAGTCCATGTTAGCAAGTCTAGTTCCTCTCATGTAACAGGGCCAATTGGGTTAGTCTTTAGTTGACAGTCCTCTTCATCTTGCAGGCTTTTGCTGTCCTATCTGCACAGCAAAGTGGTCTGTGGGATGATCACTGTTTTGTCCTGAAGATGTCAGGGTTTGTCCCTGAAGCTACTGCGTAGTTATCAAATTGTTATTCCCGAATCCCTGCAGTACAGCAGGGAAGGACCCGTGTGACATGAACACATATCACTCAAGAACTTAAAAACATGTACGTGTACTACATTTCTCTCCTGCAGTCCCTGCCCTTCCTAAAGCTAGTAAGTCAAGGCTGCCAGTAACAAGATTTGAAGAGTAAGAGAGGGAAAACTAGCTCTATTAAACATGTAATTAAAATTTCCTTGGAACTCACTAAACATGTTCAAAAACACAACTAGGAATTACTGAGTTTACTGGAAGATAAAATGATCAAAAGTTGTGCTACACAGAAATCACAAGCAAGGTCTAATCAAGTATTTTCAACACCGAGTAGGCCAGGATGTTAAGATTATCACCTTTCTAGTGTCATCTCCAGCACGAAATTCCTTCATTTTATGTACATGTAAAGGAGACCTATCCTGTTTTTTCTCACATCTCTGAGGTAGCCGAGATTTCCAAAATAAACCATCTTTATGCCGCAGGACTAGAATGGTAACTTCTTTGCTTTATGGCGCTACACTATCAGAACCACTCAGGAGTGTGTGTTTAACATCTTAAAAGTTTATTAAACAGTACCTTCCTGTTTAGGAAGTCATTTGACAGATTCGGCAAGTCTAACACGCTGGAGCGTGAACATCTCATTCCTCACGAGCCCTCCAGGAACCACGCCCCGTACGGTGGAATCAGCGGAACTGACCCACCTGGGGAGGCGACCCTGGAGCCCGCCCCATCCTAACGCCTGCGGCCGGATCCACCCGTCGCCCCGAGGCCCACAGGCGTGCGACGGCCCTGCGCCGACGCCCGGCGGCTCTCTACAGCCAGGACAGACCGGGTCGTCCGCCCCAAGCCCTTCCTTCGCAGACTCGCGGACGGAAACCGCGCCACGCGCAGTTGCCTTATGGGGGCCCCGCCCACTCCCTCCTCAGGGGCTGTCCCTTGGACCCGCGGTGACAGCAGCAGACCAGCCCCGCCTGCCCGGCGTGGGTACGTGCCACGCGCCCACGCCCCGCCCCTCGCGGTGACGTCGACAAGGCCCCGCCCACCATCGCGACGGCATTGTCTGTAGGCCCCGCCCACGCCGAGCGGTGCCGCGCCCGGCCCTCCTACCCGTCTTGCGCGCTGACGTCGCACGCCGCCCGCCGCCAGTGGGCGGAAGCGCGGGCGGGCTGTTGCTGCGGCGCGGTCCCCTCAGAGGGGCGCTGGCGCGCGGGCTGAGGCAGCTCGCCCTAGACGGGACGCTCGCGCTGCGCGGCTGTGTGGCTGGCGATGAGCGACGCCCGGGCTCCGGGCCCCGAGGCCGGCGCTGCCCGGGCCGAGCCGGCCGGAGCGGCGCTGAGCGTGGACGTGGCGGGGCTGCTGGCACAGCTGGCGCGCAGCTTCGTGCTGCTGCTGCCGGTGTACGCGCTCGGCTACCTGGGCCTGAGCTTCAGCTGGGTGATGCTGGCCCTCGCTCTGCTCTTGTGGTGCCGGCGGAGCCGCGGCCTCAAGGCCACCCGTCTGTGCCGCGCGCTGGCCCTGCTGGAGGACGAGGAGCGCGCCGTGCACCTCGGGGTGCGCGCCTGCGACCTGCCGGCCTGGGTGAGTGGAAAGCGCGCGGACCCCGCCCGGCTGCGACCCCGCACCCGCCCCCGGCCCGGGCCAAGGGTGCGGGCTGGGACAAGTGCGGGGCGCGGACGCCGCCCGCCCCAGACCGCGCCAACCGGCCGGGTCAAGGGTGCGCCCCGCCGCGCCCGGTCCGGGTAGGTGTTTGCGCCGCTGTCACCCTCACCCGCCCACTTCGGGTCGTCCTGACCGCCGCCAGCATCCCTCGAGCCCCGCCTGGCCGGGTGCAGATGTCCGGTCCAGATCGCTGTCAGCGCGCCCCACTTGTCTATCTCAGTTGTCCTCGCCTCTGTCGCGGGCCCTCCCGTCCGGTCACTGTCGCCCCGCTGTCCCCGTGCGCGCTGGCTTTCCGCAGCCGCCTCCGCCCCACCGTCCCCATGTCTGAGCAGAGCTGTGGGTGAGGTGCGTCGTGTGCCCTTCTGCTTTGACCACGTCGCACGACCGCCCGTTTCGGGCCCTTTCCTCGGCTGGGGGAAACGAGTCCTGCCTCGGGGGCGGTGCTCAGGGCGACTGCGGTGGCCTCTGCTCAGAGTCCTGTCGCACCACCGCCACAGGCCTAGCAACGGTCCGGGTACAAAAGGGAGTGGCAGCCGGTGGCTTGGGAGAAGTTAAATTTTTTCTGCTTTCCTGGGAAGACTGATTTCTTGGTTGTTTCTGGAACAGCTGAAGAGCAATGAGGGTCCCCCCAGAGAGTTACTGATAATAGGATATTTGGAAGTTTGTTTAATTTCTTTTGGAAGTAACATTATAAGACTGGGACCTTTTCTGTAGGTGAACTGGAGTCCAGTGTGGATGGGAGGGAGCGGGAAGCGTTCGAACAGTCTTAGTATTGATTATTTTATTTTTACCTCAAGTAATTCTCTGCGTGATTGATTTATGCAGTGTGGAAACTAATGGAGTTGGCGTCCTCATCTTTTTCTCCTCGCTCCCTTATTCTTTCTTAATAACCATGAGTCGATGTCAGTTTCAGACGGCAGGAAATAGCTTTAAGATAAATGATGCTTACATTAGGCTTGGTGTAAACTTCGTGTGAAAATGGCCAGCTGGTGAGTTTCAGAAGGGTCATTTTCTCTTGGAGGAGAGAGGACTTAGCAAATGATCCCTATTTCCAGTCATGAGACTCTGGAAGTAAGGCATAGAGTGTATGACGCAAGAAGCAAACAAACAGGTTGGGAAGGAGCAGTGCCCAAGGCCAGGAAGAACTTAATGGATGCTACCTTGTGATGACAGATGGCAGCTGCACTAGGATCTCATAGTCAGGGGCCTTTGGCATTTAAAACTCTGTCAATGCATGATGGGTACCAGGTACAGTGGTATTGTGAGGAATAGATAACTGGAGCAGGAAGGTGTAGAGAAGTGTGGAAAATGGGTACTCACAGTCCTGAGGTGGGCAAAGCTGGGAGCAGGTGCACTGTGGAGATGCAGAAGGACTTTCAGGTGCACATTGTACCTGCGCTACTCTGAGTTAAGTGATGCCAGAGGGCAGCTGAAGACTGATTACGCACACCACTGAAACAGTGGGCATACTTAGGGCTGAAATTCACAGAGACTGATGATGCTGGCTTCCATAGGTATTTGCTTATCCAGCCATTGGCGAATATCAATTTGCTTGTACAAATCCTTGTGAAATGCACATTATTTTCAAGTAGTACATTAACATAGTTGCTACTGTATTGAAGGACAGGCCAAATTCTTTGGGGAAAAAAACACAATGAAAGGGTGATTAGTCAGAGATTCGTGGGTTTTTCCTCTGTGTGACTTAAACTAATAAACCGTGGTGTCCATCATAGAGTAAGGAATTTATAGTTTCTCACATTTTTCAGTTTTTTCCAAATTTATATTTATAATCATATTACACATATATAAACATGTCTGCATTGCTTAGAAAACTTCTGGAACAATCCACACAAAACTTGACAGTGATCATATCCAATAGGTACTTGGGATTCTGAATTTGGGGCTGGTATTTTGCTTTGAATGAGATATATTTGTACATATTTTCATAGTGTGTCGTTAACTATGATTCATAGAAGGGCTGGAAGCATAGGAAAATTTGAACTAATGGGGTTCTCATTTCCAGCCCCACTTTTGGATATGTTCACTTACAGTTTTTCTTTTTATTTAATAAAGTACAAATTTACACCAGATATGAAAAATGAAATAAAGAATGTTAATATTTTGAGAAAGCTATGTATTGTTTTGAATTAAAGGTACGAGGATACGAAAAATAGCTCTCAATATGTAATAATTCTTTAAGATTTTGGTCCTACAACTTTAATGTAAACCACATTATTATTTTCTCACTTTCCCGCCCCCCCCCCATCCCAATGATAAAGGCCTGGCAGGTTTGGATTGATGGATTGAGGATCGGCTCTTTTTGTTGTACCAGTGTCTACCCTGTGTTAATTGGGCCCTGTAAAATTAGATTGTGATGAATATTCTTGAAGAGTTTTTTTCCAGAGATGAATAAGAACAAAATTCCACTGCTATTTTCATTTATTTGGAAAATTAGAACTTGAGAGGGTGAAATTTGTCCCACCCTGGTTTTCCTACTGCTGATAAATGCTGATTCTATGGATGCAAAAAAGAGACCCAAACCTGTCTTATACAGTATTACCCAACTGTTTTGACAATTGGTCTTTTATTAACCTAACACTTTGAAGACTGAGATTTAATGTTGTTCTTTACTACTGTGTATAAGCTTTGCTTTGGGGAAAGCTTTCTTCTTCCCATGGTTCTGGAAAGTTTAGGAGAATTTAACTCAAGCCAAAATTTAATATGTATAGGCTAAGAACCAAAAAGGCAAAAGAAAAGAATCCACTTTGGTCTCATATAAAGGAAAGGCAAATATTTCCTTTTATTCTCAGTGTTAACCATTGACCTACACTTTAATGAAATTTGTTAAGACTTGTAACAAAATAGCACAGCTAAATGAGGAACCACAGTTCACCTATTTTAAATTGTGGTTGCTACTTTAGCACTTAGATCCTAGAGTGATTATGTGATTTGAGAAAATGTTAGAGCCCTCCCTCTTCATGGCTGTCAAGGGACAGGAATGCTCTTTGTGTTTCTTGTTTATTCCCACACCCCTGCCCTCGTACACAGGGGAAGGACTGGGCGGCAGTTCATTGCTGTGTTATGTCGGCTAAATGCTTCCTTGGGCTAGAACGGAATGCCCTGGGGTTGCTAGACATAAGGGGGTAAACTAAACAATGGATTAAAATTTAGGATATGTGCATCCTTCAGCTTGTATATTCTGGTTTTAGTAATACATAATTCTGGTTTTAGTAAAACATAATTCTGTTTCCGATGAATGTTAGCTTCACTTTACATTTCCAGAAGGGGAATATAGAGCTAGAACTGAACTGTAAATAATTTCAATAAATACATGAATTGAAAATATATGTGAAATGTTTATATTAAATTACATTAAATATAGATCTGAATCCTGTGAAGAGCCAACTATGAAAACTGGTAACTTTGTGTACTGGTTAGGCTTGGTGAACCTCTTTTCTGTCAGTTTTTGTGATGTCTACATTGGTCACAGCATTTTACTTCGAATAATATCACAGACATTGCGAATATACTAAAAACTACTGAATTGTACACTTTATTTTTTATTTATTAATTTTTTTACGCCTGCGTGCCTGGTCTTCCTAGGTGGTCTCCCATTCAGGTACTAACCAGGCCCAACTCTCCTTAGCTTCTGAGATCAGACGGGATCAGGCTTGTTCAGGGTGGCATGGCCATAGACAAATTGTACACTTTAAATGAGTGAGTTGTATGCTGTGTGAATTATATCTCAGTAACACTTAAAACTATTATAGATATTGATTTCCTTTAGAAATAAAGGAGTGAAAAGATGAGCAGATATAGTACAAAGTCATACATACTTACTTACTTCCTTATGGAATTCCAGCTAAAACTGCAACTTAAATTTGGAGACATTTGAAAAAAATATTTAATTAAAGGTGGGCTTATGAATGACCTTAAACCTGATGTTACTGTAAATGTTGATGTACTAGCTAAACAAAGTCAAATTGAATAACGATAGAAATCTTGCTTTATAGATATAAACAGCCTAAAAGTGTGTGTTTTTTTTTTTTTTTTGGTGAATTGTTCTAAGTCCTTTAATTCTAAGTAGCAGTACATACTTACCATGCTCCTTTGAGAAATTTAGTCCATAAATTGGTTTGTTTTATATTAGATAATTCTATCATAGCGTGATTTGGAATGTACTGTTTGTGGTCTTTTGCATTTTATTGTGTTTTGTTAAATTATTATCTTTTTTAGTTTCCATGACAATGCTGCCTCAGATGAACTTTCTTCCTACATTTAAAGATCTGAGGACCCACTGTATGAGGAAGTGTGAGAGGTCATTCTACCCTCACCTGTGATCTCTTCCAAGTAGATAGAGGCAGAGTGTGGCCCCAAGCCAGTGCCATGGTGGGTCAGAAGAGAGGATGGGAGGCGGTCAGTGGTGAGGGGCACAGAGAGAGACCCACCCTTGGAGACATTTAAGGTAGAAGGGCGTGGTGCTCACCTGGTGGGAACAGCAGGATGAGGTGCGCGGTTGGGAACTCGGGGGCATATTCCAGTGGAAGCATCCGAGCCCAGCCGGGGAGCATGTCCCACCTGGGCCCAGTGGCAAGGAGTAGACATGCTGGGACTGGGCCGTGCACTGAGGGCAGCCTCCCACTCGCAGGGAGCCCCCCTGGGTGGAAGTGTAAGTGTTCAGACCCTGGAGCAGGAGGAGATAGTGATGTATTCAGAATAAGCTGAAATCAGAAATTGGAAACACCTGTGCAATTTCGAGCTCTGACGCTCGTTCTCAGCTGCCAGAAAAACTTGCAGCCAGGATTATTGCTGTATTGTGCTCTTCACCGTGGAGGTAGCTGGGATTACCCATCCACCTTCAGGCCAGTGGACTATTCTCTTTTAATGGTTTTATTATGCTTTGAAGACTGAGTCACCTAGTGTTCTTTGGAATTGGGTTGGGCATAGTTCTTACATAAACAGTGTTAGTAGTTGTCTTTTGCCTTGAAATATTTTTCCACTGAACGTGTTTTATTTACACGTTTTCTCATGGTCTTTCTCCCTGTCACTGATTTTTATTTTTCTTAACTGTTACAACAATCCTGTAATTTTTTTAAAGGAAATCATTTATTTTGGTGAATTCTTCCTAGAGTCAATCACATTTTAAGGAACTAGCCCAACTTACATGTAGGAATCAAAACCAAGCCTTTATTGATTCATCTATTCACTCAGCCAACATTTATTAGACGTTTGTTATGTTCTAGGTATCATGCTAGGTTCTAGAGACACAAAACATAAGTAAGACAAGGCGTTAAACTCAAGAATTTAATAGCTGGTAAAAACCTTTGTGTAACTACTCGTTTTAGTCATAGTGTAGTTTTTTTTTTTTAATAAAAGTAATACATATTAATTTTCTTTAATCCAGGAAAATCATTTGTTCAGGAATATGTGGTTTAAATATATAAGGTTTCTAGACTCATAACTACATGTGGAAAAAGGAAAGATGGCCCTTTCTTAGGCCTTTCAGTTGGTGTAGTGGAATGCTCGTTTTTAAAAAAACATTGTGCCACTTAGAGCATTTTGTACATTTACTAAAGTCATAGCTCAACTCTTTAAATATTGTTTTAAAACAAAGATTTTATTGAGGAGGATTAAAACTTTTTTAGGGTTTGTTGACCTAGCTATGCCTAAAAGTCCAATTTTGTGCTTTGTTGTCCTTGCCTGCTTTGTGAAGGCCGGGCTGTGCTTGCTCGTAGCGGGCGCCTCTGAGACCCGCAGCAGCGTCTGCTGCCTTTTAGTGGTCTTAGCGGCTGGTCTTCTGGATGACTGTATCCAGAATGACAGTATCGATGCAAAATAACTGCACATCTTAAGTGCACCCTGTGTGTCAGCAGCAGTCATTTCCTTGTTAAAAACTCTATTTTTGTGCCTGGAGACTGCACTTGAGAGCTAATGATAACCACACAAAGGGCAGATGTACACATACCAACAACACAGCAGTGTGCTTTCTTTTTTATTATTTGTAAAATTGTCCTTGAAGTTGAGCTTTGAGTTCTTTTGTTTGTTCAGTCACTTAGTGAAGTTCCCTTTATCTTCTTATTTTTAATGAACATGCAGTTGGGTTTTTCTTTATTTCTTATGTTATAACTAGACCGGTTTAAAAAACATAATTTTTCTGGTATGGGAAGAATGGATGTTCATTGTAGAACGTTTCTAGTTTTGTAGGTGAATGAAGAGGAAAAAAGTCACCTGCAGTCCTACCAACTAGTGATAACCATTATTAACATTTTGGTGATTTTCCGAATCTTTCATGTATACGGATGCTATGTGCGTGTGTTATGTCCACTCATTAAGCGTTATGTTGTGGATATTGTCATGATTCTTAAGAAATATGGTCATCTGGCAGCTCTTGGTCACTGAGTGGTGTCACTGGCACGTGAGTGGGCTTCCCTCGTGGCTCCAGGCTCACACGTGGCAGCATTGCTGCTGAGGCACCCGCTGAGAGAGGCAGCCGCCGTGTCTGCTGGATGCGGGTTCCTGTCTGAGACCCCCTTCCTGGCTCCGTGTGCTTGGTAAGTCAGTGTCGCCTTTAGAACCTTAGTTTCCTTGTCACTAGATGGGCACTGAAGTGAGTCTCACCTGTGATGTGCTTATGAGGCTGGAATGTGGAAGGCCAGGGATGTGTGGACGCTGGCGCGGCAACGGGTGCGCCTGGGTCCGGGGTCTGAGCTTCCCAGGTGTTGCCACAAGCGTCCTGCTGCCTGAGTCACTTCTCCTAGCCACCTTGCTGCCTCCTCCCCCACGACAGCTGCAGGGGGCAGATGAGGCCTAGAACTTCTCTTTGTGTCCCTTTCACTGTGGTTTGTTTATTTTGTGTTGCTAAGACTTTATCTACCATAATGCTTTGTTATTATTCACGCCGGAAAGTATTCCTTGTAATTTCTCCCTCTTTTTCCTCTGTACACCCCTAGAAAAATGTCTCCAGAGCCCACATTATTACCCTCATCTTCACGGCTGCTTTGTCCTTAAGACAACGCTGTCTTGAGGATGCAGCTCACCTTTCCTTGCTCTGCTTGCTGTAGCTGCCCTGGCGCAGTGAGAACCACTTACTTCTGACTGCATCGTGTTGTGAAGTTTCTTAATTCTAACACTCATTTGCTTCCTCCTGTGAATAAGCGGTGGTTAGTGACTGAAGAGGGATTTGAAAATGCGTATTCTATTTCTGGGTCAGTTGTAATAGCTGAGGTTAGCCTGTATTAGATGTGCATCTGTTGCCTTCTGTTTGCATCTGAGGGATTGATATGTTTTAGGGTTCCCAGAGGAAGGTAGATCTGTAGAAGACAAACCTAGCGATGTGGGAATAGAACATTGTCCAGTTTGCTCCATGCCGTAAATATTATGCTGGAGTGCATATTATACACTAGTTTTCAGTTAGGCTGCTCACATTTAGAGATACTAACGTGAAATTGTTAAAATTACTGATCTGAGTGATACTCTTACCTTCTGTTTTCTTATAAAATGTTGCTCACATGTTTGTTAAAGCATCTAGTTGAATCTGCTTTGTCCTGTAGTCACCCATGGGGTTAGGAATTTGAAAACAAGGGCTTTATATCCACCGTAGCGTCCAGCAGAGTGCGTTTGCAGACAGTTTGCTAATCAGACCTAGTGAATTGTAACAGTGAACTACTGATCGCTTGTTTTGTTAGGACTTTCTATGCCCAATTTGTAAATATAATGCCCATGTTAATATTATTATATGTATTTGCAGTGAACTGCCTACTGAAATCCTTAATTTATTTCATTTCTGCTGTAAATATTTCAATGCCTAGCAAGCTAATGCATAAGATCCGCTAACACTTTCTAAGTTATTGTCTGAGTACTGAATTTTTTAAACCAAAAATGCAAATATAATCCAAAACAAAAATGGCAATACAATGTCTAGTTATTTTTTATATATGTAGTCTGAACTCTATTCAGTAGCTAATAGGAAGTGTTTATTTTTACTTAGTAACTTGAGTCAGATTTTGGTTTTACATTGGGGGAACTAAAGGAGTAAACGTTGCTGCATGTGTGTACAAAGGATAGCTTTAAAAAGAATTATCTGAAAATTGAAATTTCATAGTGAATGGAGTAAGGGGAAAGATGACAACTGCCTTTGCTCGCTGCCTGCTCTAGGGCCGCTGTAACCAAATACCACAAGCTAGGTGGCTCAGAACATACAGATTTATCGTTCCAATTCTGGAGGGCAGAAGTCTGGATTTGGTTCCTCTGGGCCAAGATCAGGGGGTCGGCGGGGTCGTGCTCCCCTGGCGGGCCTTTCCTGGCTTCCAAGCTGCGTTTTCGGGTGCATTGCCCCTTCCTCCACCATGAGGCAGCAGCTGCTTCCATCCTCACATCACTTTGTCTCCGTGTCAAGTCTCCCTTTACTCCCTCTTTTAAGGACACTCGTTAGCGCATTGGGGCCCACCAGGTAATCCAGGATCAGCTCCCCAGCTGAAGAGCCTTCATTTATCACGTCCGCAAAATCCATTTTTTGCCACATGAGGCAGTGCTCACAGGTTCTGGGGGTAGGGTGTGGCTACCTTGGGCGGGGTGCTCTCATTCAGGCGGCAGTGCTTGGAATCCTGTGTCATGGGGCCCCCAGGAGCCGGATGGCTGAACAGCAGGGACTGTGGCTTGGCCGTAAGTCATCCGTTCTGAGTGACACTTTCCCCCATGCTTACCGTCTCTGGACTAATATTCGTCTCACAACCGTGTGTCATGGTTTAGTCAGCATGCTCTTAGTGGCACAGAAAGTGATGGTGTGTCTTAATTCATAGCGTCTTGGATTCCACACTTCCCTTTTTCTGCTTCAGCCCTAGTGCCTGAGAACTAGGTGTGGCCTCGCAGAGATGGAACAAGAACCCAGGAGGAGAGGAGCTGAGCAGGAGAAGTGTGGCTGACATGGAGCAGTGTTTGCCCTGAGATGAGGAGGGGGCGCAGGAAGTGGGCTTTATGTTGCATGCGTGGAGGGACTTGGGCTTGATCAGATAGATGCCAGGGAAACATCAAAACTCAGGAGTGATATGCCCCATTTTGAAAAGGGGATTCCCAGCTGAATCAGTTTGGCAGCGATATCCTGATGGACCAGGAGACAAAGACTAAGCTTGAGGCAGGAAGGAGTGCCTCAGTCTACTGAAGTCATGTTGGAAGGAAGGGAGAGAGACAATGAGGTGGAAAGGGAAAGCGGACTCCGCGTTACTCGCTTGGGCTGCTGGGTAAGGAAATGATGTCATTTGCCAAGAAAGTTACAATAGGAGCAGTAGGTTGGAAGCCTAGGGAGAAGGATGGGAGATTCTTTCTTTGATTTTATAAACGAGTGCCTAGGAGAATTCACAGAGGAGTTACCCAGACAGCAGCCAGTGACGAGGTGAGATCTGGAATCACACATCTGTGCACTGCCAGTTCACGGCAGTGGTTCATGGGTGGTGGGTGTTTGAAACCATGCGTGACCCTAATAGCTAGCAATGTTGAGCATCTTTTCATATGTTTGTAGGTCAGGTTGGGTCTTATTTCCTGGCAGAGTGTTTGGTGTTTGCTGAAAGTTTCCCAGAAGTTTTTCTTGTGATAGAGCAAAGCCCAGGCACCTCCTGTTTTCTCAGAACCCGTGATTCTGTTGTCCCAGTCCTGCCTCATCTACTCCTAGCTTTTGGGGTACGTGTTAATTTTAGACAGGGAAACAAATCTTCTGCTTAGGTCTTTTTTATTTGTAGACTTACGTAGAACTCATTCCGTGGTACAGGAAGGTTTGTTTTTGGACTGATGAGTGGGTGACACTCGTGTGCCGGGTGGCTGGGCAGACAAGGCCCCTGGGGCCTCAGGCCCTGCTGACAGGCAGGCTCTGCTGGTCAAGAACGTGTCCTAGGGTCAGAGCACTGTGGGACCAGTTGATGCGAATTCTTTCCTTTTCCCCAAGATAGTGAAAGAATTCTTCCACTGGAACCAATCATCACTCCAAGTAAGAATTTGGCATTTATTAAAAAATTTTTTTTGTTTCTCTGAAATAAGTGCCTAAAGGACTATGCAGAAATGAGCAAAGCTGAAACCCTTCTTGGAATGAGGAAGAATATGACTGAACAAACTTGATTGACCAGTTTACTATTAGTGGTTTAATGAGTTTGGTATCCAAAATCATAATGTTATCCATTTATCTTTTGAATTTTATTTAAAGATATTTTTTCTATGTATCTTTTGAATTTTACTTAAAGATATATTAAATCATTAATGCTTCAGGTAAATAGATATGCAAATTCATATTTTCTGGACATCAGTGACCTTATTCTAGGTTATTTTGGTGAAGGGATGCAGCGACAGCATTAATTTACACCACATGTTTCAGTGCTGCTGATGCTGGTGGGGCCTTTAAAGGGCACCCCACGCCTGCTGTGACGGGCCCTGTGCCTCTGTGGCGTTGCAGGCACTTGGCCAGACAGTGAAGCCCCCGCACAGAGCTGCCAGCAGTGTCTTCGGGGCAGTGCTGTTTGAAGACAGGTCTTTTATTTAACTTCAGTTTTAAATGTTATTCTGTATATTTTTTTTAATGTTCAAAAGTTGGGAAATATAATTTAATTTAGAAAATTCTAGTTCTGTACATGTTTGTTCCATCCTTTAGACTTCAGCAAACCATGACAGGGTGGACTGTGGATCCCTCTGGGTCTGGTCCACTTGTCTCCCCTGTAACTGGACCAATTAGGCTTGGTACCTGCTAGGTGGAGCCACCGCATGTTCCAAGGGCTGTTGAGGGGATTAAACAAGGTATCGTATGTGGAGTTCCTGGCATACAGTTAATGTTCTGTCTTTGTATATTTAGTTTAATTTTTTTCTAAATAGAACAACTTTGGTAATAACATCATATCAGAATCCAAAGTATGCCTTTGTTCTTCTAAAAAATAAGATAAGAAGATTTTTTGGGTGGTGTTAACTCTGTAATCAAAATTAGAGTAATCACACAATGATTATTTCTAGTATGTAGAGATGATATAAGAAGTATGAAAACTTGTTTTAGAATTGGACTTATAAAAGGTATTTAGTGGATTGTTGTTGTTGTTGTTGAAAGATAAGATTTAAAGCCAAATGATATGTGTTCATGTATCCCCGTATGATTCAGAAACATGTTTTCTGTTTCCCCTGTAGATCCCAATCTTTCTCTGTGATGTTTTTGCTATTTTAAATTCTGTTTTGTGGAACATAAGCAGATGTTTATGAATATGTATTAGTGAAAAGCAGATTTTCAACTTAATGAACAGAATTAAAAATTTTTTAACAGATTTCCTTTCCTCAATTTTGGTAATACTCTTTTTCTTTGGCACTTTGAAGTAAGCGCTGATTTTTTATCTTTGGCTCTTACCATACTTCCCATCCCCTAATGCAGCCAGAGTAAATTGCATATGCCTTTATTTTTGCTTTGACTGTTCTCTCTTCTTTGCACACCAAACCCCAGCTCATTCTTTCAAACCCATCTCATGTATTATGTTCTTCCCAAATCTTTTATGGACTCTTCCAGGCAGTATCAGACCCCCCCTTTGCCCCCATGGTTCTTCCCCCCAGGCTGGTGGTCATACCTCCCCACGCCAGTCCACGCCACCAGCCGCGAGCTTCCCGAGGACCTGAGCATGTCTGATTCTGTGTCGTATCCCTGGCTCTGGGCAGAGCTGGACCCAAGTAATTGCTCAATAAATGCTCTTCAGCCTGTCCTTCATGAAGAACAATCTATGCATGTGCAATGATAGATTAAGGACCAGCACAGTGACAAAAATACAGTGAAAAATCCGAGTTCACACCAGTCAAACTATTTCTGTCCTGGTGCATGATGGTGAGTGGAGAAGCTCTGCTGTTACATAAGTGTAAATTCTGTAGGTGGTTCGTGGGACTGGTGTGTGTTTTGCAGGAGAGAAACAGTAGCTTTCTGGGTTACTCCAGCTTTCGGTATGCCAAGACGAATGGGGATTTGCTAGCACTGGCAGACTGATGTGAGGAATAGTCAGTGAACTTAGAGAAATCAAGTAGTGTTAGTGAAGGCAAGTGTTTTCATTTGGACCTTTTTTTTTAGGGGTCATCATATTTAGTCAGTAAAGTGTTTGACTCAACAATTATGCTTTACATTTAAAACTTGATATATCAAAATTTTTCTTTCAAGTCAAATTCAGAGTAGATTACTTATGTTGTAAGTTTTGTTTCTAAGTATCTTTCTGATATAATTAAAATACAGCTTAATTTATAAAAATTCTATTTTTACATAATTTGAGTCATTAGTTATGTAAAAATAGTACTTTCGTGTTAGAAAATTCTTAATTTTAACCTTAAATTACAGTAGTAGTTTAAAAAGTAGTTTGTCTCTTAAATACAAATATACAGAAATAAAGAGGAAAAGTAAAAGCCTCATTCTCCTTGTTATAGTAGTTCAATATATATTTTTGCAAACTTTTTTCTGTGCTTTTAAAAATGTGTATAACTTATAAAAGTACTTATACATATGTATACTGTATTTTTGAGACTAGTAGTCTATTCATAAATTTTCTATTGATTGGAAAACTTGGTAATCTATTAACAAAGTTATTTCTTGTAACTTACAAAGACTAATAGACATTAGAAGTTCACTCGATGACATTTGCAAATATGAATTTGGTACCATGTACTGACTGGAATATGTAGAAACGAGTCATTACTGGCCCAGTCGGTGAATTAAATCACGTGTTTGGCACGCATGGAAATTCCCTGGTGCTGGGCGCATGGAGAAGGACCACTGAAATGGCCCTGTGATGTTCAGAGTTGTTGGACTTGGTGGCAGGAAGTCTGTGTCCGACTCTGGCTGTACAACTCCAGGCAAACCACTTCATTTAAGTTTTCATACCCTTGTAAGTAAACTGGGGTACGCCTGCTCTGCCTGTTCATGTCGTCACACAGCTGATCATGCGAGGTAGGGGAGATGCCTGGCCCTGGAAGGAAGCACATTCTGCAAACCCATGGTGGTGCCATGGGAGGAAATTTAACGTGAGGTGAGGATCGATTCGATTCCATTTTCCTAACTTGTATCTTTGTCTCTGCCACCCTGTTCTCTCCCTCCCCAAAGTAAAGTGATTTTTAAAAGATTTTAATTGTTTATTTAAAAACATTTCTAAGCATGTATTATACACGTACACACTTAATATCCCCACCTCTTCTGAGATGAATGGGATCCAGTTGTACATGCTTTTCTCCATCTTGTATTTTCACTTTACAATAGATTCTGGAAATTATTCCACAGCCTTCCAGCCTCCTCGAGATTTGAAGTGGGCAGAGAATCTGGATTGGTCTAAGCTTTCTCTGTGTGAGGCACGGTTCTTAGGGTACCTTGTTATGGGCTCTCAGAACTTAACAAGAATTCTGTTCTCCAAAGAAACTTGGGAATCTGTTTGAAAAGAAAAATGAAAACCACAATAATCACATTTCCGTCCGTAGAGGAAGGGAACGCTTCTGCACTCGAACAGCAGAGAGGCAGGTGCCCTGAGGTGGGGAGGGTCAGTAGGCCACCCCCACCGGTTACAGAACGGCACTGGCCACTTACCCCTGCTCCCTGGAAGCAGGTGCAGCCTGCATGGCAGGACCTGCGGCTGTCCTGGCCGGCGGTTACCGAGGGTCAGGGGCTGTCTACCTGCAGAGGTGCCTGGACAGCCCCGAGAGCCGCCGTGCTCCCAGTGGGGTGCGCTCTGACATCCGCTCTGACTGGCAACTGAGGGTCACAGACTGAGAACAACAGGCAAAGTTGTTGTTTTCGCATGTGGGCTTTGTTTGTTTACTGGGGATCGGGAAAATGAACTTATCCTGTCACTTCCTCGTATTTTGGAAGAAGAAAGGATCTGAAAACAGCTGAAAGGACGCTGAAGTGGCAGATCGAACTCTCGCTGTAATTCTTACCAAAGGGCGCTCGACATTCACTTACGAGGCAGAGCAGCGATTTAAGTTCTCTGGAGCTGATACCATAGACTGCCTCTGCCGGCCCCTCTCACCGACATCCGAGTGTCGCCTGTTCTCACCGTGTCTGTTAGCCAAGGTGCCTTAAATGTTTTCTTGATGTGGGTAATTGTTTACTCAGTGCAGGGTGCTACAGCACTTTAATTCCAACACTGTATGGAGATTTGACACTTCAGATAACATTTTACATTAAAGCCAAAGAATTTACGCTAGAGTAATATTCTAAATGAGCAGTTGAAAACAGTCACAAATATAGACTTCAATAAAAAGCACGGTACCTACAGAGATTTAGGAGGACTGGCGTTAGACTGGGTGTGGGCATCCTGTCGGTTCTGAGACAGTTCATTTTTTTCTGCAAGCGTATAGTCCTGGGTGAGGGAGTCACTGAGGTGGAGCATCACAGTGATGGTGTGACACCTGCAGATGGACAGAGGGAGGTGCTGAGAGGGAGGTGCTGTCGGAGGGCGGCTGCAGCCGGTAGTGTGTCTGGGGGGCCGTCCAGGACCGAGAGAGGTGACTGTGAGGAACGACCTGGGAGGGGAGGCAAACATGGCGAGGGGTCACCATGGGAGGGTCAGTCCTGTGTAGAGGAGCCGTGGCTTGAGCTGGGCCCTTGAAGATTGTGCTGAGGGAGCAGAACCACTTGAAGGACACAGGAGTTTGTGGTTGAGGAGGCCACTGATGAGCGGCTCCAGGTTCTGGTATCCGGACTTGGTGTCTGTGGGAAGCAGGTGTCGTGTCGACGGCCACAGCATCACCAGGGGTTCAGGCAGAAGCCTGCAGAGCCATTGGCTCTTGTTTACTCTGAAATTATGAGAGGAAGAACCATCCACAGTGAAGGAGTCCCGGCTGTCCCAAGTAGAAGGTGTTCTGTGTCTACCTTCGGTCCTTCCTGTTGTCATCAGTGGCTGGTTGGATTTAAAGGGACGGTGGCAGGAGAAACAGGCTCACATTAAATTGCTGCAGGGGACCAGGTTAACACCTCCTCTAAGGCTGACGTGCCCTGGAGTGGCACCTTGTCGCAGTCCTGATCTGATTTGTAGAGCGTCGAACCCCTTTACTACAGTGTGAAGAAGTGGTGGATGAATTGCACACACGTCCCCTCACGACCTAGTCTGCTAGCTTAGCAAGCCCTCAGCTCTCCCTCCAGCCCCGGACGGCTGCTGTTCCTGGGGGACGTGTGGCCCCTCAGGTCCACTGAGGTCACAGCGAGCCTCGACGGCGGCGGCCCCTCTGGGCTGAAGCCGCCATGGCCAGTTCTCTCCCCAGATCTGCCTCTGTGAGCGCCGTCTTTCCCTGAAGTGTGAAGGTTGCCCTCCCTTTGGTTTTGTTCCAGAAGGGATTCAAGCCACCTTAATTTAGGAAAACGTTTCCGTTTGCTCTAGCCCATGGTTCAGGCAAATTAACGCTCTACACGTGCGGTGTAACAGTACAGGCTGCTCAGGCACAGGGACTCCGGGAACAGATGGCGCCTGCCGTGGCCTCTCCTGTGGAGCTGTGTGGCTGTAACAGATGTGATGATGGTGGCCTCTCTCTGACCAGGAGCTGGCTGCTGCCAGGCCCCATTCCATGATTTATTCTTAGGGGCCAAGCATAGAGAGGTGGAGTTGCTTCTCAAAGAACCATCCTCTTGGGGACCGCCCTGCCATGGTGATGTTCCCAGACCAGGTCCTCAGCCAAAGGATGGGACAGGGAGCTTGTCTTTCACTGGCTGCATCTGGGGAAGTGTGGCAGTTCCAAAAATCAGGACACTTCTCAGCACGTCTCAGTCAGTGAGACTGCCTGTGACCCACCGTGCGTCTGAAGCAGAGCTGTGGTGGTTTCAGGATGTCGTCGTGGCCGGTGCGCTCTTTTTTGAGGGACGAAGGGGTACATAGCATTCCTCAGAGGCGAACGTCCTCCCCACAGCGGCTTCAGCCTTCCTCAGCAAGGGGGCTGTGTTTCGACAGCAAAGCAAGTTCTCTTTCACCTTTTTACTAAATAGGTTTCTTTCTACATCTGCAGGCACTGATTTTCTTCAATATACAGACCGTACTTGTGGAGAGCAGTACGGCTCTCATTTGGGGTGGGGGGTCATGTGGAGAGGGGCCATGTGTGGAAACGTGTCTGCGGCTGTTTGGCTGAAGAGGAACGCAGGAGCAAAGGAGGGGTTTGAAGGCTTGGCGTCTGGATACCTAGAACATGTGACGACTGCGCTGGGGATGGGGGGAAGAGCGATTCTTCCAGAAAGGACCAGGTCCATTTGGAGTGCTTTTCATGGTGTTGCAGATACAGCGTGCACCCCTCTGGACAGCAGGGATGTAGACGGGCCTGTGGCACTTGCTGACGTCTCTGCTTCAGAGTGTTCTTAGCATGTAAGGCCAGGGTGCCGCACAGTTCAGTTTCCCTCGGAGGCCGTTCTCCAGTCTTATAGAAATAGTAGACCTACAGTGAGAACACCAGATGGCCTGCGTGATGGGACTCAGTAAGTCACGTGTGTGTGTTTTTCTCCTAGGTTCATTTTCCAGACACTGAAAGAGCAGAATGGCTAAATAAGGTAAGAGTGCAGTACACTGAATACCAGATATCAGCGGGAATTGGGATGAGATGCCATCTTTCCATATTTGGGGGTTTGGATGTTGACACTGTGTAAACTCATTTGGCTTCTGCTGCCAAAAGAACTCAGTCGTAAAATTACTTTACTTTTTTTTCTAAACAGTGAAAACCATGTCTCTGACATGAGAAAATTAATGAGGCATTCATAGTTGTATCTCGGACTTCTGTCTTCGTTTTCTGATTGGCTACTGCTCACATGTGTTGTGTAATAATTATGAGCAAAGATTGTGGAAACATTATTATGAAGAGGGAAATAATTGCCAAGAAACCTAGAAATAGCTAATAATCATCCCTTTTTCGAAGGTTATGTGTTTAGATCAGCACACTCTGAGGTAGATCCCTTTTATCTCTGTAGCCACATGTCTTTGAGGCTGTGGAATGAAAGCTTCTGTCGGTAACGATCACCCATCACCGACAGCACTGGAAGTTAGCCCATCGTTTAAGGAAACTCGCTGTTACCAGGATCTCAGTTTTAGGTTTTTAGCAGTAAGTTGAAACTACAGGATTTTGTGATTTACTTTTTTTAGAAATCATGAAATGTAGATATGCTTAAATAGAATTTAACCAGAATAACGAATTCCTGCAACATATTGGTTAATCAGTAGTTTATTGTGTAATACATTTTAAAATTTAAAATTAAGTTGATTTTGCGTAACAAAAAGGACCCCCTTTAATTTTTAAAAATTCAGGTAAATTATAGAGGCATAATTTTTCATCATGATTTAAGTACATTGTGTATTTTGACATTTTTTTAACATGAGTTCTCTCTCCTTTCCAGACTGTAAAACACATGTGGCCTTTTATCTGCCAGTTTATAGAGAAGTTGTTTCGAGAAACCATAGAGCCAGCGGTGCGGGGAGCAAACACCCACCTTAGCACCTTCAGTTTCACGAAAGTCGACATGGGTCAGCAGGTCAGTTCCTCATGTACTCACATTGTGCACACAGGGGGATTGCTATGAAAGCTTAAAAAAATATGTTAGGCTACTTGAAATTGTTTTCTAGAGAGCATTGCTCCTGGGGAAGGTTGTGGGGTCTCTGTGGTCCCTCCCGGGTTCTTGCGTGGGCACTTGGTCTGTCGGGGTCTTCACCTGCCTCCCCCGTTCACTGTGGTCTTTGGCCAGTCCAGGCTCCCTGGGGGTTTCCCTCAGTCCCAGTGTGTCTTTCTACCCCATACCCTCTGCCAGAATTACTTTTGCACAGTTTTCAGCAATCTGTCTGTTGGAAAGGGAGTTTGATACATGAATTCATACTAATGTTTCAGTAGTTGGCAAAGGTGTTTGAAACGACCACTGAGGACTCGAGTGCCAATCCTGTGGGCGTCACCTTCGTTAAGTACGTGGGTGAAAGGGAAGGTGGGTTTCGTTACTGGACTTGTGTTACAGGCAGACCCCATTTTATTGCACTTCACAGTGTTTTTTCTGTTTTTTGTTTTTTTACAAATTGAAGGTTTTTGGCAACATTGCATCATGCCAGTCCATTGGCACCATTTTTCCAGTGGGCACAGATGAAGGTTGGCGTTTTTTTTTAGCAAAAAAGTATTTTACATTAAGGGTATGTACATTGTTTTTTAGATTTATGCTATTGCACACTTAACAGACTACGTGTAGTGTAAACATAGCTATTATATGCACCAGGAAACCAGAAAACTCGCGTGCCTTGCCCTGTTGTGACGTTCGTTTTATTGCAGTGGCTCTGCGGTCTGTCCATATGTACAGAGGGGAGCTGCTAACCCCTAATGTTGCTGAGTGCAAGTCTCAGGACTACACCTAAATTAGTTAATCATGGCACATTTCCTTTCTTATTTATTTTTAAAATCACTGTTTACAATAATTAGCAACAGTTCAAGATAGCTTTTTATTGAGATGTAATTGATGTATAACATCATGTTAGTTTCCAAGATAACATTGTTTTCTGTACCTGATAAATACTCAGAATCCAATGGCACTTTCAAAACAGCCCGCACAGAGTTGACACACGTTTAGTGTGCGTCCGACGGAGCAGGCAACACACCATCCCTACGTGTCGTGGTTCAGATGCTTTGCTTCAGCCCGTTGGGGCTTTAAGTGTGGCTGAGGCGTGTCTGACCTGGTTGCCGTGTTATGTTTGTCAGGGCAGGTCAGTGTCCCTGCCCCACGCATGGGACTCCCTTCCCTGCATTCCCCAGCTTGCTTTTTCCCCGGAAAGGAGGTTTTCCCTGTGCAGAGAACGTGCCGCCTTCCCTGCAGGCGGATCTGGCTCAGGTGTAGGTGGCTCGCTATGCTCACGCTGCAGTGCAGGCCTCCCAGCACCAGCTGCGGTGTGATCTTGCCGTTGTTGGAGCACACAGGTGCCTGCCCAGTAGACCCACGTGAAAGTTACCGTTACTGGGTACTTCACCTCTGTAACTAAGATGGTGACAGATGGTGGGAATGCTATGTGAATATGAAGCAGGGCTCAGTACAGTAAATATTTCCATTTTTGACAGCCACATGAAGCCTTTGAGGCATAGTCTTCTCCTGCCTACCTCTCTTTTACAGCCCTTAAAAATGTAAAAATCATTCATAGCCAAAGACCAGCGTTAGCCTGCAGGCCGTAGTTTGCTGTATCCCAATGTGAGGTATGCTCGTGTCTGTGGAGATTTAGAATTCTTCTCCAGCCAGACCTGTTTGAGGAAGGTTATGTTCATGTTCTGTTACTTGTGCTGTAACCAAACGAGATCCCCGTTGGAGGACAGTAAGAATGTAAGAGAAGTGCTCATTCAGTGCAGGGGGCATGTTACCTGTCGCGCCGAGCTCTTATAAGTGCAGGTGAACCCGGCAGTCTGAGAAAGGCAGATGAGAAGGGCATGAAGAGACCCGAGCCATGCATTCTGTACAGACCGGATGTCTGAGCTGAGTCCCTCAGGGCCTGCAGGTTTTTGTTCTTCCTTAGATAATAATTCTCAGTCATCCGGAGTGGTATTGGCTTCTCTGCTCCTAACCTGTCATGTAAATCAGGGGTCCCCAATCTCCGGGCTACAGACCGGTACCAGTCTGTGGCCTGTTAGGAACTGGGCTGCACAGCAGGAAGTGAGTGGCAAGCAAGCAAGCGAAGCTTCGTCTGTATCTACAGCTACTCCCCAGCACCAGCATCACCACCTCAGCTCCACTTCAGATAATCAGGCCTTAGATTCTCATAGGAGCACCGGTCCCTGGTTGGGGACCACCGCCCTAAAAAGAGGAGAGTTACATTATCTAAGGCAAACATTTAAACTGAAAACCCTGAGTCCTGTGCTTGTTTTCACTTGTCTGCACAGTGACTTCACTGTGTTTTTGTGATTGGTCAGTCTGTACGTGTCTGAGCTGGTCTCATTAGGGGAAAGAAAACTTGGGAACTTGGGGTAGTCGGGAAGCTAGAATCTCACTGAGCTTGCTGAGGGGTAGGATCTCCGAACACCCCCAAACTGGCCAAGTAGGTAATAGTACTCTAGAGGTAACGTGTTTCTTTGGCTTGAGATTTTTTTAATTTTTATTTTTTCAATTAGAGTTCACAGTCAATATTATATTAGTTTATATTAGTTTCCGGTGTACAGCACAGTGGTTAGATTCAGTTTGAGTTCTGAATGCTCAGATGCGATGCTGAGAACTTTATTCTCAAATCAATAAATGGGAAAAGGTTTTGAAATGATGTTACAACTGGCCCTTGAAATAGAACGCTTATCATAATCTACCTTTTCCTTTTACAGAGTCATTTGATTCAGACCCTATATCATGTATTAGGTGTTGAAATTATGCCTATTGCTAGTATTTTCGATTCACTCAAAAGTCTAATTTTTGTGAAAATCTTAAATGAAAAATTACAAGATATAAAAAATTGAAGGAAGTTATGTTTCAAACAACGTAGTCAGGATAGAGTAGAAGGAAAGTAACTTGGAAGAGACAAGGATATGGGACTTGGAAAGGAGTGAAACCCGTGACTGCTGAGTCCATGAGCTGACAGCAGCGGAGCCGGTGCCACTAGGCACAGCACACACAGTGCTCTCACGTCCCCGGTGCTCTGCAGTCACCCAGCAACCTTGTGAGGTAGACACCATTGTTATCTGCATTTTATGGTGAGGAGACCGAGCAGCCGAGTCAGATAGCTTGCCGAGAGTGAAATGGCAAGGACCCCATGAAAAGAGCTTTAATGCTTACAGCTGGATGCTAAAGCTTATTCTCTTCATCTCTCTGCCATATCGCAAGGTTTGGTGGTTCGTTTTTTTTTTCCCCCCACCCATCCCTGCATTTTAAAATAAGCTGCTTCTGTTCCAGCCCCTCAGGGTCAATGGTGTTAAGGTGTACACAGAAAATGTGGACAAAAGGCAGATTATTTTGGATCTTCAGATTAGGTGAGTTTTTATTGTGTGTGTTGTGTCATGTTTGTGATGTATACTGTCGCCTAGCCATACCCACAGGTGGAGGATATAATGGGCACACGTCTTCCCTGCTGTTTGGTGGAATTTAACTAAATTCTTGATGAAGACCCAAATTTTTGTTTACTGCCTGGGTCTCAGTTCCTAATAGCCTAGATAACTGCTATTCATAAAACTTGTTAAATAAAAGAAACTAAAGGCACTACAAGAAAACTACAGACACATATCCTTTATGATCATTGATGCCAAAATCCTCAACAAAAAGCTAGCAAACTGAATTCAGCAATGTATCAAAAGGATCATACACATGGGATTTACTCCTGGGATGGAGGGGTGGGTCAGCAGGGAAATCCATCAGTGCGATGCATTAACAGTGTGAAGGAAGGAACCACATGGTCATCTCAGTCTGTATCCAAAAAAATATTTGACAGAATTCAACACTGTTTCATGCTAACATTCAAACTAGGAAAGAAGGAAACTACTTCAGCAGAAAAGAGGCATATATGGGAAACAGCAAACATCATCATTAGTGGTAAAAGACAAAGCTTGTCCTCTAAGATCAAGAACGAGGCAGGGACACTCACTCTTACCACTCTATTCAACACCGTACTGGGGAGGCAATTAGGTAAGAAAAATAAAAGGCATCCAGGTTGGAAAGGAAGAAGCGACATTATCTCTGTTCACATATGATATACTCTATGTAGGAAATTCTCAAGATCACAAAAAAAATCCTCTTAGAACTAACAAATGAATTCAGCAAAGTAACAATACACAATCAACACACACACAAATCAGTTTCATTCTATGCACTAACAATGAACAACCCAAAAAGGAAGTTAAGAAAATTCATTTAAAATAGAATCAAAAAGAATAAAATACTTAGAAATTAACCAAGCAGGTGAAAGACTTATACGATGAAAACTACAAAACATTCTGTGAGAAATTAAAGAAGATGTAAATAAATGAGAAGACAGTCCATGTTCATGGTTTGGAAGACAACGCTGTCAATGTCATCACTGAACATCCTCTGCAGTATCAGTAAAACCCATGTAACCACATATCTGATAAGGGATTGGGCTCAGAATATATAGAGCACTCCTGCAACTCAACAACAACAAAATAACCTGACTCCAAAAATGGGCAAAGAACTTGAATAGACCTTTCTCTAAAGATGATATACAAATGGACAATAGGCATATGAAAAGATGCTCTAACTCGCTAAAAATCAAGGAAATGCAAATCAAAACTATAATATACCACCCTACACCCATTAGGATGGCTACTATTAAAAACAAAACAAAACCGTTGGTGAGGCTGTGGAGAAATTGGGGCCCTTGCACACTGTTGATGGGGACGTAAAATGGTGCAGCTGCTGTGCAAAACAGTATGGAGTTCCTCAAAAACTTACACACAGAATTACCATATGACCCAGCAGTTCCACTTCTGGGTATTTACCCACAAGAACTAAAAGTAAGCTCTCAGAGAGATCTGCACACCCACGTTTATAGCAGCCTTATCCGCAACAGTTAAAACATGTTCATTGACAGATGAATATATAAGCAAGAGGTGGTGTGTACATTCAGTGGAGTAGTATTCAGCCTAAAAAGGAAATCCTGCAGCATGCTACAACATGGATGAACCATGAGGACATCATCTTACATGAAATAAACCCATCACTAAAGGACAAGTCCTTTGTATATGAAGTTACAGAGTGATCAGATTCAGAGACAGAAAGTAGAACAGTGGTTACTGGAAGTAGAGATGGGGAAAGGAGTCATCGAAAGGTTTCCAGCCTTCCGGGGCTCTGCTAGTTTTCTCAGGACTGCGGAGCGGGGGTGCAAAATTTCCTTATGGAGAAATAAATGTAAGCTTTTCTGTGTTTTAAACAAATACAGTTGTTTGGAAAACACATGAAAATGACATTCCACCAAGACACTGCTCCAGCACTGCCCTGTAGGAGGTGACTTTTGTAGCTACACCTAGGTCTGCAGCAGGCCCCACCGTTGGGTGGCAGTGTCAAATCAGCGTGACATCTGCAACACTGGCATGGGCCACAGCTTACAGCTTTGCCTACAGCCTGGTTTTAGTTTCTTTACTGCTATTACACTTAGATTATACGCTTTCCAGGTCTATGGTGATTAAGAGAATGTAATACAGAACTTTTTCTTTGCTAGTTTTGTAGGAAATTGTGAGATCGATTTGGAGATCAAGCGATATTTTTGTAGAGCCGGTGTGCAAAGTATACAGGTAAGTTTTTAAAAATTTCATAGTCTTCTAAAATTCTCTGTGCTTTTATTCAAGAAGAAAATGGTAACGTTTTTATTAACTCAGAATTTCTTTGAAGTTAAGTGTTTATCTGTAGAGAAAGCTGTGGTCAGATGCTCAGGCAAACACACATCTCATTCTTGCATCAGTAAATGGCCTGTAAAATTGCTTGCTGTTACATGTTTTGGTTTCCCATTTGAATTTAGATTCATGGTACAATGCGGGTGATCCTGGAACCATTGATCGGAGACATGCCCTTGGTGGGAGCTTTGTCTCTCTTCTTCCTCAGGAAGCCAGTAAGTCGACTTTTATTTTGTTCTTCTCCTCCCATTCACTGATAAGAACACGGATGTATGTAAGGGTATACGAAGCAGAGAAATGGTTCTCTCCTTAGCTCTCGTCTTCCTTTCTGATGTGTGAATATTGTGAGTGTTTATACCTCTGTATGCCCTAACGGAGACCTTAATCTCTTTGGATAGACACCTTTTTTCCTGAGTATAAAAACAATACATTTGTTACAGAAAATTTGAAAACAGAAATTTTTTTTAAATGTAGGTTTGTAATTAACATTCAGCACCTATCACTGAGTATGATGATTTATAGATGTTTGCTCATTTAGTCCTCATACTCCTGTATTTAAATACCAGCGTGGTTTCCTATTACTGACCAGGAATTTAGTCTAGTTTGTCCAGGTCACAGAAGCAGTAAGGCCGAAGCGTGTACCTAGACCAGCCCAGCCTGGCAGAGCTGCAGTTCTCACCGTGGGTCCCCCTACTGCTCCCACAGACAGAGGCTGCCATCATTCCCATGCTGCCTGCCTTTTGTAGCATGTTTAATGAATTGCAGTTATGCACTAGGTTTCTAAAAAGTCCTAAGGATTTTTTTTGACTGATGTATATCCCACACTTGAATAAGCTATAATAAATGTTATCATTTCACATTATTAGATACATGTATTATTCCCCTTTTTGTTATAAGACAATACTTGTCATTAGCCTCCAAAATAAGGCAACAAACTTATTCCTTCCTAGATTTTGCCTCACCTAGAGTCTTCCCCCCACCTTGGCTCCCCCTCACCTGGGCTCCTGCAGCCTCTTACTGGCATTCTGCCGCAGCTCTGTCCTCAGTAGACTTTACCACTGGGGTAGCTTCCCAAGGTGCAGACTGACCCACCAGGGGTCATGTTCACTTGTGACCAGTCATCCTGGTCTAGACGGAGTTCGACTCCCCATCCTCATTTCCTGGCACTGGCCCAGTGAGCACGCCAAGTGTCAAACAAGGGAGGAACTGCAGTCCCGGGATGTTGCCAAGCCTTCCATCCCTCATCTTTCCCCTTCTCAGAATGCTGTCTTCGGCTCTGGTCTCCTTCCCGGGGAGAGGCGGTCGGTTTCCTGCTCACTCCCATGGGGCACATACTGTCTGCTTCTCATTAAGTCTTAGCCACAGCGTACCTGTCTGCACACGGTTCAGCAAGTGTCTGATGTGTGAATTGATCTATTTCTCAGGCATCTGTTCACAATGTGCCATGTCTACAACCTTCGAGGAGCCCAGTCCACATGCACTGTTAACATCACGTATACTTTAAAATGGGAATATTTATTGTATAATTTGATTCAAATAACAATATAAGTTGCTGTTAGGTTTTTAAAAAATTTAGATCAAACTACAAATGGTACTTTTTTTGTATAAAAACACTAGATGTTATTTCTGTTACCGCTAACATGACTCTCATTTGCTTTTTATGGCTTAAATAATGGGCTTATTTTAGATATATTTTAATTCTAGTAGGCCCCCCTCATCCGTGGTTTTGCTTTCACTTACCCATGGTGAATCATAATCTGAAAATATTAAGTGGAAAATTTCAGAAATAAACAATTCATAAGTTTTAAATTTCGTGCCATTCTGAGCAGCACAGTGAAATCTGTTGTCCTGCTGCATCCCGCCTCGGGGTGAGTCATCCCTTCTCCAGTGCTCCCGCGCTGCAGACACCACCCACCCGTTAGTCACTTAGTAGACGCCTCGGTTTTCAGATGGGCCTCACGGAACCACGGTGCTTGTGTTCAAGTAACTCTTATTTTATTGTTATAATTGTCCTATTTTATTAGTAATGACTGTTTTAATCTCTTATAAATTAAACTCGATCATAGCTATACACATGTAGGAAAAAATATAGTATATGTAAGGTTTGGTGCTAGCCGTGGTTTAGGGCATCCCCTGGGTGGGGGTCTTGGAGCTTATTGCCCTCATATTGGGAGACAGCTGTACGCAAACATGGTAAAATTCACAAGCTGTTAAGAGTCTCTGTGTTAAATTTTAATTTATTAAAATTTTGAGAAATTCATAAAAGGTTTTAAATCCATGTTTTTTCCCCACATGCAAGTTGTTTAAAGCCAGTATATTTAAGAGAGACTTCCTTCATTAATGAGTATGAAAAATAATCTTTAGCAAATTACTAAGTATTTTTAATTTACAGGGAATTTTTAACACTTTAAAGTGAGGCTCTTTTTCCATTTGGAATGTAATAAAATCCAAATCTTTATTCCTCAAAACCTAGTGTGGATCTTCCATAGGAATGTTTACCTTAAAAATAACATCATAATATTAACTTCCAATTAAGTTCTGGTGGTCAGAAAAGATGGATGAAGCTGTGAAAAGTTAAGAATTATTTATTTCCTTATATGGTGAGTAAAGTCACCAAACGTATGCTTTGGAGAGGGAATTTTTTTTCAGTTACTTTCAACTGGAAAACATGAGAACAGAATTCACTGCTGGCTGCCAAGTAATTCTCACCCCAGTGAAAATACAGCTAGAGAGATTTGTTGGGTTTTTTTTTTTTTCTTTGACTATCTAGATGATTTAGAAGTATGATGTCAGAGACTCCTATGAGATCTTTACATATTTTTCTGCTTGTTGTTTTTTTGATTAGTTTCGATAATGTGCCACTTTTTTTAAAAAAGGAAACAAGAGTTCTGAAGTGAGGGACTTCTGGAGCGCAGTGGAAGGCAGCTTAGCGTGGTGGTTACGTGACAGACTTGGCTGCCGTGCAGCCTAGTTTCCATTCCTGAGTCTTTTTCCTTCTTACTGTATCTCTGAGCAACTGACTTAATTTCTTTAACCTGTTTCCCCATCTGTAACTTGGAGGTTACAGTAATACCTACCTCACAAGATCAGATATGAACATACAGTGTCAATGGATGTAAAACACTTAAGATAGTGCCTGTCACGTACAAGTCCTCAGAGTTTTAAGAAGTTAAATATTTTTCTGTATGTAGGTTTAGCATTCTGGTGCTCTCCTGAGACCAGAGGTCAAGTTTTGGTAAGCACAAAAGCTTGGCGAAAGTTCTGGCCAGAGTTGGTATCTACCCTTGGATGTGTCCATGAGGTAGGTGGCCACTCACTTATGCCCTTCATGCCCCTTGGACAGCTGTTGGGGTAGCTCTGGGGTACACTCTTAGGGGTGCTTCAGGATCCTCAAGTCTTTCTACACCTGTCCCACGAGTACCAGTTAGGCCAGAGCGCGCCTAGGGAGTCTTCTCCAGACCTTCTCTGGGAGGTGGTTGGACTTGCTCCGCGTGGGTTTATATGAAGAGAGTGCTCCTAGCTACCGAGGACATGCCTCTAGAGTCAGCCACAGACGGTGTTTCGTCATCACTCTTTCTAGAATGATTGTGAGAAGAAATCGAGCCCTCTTAGCTAGGAGTCCAGCAATTGGTACGTTAAGCAGTGGAGGAAAACAGGAGGGGCTTTATTTAAAAATAAAAATAGCACGTGTTGGTGTCTCATGAAACCTACACAAGGGCTGCGTTGAGCATGCGGGTAGCCTGGAACGCGGGCCCCGAAAGGCACCGTGCTGTCTGTCTCTGCCACATGCGGAGTAGCCTGGAACGCGGGCCCCGAAAGGCACCGTGACTGTCTCTGCCCACATGCGGAGTAGCCTGGAACGCGGGCCCCGAAAGGCACCGTGACTGTCTCTGCCACATGCGGAGTAGCCTGGAACGCGGGCCCCGAAAGGCACCGTGACTGTCTCTGCCACATGCGGAGTAGCCTGGAACGCGGGCCCCGAAAGGCACCGTGACTGTCTCTGCCACATGCGGAGTAGCCTGGAACGCGGGCCCCGAAAGGCACCGTGACTGTCTCTCCCACATGCGGAGTAGCCTGGAACGCGGGCCCCGAAAGGCACCGTGACTGTCTCTGCCACATGCGGAGTAGCCTGGAACGCGGGCCCCGAAAGGCACCGTGACTGTCTCTGCCACATGCGGAGTAGCCTGGAACGCGGGCCCCGAAAGGCACCGTGACTGTCTATCCCATGCCCGGGACTCTTTGCTCTGTTCTCTCTGGCTGAGGCCAGCTCCCTCGGGTCTCCCAGTCCACGTGCCAGAGTCGTGGCTGCCAGCGCCCCCAAGAGGTAGCCAGTCTCCTTGTCTTTCCTCCGCCCCTCCCCTCCCCGTTCCAGCTGGGTTAGATGTGTCCCCTAGTCCCGTGGGAGCGGGGCGGATTGCAGAAGGAGCTCAGGCTCGATCAGGTTCCCAGAAGCCATTTGACAGCGCTGCGTAGGAGGCAGGCTGGGCAGACAGGTCCCCCGGACTGAGGAGGGTCCCAGACTCCCCCCTCATATTAAGTCACCACGGCCACCTGGGGTTGTTTATCCTGCCAGGTCTTTTCCAAGTTTCTTGGCACTGTGGTTTGACGGCTTTCACTAGTTTGGGTGGTCATCCCACCCGTGGTGAGGACGGGCACTCCGCGTCGTCCCGGCCCGTCCGGGGACTTAGAGCTGGTGCTTTTTCCACACCCTGTGCCCTCCTCCTGCCTTCGGTTTCTTGGGTCTTGTGCGGGTGGGTTTGTGCATATCTATCCGGCAGTACAGTCTCTAAGTAGCAGGGCTAGGGGCGGGGGGTGGGGCGTCCCACCCTCCTCCCCAAGGCGTGCAGGGCGTCTGCTCGTGTTTTCCTGTCTCCCAGCAGCAACGAGCCTTGACCTGTGTGTCCCTTGCCCAGTGGCTTCCGTTCCCTGTCTTGGAGGGTGGGTCCCGTGTCCTCCTGCAGTGCACACACAGTGCTCCGCCCCTCAAGTGGGCTGCCCCTACCCTCGTCTGTGGATCCCACGGGGCTCTGCTGGCTCGCCCACACTTGGCCTTTAGCATTTAGGATCTGGCTGGAATCGCCTGACGTCCCCTTAGGTGGCCTCGTCCTCCCCTCGGAGCCGCCTCTGAGGAGGGTTTCAGGCTGGCTGGCCACCCTGACACTGTAGCTCTCTTGTGCATTCAAGAGTGATGCTTTTCTAGTTTTCTGCATCCTGAGTGGAAGCTGGAAGTCCCAGGAGCTTTAAAACTTGGGGAAAACAGTCTTGACCTTTACCGCCAGCCCAAGTCGACTAATTCGGAAACACTGGAGAAGGGTGGGAGCCACCATTCTGTGTTTTTAACAGGCTTCCCAGGTGATTTGTAGTCTGTACTGCGGGGTGAATGCACTTAGGATGCCTGGCGTCTTGTAAGTGCTGAGATAAATAGTTGCTGTTGTTGAACTGAGAATTTTAACTGTGTTCGTCAGACAACACACACGGAAAAGCAGAGAGGCGAAGGGCAGGTCTGGTCTGCATGCAGACCACGGATGTGTCCGTGTGAAGCATGACCTGTCACTCGTTCTGTTTCTCCTGGAAGAGCAGCCCGGAGAGGTGGTGTCATGACTTCGGAAACACGACTCGGGCTCTTCAGTGTCCCCAGATGTCTTCGTCATCCCGGCACAGGGGGCACGGGGCCCGTCATTTCAGTTGCTTGTCCCTCCCCGTGGATTCTTCCCTGTGTCCCTGTGCACTTTCCAGACTCAGCTTTCAAGCCTCACATAACTTGTTTTCACACACACTCGTTCTCACACTCACTCCCTCTCACGCGCTGCTCCTTCTCCTCTCTCCACTCTGGGCACTTCCTGTTCCTCAGCCTCCCCTGTGCTCAGGGACATGTCAGCTCCCTCTTTGGGGCATTGAACATGGGGCCCCTTTGCCTGGGCCCTTTTTTCTTGCATTCACATCTATTCTCAAACCCAGCTGAGTTCTGTCCCCAAAATCCTGCATCTTCCTCCCCAGTATGTTGTTTCTATGAACTTGGGTACCATTTAAATGCACCACATCATTTTGACAAGAGTCATGTGAGTAAGCCTTCCGTCACTTATAATCTTTAGTGACCTGTCCTTATACAGCGCCTGTCATTAGTCTGGATGTGTTCCCTTAAGCTTTCTGATTCAGCAAGATGCCCAGGCCTGGAGTCCACTGTTTTTTCAGGTCCCTGGCTCATTGTAGGGGAGATGCCTGCAGGGATGGTGGTGTGTGGGGAGTGTGGCGCTCCCGTTTGTCACTGCTTCTGGGCCTCTTTTTTTACGGAGTGGGTGGCAAGAGTTCATGCTGTGAGCCATGCACATCTATATCTCCTTTCTCTCATGATGAAACATCTTAGTCTTTCAGAACTTTTAAAAATTGCTGCTTTTTAGTTTTGGTCTTTCCAAAAGAACCTTGCCTCTTCTAGTTCACATTTATTTATAACCATTCACTTCCCAAGGGGATTTGAGCCGGAATTCATTATTCCAGCTATTTGGGTAATCGAGATCATGTAATCGCACTTAGCATTTCTTCCACAAATAAAACCACACAGCACAAGTGATTTTATTGTATTCTATAGGAAAATCAGTGTTTCTGATCATTAATTTTTACCCATCCACAGGCACTTATTGAAATCTTAGCCAACTGTGTAGGAATCATTCTAAGATAAATGCCCACTAGGAAAATGAGTGAACAAATACAAAGATTGAATGAATGGGTGGAACATGTCCCACTAATGTCAGGAAAGTACAAATCGAAACAATGATAAAGTACCATTTTTTAACTGCCAGATTTTTAATGTCTCTTTTTGGTGAGGGTATAAAGAAAGGACATTTTCGTACACTTGTGGTGGGGATATAAATTGGTGCAGTATTTCTTTAGGGTAATTAGGTAGTCACTGTCAACACAAATGAACATGTGTCTTTGACCAACACGTCTACTTTGTTTGAATGCTAGTTTGTGTCTATGTACAAGAACATGTATATATATATTTAAAAAAGTCACTGTTTAATAAAAAATGTTTTAAAAAATAAGTAATAAAATAGTAACCAATGTCACCCCAATAAATTTAATAAAAAATGAATTTTAAAAAGTCACTGAATAAATATTCTAAGTGCCCATTAGTAGGAAAATGGGTATATAAATTATTATGATTTTACTGTAGAAAACTGTGCTATCACAAAACAAAACAGATGGCTCTCATATCACCAACAAGGGATGATGGCCTCAGTGTTTTCTCAGTGCAAAACGAGGTGTAGGACAGTATTTTTATAAACAACCTATATGATTTGATTTGGAAATCAGAAAGGTTTGGATATGAAATATTTTTGCCCTTTTTCTTCTGACAGCTTTTAGAAATTAACTGGACAGGCCTGACCAACCTTCTCGACATCCCTGGACTAAAGTAAGTGTCACATCGTGTCTTGTTAGTGTGTCGACCGTGTCGTGGGAACAGGGCCCAGCTGTGAGGCCCATCTCCTGCAGGCAGACCCTGTGCCTCCTCGGCAGGCTCCCATCTGCGCCTTGAGCGCCAAGGCCGCAGCTGGGCCTCCCGTACCCACGTCCAGAGTGTCCAGCCCGGCAGAAGCAGAGGGGGTCAGGGCTTCGGGCCCTTAGACCAAGTTGCTCACTCTTCCTTTTGCTTTTCAGTTACCAGGAAGCAGCTTTTTAGTTTTGGTATTTTAGAATAGTAGCAGCCTTTCAGTATCCTACAAATTAATTTTTAAGTTTAGTTTTTATCATTTTCTGAGAAAAATAAAGAAAACTTTAAAAGTAAATATTTTCAGAACTAGCCCTTCCCGGGTTCCTTTCAAGCTGCAGCCACTCCTTGGAGAGCAGACGGCAGCTCGGGGCCTGAGTGCAGTGGCAGGGTGAGAAGCCTGAAGTCCCAGCATTGTCGCCGTGAGGCCCCTGCATTGTGTCTAGCCACCAGGTCTCGGCTGCGAGGTTGTTGTCTGCAGTGAGCCTGTGAAGCCATCAGGGCACATCCCTGCTATGAGAGAAGTGACGTCCTCTGGGTCATGTCACAACCCATCTGTCCTACCTGGTGGAGGGTGACCGTTGACTACCAATTGGGAAATTCCGAGATTATAGCGTTGACACTTTTGCTGGTTTTACTGTTGTATTTGAAGGTTAAAATGCATTACTTATTGGTTAAAGTTACATATGTTTCTAGTGGGTACTTTGCTAATCTGTGGATTCCCCCCTCCCCAAAATAGCTTAGAAATTATATTATGAAAGCTTTGGACTTAGTCTGTTTTTTCCTATTCTTATGTATTTATGCCCCTGAAATGACCATTAAAATTTTATTTTGTTTCATTATCAGGGAAAAATTAGGATTTTAATAGTCATAATAATAAAACTTTTTTTTAGGTACTTGGTTTACTGGCTATAGAAAAATACTGTTATCCGTAAAAGATCTTTGGGAAAAAAAGTACGACTTAAAAATATATGTTAGAATGTTCGTTAGGACTCCAGTGGTCTTAACTAAGTAAACGAGTCATAAATACTTCTCTTAAAGACAGCGCATTCCCGCCTCGGGCAGTGCGTTCTGAGCGCGGGCCCCCTGGCCAGCTGGGCCTCGGTGCTGCGTGCGGCTGTGCGTCGTGCGCCGGCATGCCTGTGCCCGCTGCGTGGCGCGCCCGACCCTCCCATGCCGCCTGGAGTGGCATCCAGATGCTGCTCTTCGCAGTGCGGCCGTGTTTGGGGGCAGCTCTTGCTATGAAGTGGTTGGCTTCTGGCTTCTATTCTGCAAGCTTAGCAGCCTCAGTCAAAAAAGAACCTTTTCCCACTAGTTCCAGCAAGAATTCCAGTGCTGACTTCTGTTTGTCCATGCATCCTTGGACAGATTTCCTGTGATTCTGACGGTCAGCTTTGGGTCTCACACCCACCCCTGCAGGAGGCAGAAAATGCTTGAAAAAGCCCCAGCAAGGGGTGATGGTGTCCCCAAAAGGAAGAGCTTTTCACCAGAAGTAGGGGAACTGGGAGCTGTTTAGCCTGCAGAAATGAGAAATCCTTGTTGTCATTTAGTGTAGAAAAATGCTTGTTCTCCTTTCCTCCCTTAAGTGTCATGGTGGGCTGAAATAAACACAGGTTGTTGAGCATCTTTTCTGCAAATAGCTCTGTGTTCACTCCTTTGAGGGCGAGCCAGAGGCAGTGCTCTGCCCTGTCGAGCCTGCAGCTCAGGAAAGTCGGTCCTGACCTTTATGTAACAGGGAGACATGCACACAGGCACGCGTGTACACACGGAGATGCGTACATGCCGACGCGTGCACAGACAGCTCCTTTTGATGTACTGATTTGATGTGTAGGGCAGGTTCTTTTAAATAGCAATAGATTCTAGCCATTGTTTTATAAACATTTTTATGTATGTAGTGTAATAATATACTTTTATCTTCCATATACAGAATTATATGTCATCAAAGTATATATGACTATATATATGTAATTGTGTAAATTTTATGCGTGTACATATATACATGACAAAAGTTTAGGCTACTGTTTTTCACCCAGAGACTGTCTATAAATAAAACACCGCTCAGCAAGTCTCACGTCGTAAAAGTAAATATTCAGTAACTTTGAACCTAACGTAATGGAGTCTTGCTTTATAAAATGAGTGCTATGTGCTATATTTTTTGACTGCAAATGGGAATCCGTGATATCATGAGGAGCCCTACCCTGAGTGCTGAAGGTGTAGGAAGGGGCGAGAACATGAGAAGCGAGGCGATGAACAGGGACGACCACGAAGGACAGAGGCTCGCGCTCAGTGGGCGGCGGCCGTCCCTGGGTGACGAGACCCTGCCGCAGTCAGGACAGGCAGAGTGGCCAGGTGAATGGTGATGCTCCAGCAGGCGCCCAGGAGAGGCCCCGCAGCCCTGACAGCTGGGGAGGAGGCTGGGAGTGCTGGAGGGTGGAAAGGCCAGCTGTGGCAGGCGCCTTCCACTGGTGACTGGGGCGCCAGAGTCTGCGTGGCGGTGAGGTGGGTGGCGAGGCGCTCGGCTGGCCACCAGAGCGATGGAGGGATTTTTAAAAGCATTTATGTCGTATTTGCTGCCTTCAGTCTTAAGTTCTCTGAAAACTATCTCTGGGGTTTTGCCATCTAATTAACTGACCTGTGCATAGGCAGAGGAGTGCCGCCATGGGCTTCTGGGTTATTTTCAGTCTTTTCCGTTTTGAGCTGCAGGTCCGTAGGTGAGGTCCAGGTCTTATTGAACTCGGACACGCAGCTTGCAGTGTGTGCTTCAGTGTCCACTGGATGATGGTGACTTTCACTCTGTCCCAGTGGATCTTTTGTTTGTATAATTACTTTCTATGTGTATGTTAATCATTTTAATGTCTGAGAAGTGAGTATTTTTAAAACTTAGCATTTCCAGAGGTGTTCCTCTATAGAAATGAAGCTTCATTTATATATGCTTTTAAAAGTGTTCAACTTAATTTTGACATTTACCCCAAAGAATAGGCAAAAATATATTAAAAGTGCATTTGTTTCTTTAACCTCCACAATTTTATTAATATTTCTGAGTTTTCTGTGTAATGGTATATAATATTTCAAAATTATTACAGTATTCAGATCCTAAATAAAGTGTCAAATCGGAATAAACAGTAAATTATTTTACTTTAAGAGTGATTCATATATATATAGCAAGAGAGAATTTATTGTAATAAACATTGAATGAGTAAATGGGGATTGTAGTATTCTCTGAACTTTTATGGATATTTGAAATATTTCATGTTAAAAAATTAATGAAATGTATATCAGTTATTCAGTATTAACTCAATGATTAATGTAGGAATGTATGAAGTATTATTTAGGACATTACAGAATATAGCCAGATATGACCTCCTGTTCTCCGAATAAATCTTACGTAATAGTCACCATAGCAGTATCACAGATAAACAATTAACCACAGTTTTAAATTGAACTGGTGGTAAATTTGTGTTGGAGAACAGATAACCCTGACCTTGTAAATGGGCTGTCGTATAATTGTGGTAAGTTTACTGCTTCAGTCTATGATAACTAGCCTCAATGTGCTGTGTGTGATATTTGCTTTGTTCTTTTACCTCCCACCTAACAGTGGTTTGTCAGACACTATCATTTTGGATATAATATCAAACTATCTGGTGCTTCCCAATCGCATCACTGTTCCTCTTGTCAGCGAAGTCCAGATAGCCCAGTTGCGGTTTCCAATACCAAAGGTGAGCATGTCCCAGCCTCGGTTACGCTTACACACAGACAGCCATGACTTCCTGTACCTGTAACTTCCTGGTTTCTCCTGACAGCGACCTTGCCGCCTGGGTCTCGGTGCAGTAAGTAGTTGGCCAGCCACACTCCTTAGGAGATTGGCTGGTGTGCATCTAGACCTCAGCTGGGAACCTCAAGTCATAAAGGACAGCTGTGACAGCTCAAGTGTCATCTCAGAAAGCCCGTAGTGTTTGTACATGTAAGTCATAACAGCTTCATCCACGATGGGAACACAATTATTCTCTCAGAGAGTTTAAAGAGTAAGTGAAAGAATATAAAGGTATCTTTCCATGCTGTTTGGGTCAGGAGTATTACCTAGTAATTTTGTAAAAAAGAGTATGGGGAGAATACTACCCTAACAAAAGGTACCCTTACTGCCTTTGTTTGCCTTTGAAAGAAATCTGAGTGGATACTTTTTATCAATTAAACATTCTAGGAAAAGAGAACTATGTTTAGAGTCTGAGTAGTATGTATTTCAAAGTTTCAGTTTGTATACAATACTATGTATAAAGTAGGATTGACTACAATATTTCATGGGCACCAAGGGCTCAGCAGTGGGTGGCTCTGATGCATCCTGTAGCATTAGCGTCACTTAGAACCAGGCAGGGTCGTTCTGTGGCGCATAGGGCCCTGTCATCTGACCTCCTGCCCCCTGTGTGAGCTGGCTCCTCAGGCTCCTGGAGCATAGGTTGCTCTGGGACCTGTGCCTGGAGAAGGCTCTGGAGTCGCCTGAACGGTCCTGCCCAGACGCCGCCGCCCTGCCCTGCTTTGGATTTTCCTTTGCACCGCCATCTGATGCTTTACATGCTTGTTTGCTGCTTTGCCGCACGAGAAGGGGTGTGTGTTCTCTTCCTGTGCACTGTGCGCTTCGGATGGTCGGCATGCAGCTGTCCGTCTGAACCAGCGAGCGGGACACGTCTGCTCTGCTTTCCAGGGTGTCCTGCGGATACACTTTATTGAAGCTCAGGATCTTCAGGGCAAGGATACCTACCTTAAGGGGCTTGTCAAGGGGAAGTCCGACCCCTATGGAGTCATTCGAGTTGGCAATCAAGTCTTCCAGAGCAAGGTCATCAAAGAGAACCTTAGTCCAAAGTGGAATGAGGTGTACGAGGTAAGACGTCTCATCCGCTGCTTGGCTCTGTCCCCAAGTTGCACAGGAGTGTGGTTCATTTAGTTGGCAACTTCAGTTCTCTTTGCTTTAACTTGCCACCTTTAAACAGTATTGCACCTTTATGTTCCTGCCTCATGGCAACCTTGTCATGCCGGTGCATAAATGTGAAACCTGTTTTGTAAAGCTGTCAGTGTATGTAATTGACAGAATATTTCTTATAATGTGAAACATGTTTTATGTTGTTACTAACACATGTAAACATATGCAAACATGGGATTATATACTGTTTTGTAAAATTTTCCTTTAATAACACCCAGACATTCTTACACGTCCGTCAATACAGATGGACCTGATTTGTAGTAGCCATTCACTGAATAGATACCATCGTTTCTTTACCCAAAGAGATCTCGGCTGTTGGGTTCAGCATCTTAGCCCCTGCTGTGCAAGTGTAAGGTGAATGCAGTTTTCTTCGACTGGCCACCTTTTCCCCAGGTAAAGCTCCTCAGAGTGGGGTCGCTGCAGCAGGAGCTGCAAGTGCTGGGAACCGCCGGCGCATTCGGCAGAGCTTTCTGCAGAAAGCAGCGCAGTTCGCTCCGCCAGGGCTTGTGCCCCCAGGCCCATCTGCTGCCAGCTTCCCGAATCCCCAGGGAGCGCTTCCTGGTTGGGTATCCCAGGAATGACCTCTGAGCAGAGGGAGCCTGCACCAGGCTGCAGGGCTGTCCTGTTCTGGAGCCTCGGGTGTAACCCCGGGAAGTGAACACAGACCGTCACTATACCGGCAGCATGTTTCTGGATGAGAGGCATGTGTGGTTTGATGGTGAGAAAGGAAGTGCTTCATGAGGACTTAGTGCTGCAGAAGAGGATGTGCTGACACTCACTGTCTCCATCGTACTCACGAGATGATGAGATCAGTAAAAATGAAAAATAACCACCAGTCATTAATCCTTCAGGCCCTGGTCTATGAACATCCTGGACAGGAATTAGAGATTGAGCTCTTTGATGAAGACCCGGACAAGGACGACTTTCTGGGAAGGTACGTCCTTTCTGACTGAGCAGAGCATAGCATTACTCTTTCTAATAACCTCTTAAAACTATAACTCAGAAATAGATTTATGTACATGTTATTTGTATTTTTAAATGGCTTCTAGATGTAACATTTGTTTTAGCTTAGGCTTCCTAAAACGTTGTATTCCTGACAAGTTGCACATGTTAGTAAGAGAGCGCACTCTGCCCATCGCAGCAGCAGTAGCCGCAGGATTTCGACACTGTCCCAGCTGTGCCGGCCCATTCCCGGTGCTCAGGAGGCATGCGTGGCCTCGATGCCAGGGCGGCTTTCCAGCCCTCGCACCGTGCGGTCGGTTCTCTGCTTTGTAGACATGGGTTTTAAACACTTATTTTGGTGGTTTTTTGTTTTGTTTTGTTTTTGGCAGGGGGATAGTGATTTACATTGTGCCTACACATTGAAAAAATAAATATCAATTGGTTTACTTTAATTGAACAACCAGTACAGCTGAAAAAATGAGCTTTTTGAAAAGTACACTTTAATGTAATCTTTACATTTAACTGAATTTCTTGTGGCAAAAAGATACAGAGATAGATGACATTGGGCAGGTTTGGCCTCGTCAAGAATAGTTTGTGTGTTACTCTGTGACTTCTGAATTCATTCATGAGACAGTTTAACAAGGAGCAACCAAAAGGTTGTAAGCAGGACAGAGAACAGCTCACATTTGCATTTCAGTAAATCCAGACTGATGGGAGTGTCAGGGGTGGAGCTGGAGACTGGAACAGGCCAGGAAAGAGATGTGGGACCTGGCCTGGGACTGGAGGAGGAGGAGTGGGGGGAGGGGTGGCTGCAAGAAGAGCCAAGGGGAACCACCCACTGTTTCTGGGCTGGTCCCAGTCCTTGCAATAGAGTGGGGGTCTAGTGGACATGTCAGGTGTGCAGGCTCCAGACACATGGTGGTCTCAAGTGAGGAGCCAGGTGGGGAAGATGGTGAAGGCCTAACTTGGGATTCTAGCAGCTGAGCCACAGGGAGCATGGCAGACAAGGCTGATAACCTTGAATATGTTTGGCACGTTGTAAACACTGCGTTGTGGGGAGACCAGCTGTTCTTACAGCTTTCGGCTCAGCTGAGTGCTCTGGCGCCCCAGAAACTCAGCCCTGCTCTCCTTGCCTCTCCTCACACTCTGGGCTGGAAGCTTGAGGAAGTTTTTGGAAGAAGTCTGGTTCTTGATAAACTGCGTGGCCTTTTGTTGTATTTCTGGAGTGCTTTTTCATAGACAAATGCTTAAGGTTATTTCAGCTGTGAGAAGTTTGTTTTTGTGTTCTAAAGCTGTTGTATTGTTATTTCTGTAGTCTTATGATTGATCTTACCGAAGTTGAAAAGGAGCGCCTTTTAGACGAAGTAAGTTTTCTCCCAGTATTGTTTTTTTCTGTTTGATGCACCGAGTGCTGCCGCTGCCCCCACACCTTGTTCTGAAAATGTAATATTTGGCTCACAAGTGCTGAGAATGTGGGCCTCTCAGTGATAGCTAAGTGGAAAGAATTTATGAGCCAAGTCATGCCGTCTGTATTGGGTATCTACCACGTGCCGGCACAAGCCGACTTTGTTCCAGGCAGGCACATGTGGTCCTTGGGGAGGCGGGCAGAGGCCAGGGGAGTGGCGGGCACCCCGAGGCAGCTGGAGTTAACGGCAGAGCTGGCACAGTGCACTCGGGATTGTCACGTGAAAGGTCTGTAAATGCATCGGGAATCGACAGCAAGCAGGATGTCACTATCCGTAAAAAGTATATGAAAAGGAAAAGTAGGTGGTGGCCTCTAAAAAATGCTAAGATTTGGATAAGTAAAGCACAGTTCACCAAGTCAGCGGTGCTGCCGCCTGCTTTCGGGGGGCACGTTTCCTCCCCAGGCACGTGGCACCCGTGGGCAGACTTTTGTGTACCTGCTGTGTGCGGGTCCCAGGTCGCGGCGCAGGGCCGAGAGGGCCGAGCCTGGCTCTCACGGCGGTCTCTAAACGCTGCATGTGTGTGGCCCTCCTCTGTTCATTGCTCAGGGGTTTTTCAGCCGAAATCACTGTATGTCATTTTGTTAATTAGTGTATAGTGAGGAATAAAAACAAAGATGCTTCCTTGATACTGAAATTTAGTATTTGGGCTTGATGTTATGTTATCTATGGTCCATAAATGAGACAGTTGAATCCTCGCATGTAAATTAGGGGTGAAAATAGTGTTTACCTCACAGGGGCTTTGCTTGGGTTTGGTGAGTCAGAATTTGTGAAGCATTGAGCGTGGTCTTGGACCGCAGGCAGTGCCATGCAAGTCCTGTCGTCATGGACCATGAGCCCGTCAAAAGAGCACAGAGCAGGTGTGGCGGGGTTCGAGCCTTCAGCGGCAGTGACAGCTGATGCCGCTGTTAGTGAGAGGCTGGTGACATTTGTGAAGCTGTTTAATTTGGATGTCGATTCAGAACTTTTGCTGAACCTATACTTTTCTCTCCAGTGGTTCACCTTGGACGAGGTCTGCAAAGGAAAGCTGCACTTGAAACTGGAGTGGCTCACGTTAATGCCAGATGCCTCTACCCTCGACAAGGTGCTGTGACTTGCGTCCCAAGCAGCCAGCCGCTCCTAGCTGAGAGCAGTGTCTACATCAGTTAAAAAAAATCACAACTATATTTGATTATTGAGCTCTAAGCACTATAGTAGAATCAGGGTCAAATTAAAAATAATAGAATTTTTTAAGAGAGGTTTGCAGGTCATTTGCAACTGTTTCACAAGGTCCTCAAAGCTTGTGCCTGACACAGGGCAGTTGTTTGGGCAGCCACAGGTCACCAAGTGGTTCGTTCAGCTGATTTCACAGAGTCTTATTTAAGAGATTTCACTGTTCTCATTCCGCCTGCACGTGTCGCATGGTTTATGTTCCAGTTTTCCACTTTTCTTGAGCATTAAAGGCATGGTCAGGCCACAAGAGTCCGAAGTCGTGTGTGGACACACTGGCTGAATCTCCCTCTTGTCCCTTGTAGGTGCTGACAGACATCAGAGCCGACAAGGGTCAAGCCAATGATGGGCTCTCCTCCTCTTTGCTGATCTTATATTTGGATTCAGCGAGGAACCTTCCGGTAGGTCTCGCTGTGGGACTTGGGTGCTCATTTCCACACTGTGTCGCCCGTGTCGCTGTGTCTTCACTCTAGCCTGACTGCAGCGCTGGGAGGGATAGGGTCACTCTGTTGTGTTCCTCACTGATCATTCAGGATATTCAGAGGCATCCCCACACTGACGTGCTTTATGGGGCAGTCTCTCCTACGGAGGAGAGCCACACGACTTCCTAGGAGCTAGGGAAGAAAAGATTCTGAAGAAAATCACTGAATATTAAAACTTAGTTGCCTAAGATTTTATTCTCTATTTGGCATGAGAATAACATGAAGCAGCTCTGATGACAAATCCAGAGTTCGTCGCGACTGTTGCATGGCAGGGTGACAGGCGGGACAACCATGGGAGGGTGAGTGCTGAGCAGCGCACCAGTGCCAAGGACACGCTGCCCGGCTGGTCTCCTTCCACACACGTGGTCCCTGGGCCCTGCAGCGCCCTCCTGCTCGTCTGCGTCCGAACTGCTTTGCTCTTAGAACAGCCGGGAAGAGCAGGTTTGACAGGCAGCACTGTAGCTTGGAGAAGAAAACCACGCAGCTTCAGCCGTGCAAGGCCTGCTGCGGGCCCCCCGCCCCCCAACACACACACCGCCGCGCGTCAACCCCAGTGTTAGGGCGATGTGCCAGTTATAAACCTACATCGTTTTGATAACTTTTTGAGTACCTGTTCACTTGTTCAATAGATGGTCATCCTTGTTTTATTTCATTGTGTCAAAGGCCAGTTTTGTTGACAGAAAGACAGCTGTCCCAGATACATGGTGTTTTCCTTCCAGGACTGCATTACATGCTCATTCATGAAGCGCATTTGTACGTGTCACCCGCGTCCCTTCTCCCTTGTGGAGCTTGATGAGAGAGCAGACGTGTGGCTCAGCCCTTGGAGTACCACATCTGAGTGTTTCACCTGGGGCTCCAGTCTGGTGTCACCCCCCAGGGTTAGACTGTGTCACCTTTATCTCATGAAATACAAACCCCATCTCATTTAGCACCTTTCAGGGTTTTAAAATTGTGCGTTACTTAGGCTTTGCTCAAAAGCATAGTAAGTGCATTTTTGTGCATTAGTATGTTTTGCATTTAAAGTTTTTAAGAAAATCCGATCACATTTGCTTTCATTCTGGGAATGTGTAATTGAACTCTTTGTATGTGACTGTGTATACAGTGGACCCTTGACCAACGTGGGGGTTAGGGTGCTGACCCAAAGTGAAAATCCCTGTGTAAGTTAGGTCAACCCTCCACATGTGCGGGGCTGGACCCGGATTGAAGGCACAGTGGGCCCCGAACTGCCCTTCAGGGACGGCGGCCGAGTTCAGCTTCTCACGTGCTTGATTCCTCCGAAGGTATTAACCTTTTGGCCAGGCCTCCGACTCACGTCTGTGGCATTATCTGTAATAACTTCAGTTTGGAGAAAGGTGCTTCGTTATTATTTAACCTCTCTACAGAATTTTTTACAAGGTAGAATTTTTTGTTTTTAGCCACAATAATGTTTATCTGGTCTTTTATAATGCCTGATGCAAGTGAATTTGTTGTTTGTTTTAGGATATGGAGAATAGTATTGCTGAATTGGCAAGAAGGGACTAGGCTTCTCTTCAGAACTGTGTTTATTACATTTAATTGAAATTTTAATAACATCACATAAGCAAAAAAGTGAATTTATTAACCTTCTGTTAAAAGGGCACTTTGTGCATGAAGTGTGCTCTGGCCGTCAGAGACAAAGGACCTCACCAAACTGCTGCCCTGTTGGGTGTTTATTTCAAACGAGAGCGCCCGCCCGCGGCATCCCGTCCCTGGGCTCCTCGGCTCTGCCCCGACGCGCCTGTCGTCAGCACTGCCTGTGTGCGCATTTACCACAACCCACCGTTCTCTGCTTTCTCCCCCTGTCCCCTTTCCTAAGAGTGTCTACGAGGGACACTTTGGGTGTGGCTACTTAAAAGAGAGGCGAGCGTCGGGACTAGTGTTTTGTGAAAATACTACCTCAGTCTGTAGAGCACTATTTGTGAGTTCTCCAGTGTTTTCTTCCTTTTGTTTTAATTGACACTGCTAGAATGTGCGCTGGAACTTCTAGTGCCATCTACTCAGTGGTGGAATGACGTGGCATGCTCTTTTATTTTCTTGCATGCTTTCAGTTACTGTGTGTGTGTGTTTTTCTGTGCTTGTTTTGTAAAGTGTAACACGTTGTCCCTAACATGGTGACTGCATCTGAGGAGATGGACGTCCCTGGTGAGTCAGGAAGACCCCATCTGTTCCCAAACTGCTGCTGGCCCACAGAAAACATGAAGCCAGAATGATTCCACTGATTTTTTTTTCGTGGTTTATCTCAATGAGACATGTAAATATTTCTTTAAAAGCTTTAAAAATTGCCTTAAATCTGCTTTCTCGTCCTGACCAAACAGAAGTATCAAAACCTGGCTTTCTTTTAAGTCCTAAGTGTGCCAACAGGGATGGTCAATGAAGACAGAAATTCACCTGTTACCCTGAAAACTTGCCTTCTCCCCCACTGTTTAACCAGAGTTCCTAAAGGAGAAAACAAGTTATTGGGTTTATAATTCAGCCTCTTTTAAGGAACTTACAGAATTTCCTGGAGCGGACGATTGGGCTTTTCTTGCCTGGCGTGGGAAGCTGGTTTGGATCTCGGCGTGTCCGTTTCCCGGAGCCTCGCTCTGGTACTTTGATGCTGGCAGGCTTCTTGGAGCCCTTAGCAGAGTGTTTATTCTCACTCACTTCAGGGTGAGAGGAAGCCACCGATGGCTTAGTCATTAGTCCGGAGAGTCACCTTTTCTAGACTAATTACTGCTTTAATTCAGTAACTAGTGAATTTTTTTTTTTTACACCTACAGTCTTCCTAGGCGGTCTCCCATCCAAGTACTAACCAGGCCCGACCCTGCTTAGCTTCCGAGATCAGACAGGATCGAGTGTGTTCAGGGTGGCGTGGCCGTAGAATAATGAGATTCTTAAAGTTCATTTGGCCCTTGCATCCACTAGGGGTAGAGCTTTGCATTTTTGATGAGTCCTCATTTCCGTTTCCATGTGCATTCTCGGTTTATACTTACTGCAAAAGGGGGGAGGCAAAACTTGCAGAGTAGTTTATAGATGAGGAAAATCCAGACCCTGAAGGGTGTATGAGCCGACAGCACGTGGTCTGCATTTTCTCTACCTGCACCTACCTGTACAAAACGACAGTGACGCATAGTGGCATCTATTTTTTTTAATCACTTTTTAATGAAATGATTTTCTATTTTGGGTGTTTCTTAGAGTCAAGTTGTATTGTAAGCGGCTATAAACAACAGTGCGTTGCTGTGTAAACAGTCTGTTGCCAGTGCCTTGCTGGGTTACTTCTTTCCGCTCTATAACTGCTGCTTTGAAAGGAAATACTCCTGACCTTCTGTCAGAGTTTCGTAATTGGTTTGTGATGTTTCTCTGAGATACACTGCCTGGTTATCAAAACTGCCTTTCCCCATATACTGTCAAAGTGACATACTCTGCCCTATGATTCAAACATCGGCATCAACAAAATGTTCTCGAAAATGAATTTGAACAGATTGTTTTCTTTTAACCCATTGGCTTTCAGTACGAAGTTTCTCAAAGCCTGAGCCCTTTACCGTTTCTAGTAAGGGTTTTGGACTCCCGTTGGCCCGCTGCCCTCCTGCATTCTGCCTGCTCCAAATGCTCAGAATTTTTAGCCCCAGAGCTCAGTTCCCACCATGGTCCCCACACGGAAACTCTTAGCGTGGCAGGCTTGGCTCCCAGCCTGGAAGGGCCTCTTTACAGCACTGCGCCCTCCTCCTGTTCACATCCTGGGCTGACATTTCAGAGGAACGCTGAGGGTGCTGTTTCCTGGTGCCAGCTCCAGACCTCTGGCTCCTGTGGTGACTTATGTTTGCTGAGCACGTGCCACGGGCTCTACCTGGGTGGCGTGTTCAGTCCCGGGCCATCACGACCACTTCTTGGGAAAGGGGGCAGACAGCACGGAGCTTGAGGGACGAAGATCAGAGACCGGGGTCACGGCTAGGCAGCAGCAGAGCTGGGATTTGAACTCTGCATGTGACACAGAGTCCACATTCTTGACCCCTGTCTACCCTGTCCTAGTATGAAGTGAATTTGTCACTTTATCAAGGTTATATCACTGTAGATAAAATCTACCTGAGATGGGTGGTGTTTGCAGTAACATCTGCTTTATACATAGAGATGCCAGCTGTGTAATATGAAGACCCTGGTTGTCAGGATGCTAGTGTTTTCTCATTAAAAATGCTGGTGCTTATTGCTCTCTCCATTGGTATTAAGTGGCCTCAGGGGGAAAGGTACAATAGGTTCCAGAGGCCTCATGCTGCCCCACCCCCAGTGCACCTGGCTGATCCTGCCTGCCTCACCTCCAGGACCTCACACAGCACCCTTGGACCCCTCACCCTACCCCACCCCACAGCTGCTCTCCTTGCTTTGCTTAATGGATGCATGTTAGGGTAATGTGTACATTTAACATGGTCTCATCCATGCAGAGAGAGCTTCAGAAAGGTTAGTGTCAGCCCTACCTCAGGGAAGTGATTCCCAGCCTCCCCTGTCCAGAAGCCCCCTGCCCCTGAAATGGACCATCGGGTCTGGCATTCTCGTTGCCTTGGTTCCTTTTAGCCAGATGCTTGATCACCTCATCTGGCCCAGCCCACCGGCCATGGAAGGCTGGGAGGCCAGTTGCCCCTCTTTCTTCATTATAAAATCTGCTATTTATAAAAAAATAATAAAATTCAATTTGTCATTTAATTACAACTTGTCAATTAATTTGTCAACTGGAACTTAATTACAACTAAAAGGATGAAATATTTTATAGGTTAGTCTTTGAAGGAGCTTGGAAAACAACTCAGCCTTACCCTTTTGAGGGCAAGAAAGAAATGAATTTACAAATTTAATAAAACTAGAACATAAACCCCATAATCATAGAACTTTAAAGCCAAGAGAACCTCTCAAGGTGACCTAATCAGTCTCGACATTTTATACTTGGATGAGACTGGGATGAAGTGGAGAAGGCCCATCTCTACTGTGGTTTTGCACGAAGAAAGTAAATTTCAGGAGGAAGACAAGTAGCATCTGCTCTCATAGGACAGAACTTGGCCTGAGAGCAATTTGGGCACTTATGGCCCATTCATTGGAACTTTAGATAAAACCTTTAGTTTAATTATAGTTGACATTTTAGGGGTTTATTCAAGCAATGGATAGTAAATAGAACCCTTTCTTAAAGTGTCACCATTGGATTTTTCAGATCCCAAAGATAGGAGGAGGGGTGTGGGGAATAAAGGAATAGCAATCACAGAGGGTAAGGAAGTGTGTTTTGATATTTGTAGATTAAACATTCATTCTAAGATAAAATCTTGAGCATACAGAAGAATTTTACAAATGATTTTTACTATTTTTTTTGTGTGTGTAATTCTTGTTGGTGGTTTTTGTTTAAAGATTTTTTTTGTTCGCATAAATTTTCATGTCATTAACCTTACATAAACTCCTCATTGCATGTTTTATTAACCCTTGGTATATTCATTTTCTTCTGACTTGAAAGAATAACCCATTAGAATTTAACCCTGATGTCTTGAAGAAGTCTGCAGTGCAGAAATCTTTAAAGGTAAACTAACAGTTTTCCCTTCAAAAAATTAATTAAGACATATTGAAAGAGGTGATGCTTTATCCTCATGGGTTTATGGACGAATTACCTCCCATACTAATTAGTAATTACTTGTCTAGTTGGAGAGAGCCGACTTTTGTTACCCAGTTAGAAGGTTTTAAGTCAACTTTGAAGATAAATTTTCTAAAATTCTGACATGATAAATTAGACATCTGTCCTGTTGGCTTTAGGCAGCAATATCTAAGGTGGTTTTAAATCATCTGTATTTTAGTTGGATCGAATTTGTGAAAACGAACCAGAAGTTCTGTTTTAAATCTGAACCACTTTTTAGGTGATGATTGGCAGACACGCCTCGTGCACTGTGACTGTCCATTTAGACATCACCTCTTCCAATACGCTGAGTGAGGCTGTCTCTGATTCGGCGACCTCAGAGCTTTTGGTGCTGCTGGGTTTGATTGTCGGATTTTTCGAGAAGCTTTAAATTTCACTAAATGAGGTATATTAAAAACTAAGCTCCACTCCCTAAAACACCATGAACGTGTATTTTCTGGCTAAATTGTTAAGTTTTTTATGACTTATAATGTTATTACTCTTTTCTTTGATATCTTTGAACATTTAGGCTTACATTTGCAGGGAGAGGTTAAATGTAATTGTTTTAAGAAAATTCCATTGAAAGGAGTCAGGAATGGTTTTTAATCAGTTTCCTCTAGAAGGATAATTTCAAAAGTGAGGAAGACTAACAAAGCGTTCTTTGATGTAATGTTTAGTAAGCCCTGCTGCCCCTGTACCGAGGAGACAGGTGTGGCCTCGCAGTGACTTCCTCCTTTGGGGTACTCGCTAGCCCAGTGGTGGAAATTAGGGTTCCCACTGAAGCACTGGAAGGAAGCATCCCATCGGCCTTTCCTCCCCGTGTCTTTGGTACCTAAATGTCATGGTTACAGTTAAAGCTTTGAAATCGGACTCTGGGGTTGAGTCGCAGCAAGGCCACTCATCAGTGGACCTGCAGCACGATGGTTAATGTTCCGTTACAGAGCGGAAGTGGCCATATCTTTCCTGGAGTACTGAGTAATGAATAAGATCACGCATGTGAAGTGCTCAGGGTAGCTTGGACAGTATGTTTGTTTTAATTGTTCTAGTATCTCATTTAAGCCTAACAACTAGGTTCTGGAACGGGTACCGTGCCCATTACATAAACCTGAAAGCTGAGGTCCAACTAGATTATGTAGGTCTCAGTAATCAAGTCCTAAATGGTTGAGACGTAAATTCAAGACAGTCTGACTTAAAAGTTCCAATTTTCATTATATCTTGTGCCTCAGACTTGTGCTGATGCATTTTGAATAGGGCATCATAGTAAATTAGTGTTTTAATTTTATTTTATAGAATCTAAAACATTATCTATTTAAAGATACACCAATTATTTTATGTATCACAAAGAAAACATACCAGTTAAGGTTTGATATGTTCATTTTATACTTAACCGAAAGTATTTTTGGATTTAGGATAAACATAGGTTTTTATCACGTCACTCACTTGCACACAGAAAAGGAAACTATAAGCATGATAAGTAGGTTTAGGAAGTGGTAATTACTCTCTCTGCTGCAGTCTCCCTGAAAGCAGATACATAAAGTCAGGAATTGTGTCATCGTTTTCAGAGCTGTTAGAAAGTTTTTTTTTTTTTAAAGTATGTCTTAAAATTGATACAGTAAGTCTTTAGGAATGAATGGCTGCTTTTTTGGAGTAAAAATAAGCATTAAGAAACTCAGCTTCTGAATCAAATAACTAGCTTCAGCAAGGCAGGCGTTTACTCCCTTCAAGGTCACAGAATTGTGCTCGTAGCTCTGCAGTGCTTGACACCTCCAGCCAGAGGGGGACACTGGAAAGGGTGGGCACCCCCCCTCCCCTCTTAAGCCAGACTCACCGGGCCACACCTGACTGCAAGGGAGGTTCAGAAGTAGAGTCCTGATGTGCGGAGGACTTGTGCCCGGCTGTCCCTCCAGGCTTGCGCTGTTAAAGGAACAAGGGGGGACGTCGTGTTCTCCGCAGCAGTCCGTAGTCTTGGATTTTTTTTTTTTTAACAGTATTCGTTTCATTTTGCAGAATTCATTCACATCAAAAAGATGAACCAGAAAATAGATTATCACAGTAGGTTTGGGCTAGTAATATTTTATTCCAGTAATTATATGAATTTGGTGCTTATTTCTGTCATTGCTGCGGTGTTGAGGATTAACTCTAAAATTGTTTAACTAAAAACATTTTTGTGACCTAATTAATTTCCACTAACACAGATATTTAACTGCATTTTCTGTGGGGCTAAGTTATAAATAAACCTCATGTCCCTTATATGTTGTGTTTTAATGTTTTCTTCTATCAGCTCTCTGTGCTAAAGTATGCTTTTTACCACTTTTTATTTCATTTATATCTGCTTAATTTAATGCAATTCTAAATTAATGTTTATTCTTCCAATCAAAATTATTTAGCAGCTGGTCAGCAAGATATTTAATAGCTATGTACTTGAACAGAAGATATAAGTTAAAAATGTAAAAACATGTCTCTGGCACTTTGTAGTAGTAGTAGTGTTCCAGCCAAGGACTATTCTCAATGATACACTCTTTGACATTTGTCCTTGCTCATGTTTTTCTGTTTCTATTTCTAGCACTTTATTTTGTTATCCTAGTAAAATAGGCTTTGAGAGCTGGAATTAACATTAAAAATATTCAGAAGATTTAATTTTTCTAAAGTAGCTTGCTTTAAAAATAAAAGACCGTAACATTTAAAAACTGCAATTAAAAGTTTTTAAAGTTCATTTCATGGTAAATACAATGATGGGTTTTGGGTTTTGGATGTGCTTGGCGAGTTGGTTCACAGAAGTAAACAGAAATGACTTAATATAAGCCAATAATTTCATTTTTAACCAGCCCATTTCAGGATGTTCGTGTACTTATTTTGCCTGTTTTTTTTTTTTAATTTTTGGATAGTTGGGGAAGAAAATTAACAGCAACCCAAACCCTCTCGTGCAGATGTCAGTTGGTCACAAGGCCCAGGAGAGCAAGGTAAGCCACTGACATGCTGACCAGTGTCCTGTGGTGTCACCGTCACTTTCACCAAGCAGAGGGGGACCTTCAGTCAGGTGAGGGTGCAGGTGGCGAGACCATTGATTTCCGTATCTTTCTTTGGTTTCTCAAATCAGTCATTTCATAGATAACCAGCGACTTAATTGGTAGCAAACATAGTGTTCATTTTTTAGGGTGACATTAAAAATAGCATATGAATACATTTTTCCTTGATTTCATGGGTAGATGACATGGGACAAATTTCTAAGTTTTATTTGAATGCTCTGTAAGCAGTTTGGTTGAAAGATAACCAGGGGTGCTTAAATTTAGCAAATACAGTTCCATTGAAGAGTTGAGAGAGGGCGTTGCTGTTGCTGCAGTGTGTTCTGCCCTCCTCTCACGAGAGGAGTCATGTCAGGAATTTTTTTAAGTTATAGACCACTGTTCACTTTTAACTAACTGTTCTCGGGCTGTTTGAGACCTGTGCTGAGTGCAGGGCTGGGAAGGCCACTCCCAGCGACATGTGGCGGGGGTGAGGGTAGAAGGCCACGCCCAGTGGGTGGCCGTCCTCACTGGGACATGCTCAGCCGGGGTTTCCTGATGGTCTCCCGGGCACGCTGGGAGCTCTGGGCTCCATCGTGGAACACTTTCCACAATTAATGCGGAGTAGTACATGCTCAGTAAATATATGGAATTTAAAGTCATCTTGAGCTTCTAAACACAGAAAATGTCACAGAGCTGATATTAGAATATTTATTTTAGATTCGGTATAAAACCAATGAACCTGTGTGGGAAGAACACTTCACCTTCTTCGTTCACAATCCCAAGCGCCAGGACCTTGAAGTTGAGGTATTTTATTTGCTTTTTTAATTGATTTATTGAAATATAATTAACATAGAATGAATTATATACATTTAAAGTGTGTAATTTATGAACCCCTCACCATAATCAGTACATCTTTGTCAGCCTTATTCCCAAGTATTTCATGTTTTTTTTTTTTTAATTTTAAACTTTCGATTGATTGTTACTAGCATCTAGAAATAGTTGGTTTTTGTACACTGATGTCATGTCCAACCCTGCTAAACTTGCCTGTTGGACCCAGTTTTTGTGGATACTGCAGGGTTGTCTTCTGCACAGGCACCTGTGCTGTCTGCTTGTCATGATCCCTGCTTCTGAGTTGCCAGCCTGGATGCCTCTTATTCCTTTGCTCGTCATGCCGTCCTGCTGGCCTCTAGCCTGGTGGCTGTGGACACCCCCGCCTCCCCAGTCTTCAAGGAGAAACCTTGGTGCTTCCCCATACCGCCTGTGTTTGAGGACGACCTTTCCTTCTTCACTGACTGCTAGTCTGCCGAGAGTTTTGCCATGAATAGATGAGAAATTTTATCAAAGGCTTTTCTATAGCTGTCGACCTGATATTTGGTTTTTCTTTCTAAATTTTTAAATGTAATACCTCATAAGTAAATCTTTATTTGGGGATTAGCTCTACTTGGTCATGATGTGGTACCCTTCTTGTGTCTTCGATTTAATTTGCTAAAATCCTGTGAGGAATTTTTGTGTCTGTCCTGAAGGATGTTGATAGATTGTTTCACTTCTCTAGTTTTTGTATCAGGGTGTTGCCAGCCTTGGAGAATGAGTTGGGGAGTGTGTTCTCTTCTTCATTTTCCTAAGTGTGTGGAATTATATGTTTGCCCCCTTGACAAGTTGATCCCTGCATGATTGTAAAAATCCCCTTCTACAATTACATTTCAATGATATTCTTTGTTCTGTAATCAACTCTGATATTAATGTAGCTACCTCGTCTTTATTAGAGTTAGCATGGTTTATTTGTCCTATCCTTTTGTTTTTAACCTATTTGTGAATTTATATTGAAAGCTGACTTCTTATAGAGACTTGTTATAGAGAAACATACTGTTGAATCTTGCTTTTTTATCTACTCCGACAGTCTCTTTTATTTCGGCATTTAGGCCATTCACATTTAGTGTTATTGATGTGGCTGAGTTTCATTCCACCACCATGCTACCTGTCTCGTTTATTCTTTGTTCTCTTTTTTAAAATCTGACTTATTTTAGATTAATTGAGAATTTTTTATACTTGCATTTTATGTCCTTGTTTGGTGTTGAGTTGTTAGCAGTGGCTCCTGGGTTGGTGATGCTGTCTGTCACTCGTACTGCTGTCCCTTTAAGCGGAGCTCCAGGTCCCAGAGGTGTGAGACCCTCCGTGGCATGCTTCCATCCCCTCTCCCACTGTGTATTTAGTATTTTTGCTTTAAACAATTACATTTTAAAAAGCTTCTGAAAAACCGAGGAAGTGTTTTTCCTACTTAGCCATCCCTCCTCTGCCCAAAGGACCCCTGTAGCAGTGTCTGCAGGCGAAGAATTCCTTCAGCACTCGTGCATCTAAAAGTCGTTTTCACCTTCACATACCTTGTGAAAGTATTTTCACAAGATATAAAATTTTGGGTTAACAGGTTTTTTTTCTTCTTGTATCTTGCATTGTTTCTGATGAGAAGTCTGCTATTGTGGGGTTTGGAAAATTTCTGACCATCAAGTCCTCAAAGTTTTTGCCACCTTAAGTATTTAATCTGCTGTCAATTCCATCCAGTGTATTTTTATCCCATAAGTTATATTTTTCTTCTTAGAAGTTGTTTGGGTCTTTTTATCGTCTGTGTCTTTCCCCTGCCTTCCTCATGTATGTGTACAGTATGTGCGATAGCCTCTGGTGCTAAAGCTGTCATCTGTGTCATTGTCACATCTGCTTCTGCCCTCATTAGGTCATATAGTCCTGCTTTTTAGGTTGACTGGTAATTTTCCCGTGTGAATTTTATATTTTCGAGTGCTGGGTTTTTGTAGTCCTTTAAATATTTTGGAACTTTGTTCTCATTAAGAGCCTTTCTGAGGCTTGATTTAAGCTTTGTTAGGCCGCCCAACAGCTTTTAGTCTTGGGATCATGTGGCCTTAGTCTGGTGCCCCACACGTTATGAGATTTCTCCTCTCAGTTTGGAATGGATACTCTCTGCAGCCTTTCGTGCTCTGGGGATTGTACCCAGCTCCTCCTGGGCACGTGTCCTCGTGTGGGTCGTTCACTCACACATGCTGCTGAAGTCGCAGAGGATCCTCGGAGGCTTCCAGCTCTCTCTTTGGGGCTCTCTCCTTTCTGGCGCCATCTGCTCCTGAATCTTAACGCTGTGTCAGTGCAGGGGGGACCCCTGGCTTTGGTCTGGGATCCTCATACTGGCACCATGGCCTAGACACACTCCAGGCAGCGACCAGATCAGTCATCAGGCTCACCTCACTTGTTTCTGGTCTCCCAGCATGCCCTTGTGTCCAGTGTCTTGTGCTGTCTAAAACCCATTGTCTTACGTATTTTATCTGCTTTTTATGCTAAGGTGGGATGACAAATTCGGTTGCTATTATTCCATCATGGACAGAAACAGGAGTTCTCTGCATATTTTGAAATATACACTATATGTGAATTATACACATGGACGGACTTGGAGGGTGCTTCTTGGATGTACACCTGCTACTCCTAGTGGTCGCATGTTCAGTCCTTCTCTGTCATTATCTTAGCTTAAAGGACAGTGCTATTCTAAGTAGATCACATAGCTCTCATGGTCATCCCAGTGGTGGGCATACCAAACTTGCCAGTCTAAATGATTCTAGTTCCCGTATCTTTGCATGGCCTACTTTTCAACATTCAGTCTTTGAGAAGTTTAAGGGCCTCTGGTTTCTGTTTGGTTTGTGCCACCCCGACTCGGTGTCTTGGCTCCTGAGATCTTGAGGTTTGAGGGGGTCATGCCGTGGAGGCCTCACGTCTTCCTCCACAGAGCACCAGGTCACTCTCAGTCATGCTTGCCTGCTCCATTATTCTCTGCTAGTTTTGCCTTTTTACATTCTGTTTTATACAATATGTGCAGGTATTGTAAAATTTTAAAACAACCGTGTAGATTTTGAATAGGGAAAGCTTACAAGACATTTAGAAATATTTATTCTTTATAAACAGGTATTACCAACAGAAACTTGACACATCACTATGAATGTATATTGTCACCATTTTCATGGGGTTAAAGACATTTCTTTATAACCTTCAGGTTTGTGTGGACTGCTGCCTCTTAACTCAGGGTTCTGGTAATGGAGTCATAAAAATAATGTTCTTTTTTGTGCTCATAATTGTGCTATTAGGAAGTGACAGATACTTTTGAGGTTGATACATTGTAGCATCATTCATTACAATGTTTCATATCTTCGGAAGGTTTCCTGCTGTGTTAATCATTTGTGGAAACACTAAGAAGGAGATGGCCGAAGTATGTTTTTAAAGACTGAATTGTGGACCTTTCTCTGTTTTTTGTCTTTATCCTCAGAGCTTCATGTGTTCTGTCATGTGTGTTGCAGGTGAAAGATGAACAGCATCAGTGTTCCCTGGGGACTCTGAAGCTCCCTCTTAGTCAGCTGCTCAGCAGAGATGACATGACCATAAACCAGCGATTCCAGCTCAATAATTCGGGTCCAAACAGTACTCTGAAGATGAAGATCGCCCTCAGGGTACTTAGTCTCCCCCAGGAGACAGGGGTGGGTGGGGGAAGAGCTGCAGTGGCGACATTTGCAGGCACTGCTCCACAGGTGGGTGGTGCTCATGGTGACGGCCATGGGGCACCAGAAAAAGGTGGCTGGGAGTCATGGTGCCAGTTCAGGGGCAGCACTGAGAGGAAGTTCCCTGTGTGTGGAGCGTGGACGCTACTGCATGTTGTGGGCGCTCGGGTAGACTTGAGGCCTGGACTGAGACGTCTGCAAGTGGTCCAGGGTACTCATGCTGTTCGGGGCTCCAGCCAACCATGTTTTCATCCTTTGGCCCAGAAAGTATTGCTCTCTGGATCAACAAAGTTTTCTGCTCAGGTTCAATTTTTAAAGGCCATTTAGAAGAGAGAATTTAGTAAAACTGTACGAGATGGTAGAATTTATAGGAAAAAAAAATTTGTCCAAAATAGACAATAATTCATTTGAAAGTACCTAAAGAAATGTTGAAAATAAAATTGGCAGACATATAAGAGAGTGCTAAAACTCATTGATTTAAAAAATGCAAATTAAAATGAAGAACTGACTTTTCAAAAAAATGAAAGCAGACCACATGTAGAGGTTGCAGTGGGAATGGCCCCTGGCACCTGGTCAGGACCTGCAGCCTTTCCAGGAAGGACTGTGGTGTCTCTGGGCCACGAGTCAGAGCCCCTTGGACCAGGGACCTTTCTCTGGAAATCTGACTTTTGGTAATAATGCAGAATGTGGAGAGGCCGTGAACACGCAGAGGTTTGCTACAGCTTTATTTTGTAAATGTGGAGAAAAACTTTCTCAGCATCACAAACACCCCAGGGTGCAGGGGTTTGGGGAGCATAGACTCTGCTCTGTGGAATGTCGAGTGTGTTAAAAGTAAATACTAGAAACTAGGAAACTGAGTGATGCTGCCCCTCACAGACGAAGGCACGAGGGCTGCTCCTGCATCAGCACTGGGGGTCTGGGTAGAAGTGTCCTTGACGCTCGTTCTTCCTCAGGGCTGCTGGTGGAGACGGCCACCCATGTTGGGTGAGGGGTACGTCCTGTGCAGGGTGCAACTCAGGCTCTTCCAGCAATAAGGTCACCCACAGTGATGGAGATGTGTGCAGATGGAAGAGGCTGAAGAGAATGCACAGAAATGACATTTATGCCATAGAAGTGATGACTTAAATTTTTCTTTTTTAAAACTTCCTGTAAGATTACTTTAATAATCGGGTAGCTGAATAACTAGATTTTTGTTTAATGTTAGTTCCAAGTTTTAAAGAAGCATTTGCAAATGAATATCTAAAGCTGTTCACTTATCAGGCTGTTGTTAATGTCGCTGATTTTAATTTTGTGTTTATGTCCACCTCTAGGTGCTCCACCTGGAAAAGCAGGAACGGTCTCCAGACCACCAGCACTCAGCTCAAGTAAAGCGACCCTCTGTTTCTAAGGAAGGAAGAAAAATATCTGTCAGATCTCAGAGGACCGCATCGCCAGGCGCTGGTGACAGCAGCACGGCCCCGTCCACACCGGTCCTCGGGGGCGGCGATAAGCCTGGCGTGGAGGAGAGAGCCCAGCCTGCGGAGGCCAGCCCGCCGGGGCCGCGAGGCCTGGGCAGAAGCTCCTCCAGCCTCCAGGTCGGCGCCGCCTGCTCCCCAAGCCACACGTTTGTCAAGGAGCCCACGCCCAGCATAGCCTCGGACATATCGCTGCCTGTCGCCACGCAGGAGCTTCGGCAGAGGCTGCGGCAGCTCGAGAAGTAACTAGTTGCCTCATTTGCTCCTGTTGGGTCAGAGAGCACGTCACCACGTTCCGGGGGGGCTGGGCGGTGGTCTCAAGTCAGCTCATGACCTTGGAGGGTGACATCCTCAGGGAGACTCACTTCAGAATAAAGCCTGCCACTTTCTGGGGTGTAGTATTTGGCCCAGTCGAGGGTGGCAGGTCCCATGGTCAGGAGAGGCTGCAGCTCAGACCAGGGAGGCGGAGAGCACGCCGACCTGCTGGTCCAAACATGGGACCTGCGCCTGCCATGTTGGACCAGGGCCTGTTCGGCCACACCCTGCTGCTTGTCCCCATTCTCTTCGTGTCAAATTAGGCCTTTGTGTTGATTTCCTAGTCAAGCTCCGTGATTTGTAGATATGTTCACGGTTCTTTAGATAGGGAGCAAAAAAATGGTGCAGTTGTCAAAGCTTCAGACGTTAACCTTTTCTTCTGAGCGGAAGGAGCCAGGCAGTCATTGGGTGTCTCAGAGTCCGTGCTTCAACCTTGAGAGAGAAATCAAGGCTCACGTTGTGATCTCATCAGATGGCCTATCAGTGTACAGCAAAGTGAGGGGCTCCTGAGAAAGGACATGTAGATTTGGGCAGTTAGGAGCCCAAGGACCACAGCGCTGATGCTCGTAATTAGGAGACCTCCATGTCTCGCTTTATGTTGGGCTCTAAATGAAAAAGCTGTCCATTTTGAACAATTATATTGAGCTCTTAACTGAAATTGGAGTTTGGCTAGTTGATTTATCCTGAGAGGTTCATACTGTGTTAAGCTCATGGGTAATGGGATTCCTTCCTGTCTGCATGAATGAACATGATCTTACCTGCGATTGTGGCGGCGACTCAGGACGTGCTTAGCATCCTAGGAGAACATGACTTTCTGCCTTATTTCCTCAGTGGGACGACGCTGGGGCAGTCTCCACTGGGGCAGGTCCAGCTGACGATCCGGCACAGCTCCCAGAGGAACAAGCTGGTGGTGGTCGTGCACGCCTGCAGGTGAGCCGGCTCCGGCGCCGCCTGGACAGTGAGATACTCGGCTCTCGCTTCCTCGCACAGGTCGCTTGATTTCTCCTTTTAGAGAACAAAGCCGTAAGATCTGCCTTCATCCTAGTAGTCAGTGTTTGTTCCATTTTTGTTCTTAGCCTCATTTCACAAACAGTCTATTTATAACCATTTGGTTTCTCTGCAACACTCCTTTGAACTGTAGTTTGTGTAACGTTTCCTGTTGTTGAGTGTTTACATGGGCTGTGTTATGTGTAACACAATAATGAACACATCTATCTTTTATTGAAGTGTTGTTCGGCATTTGGTTCCCAGGAGTAAATTTTTATCAAGTCAGAGGGTTCCAAAAGTTTATGGTCTTGTGGTAGGTATTGCCATGGCCTTTCAAGAAGTACACCATTGAGATCGGCACCCAGGGTGTGGGTTTGCCTTTCCCTCACGTCAAGAAGGGTTTGCTTTAACTGTGTGGGGCACTGACATGGAAAGGTGGGTGACAGTGTGGCTTCCACCTATATCTGACCAGTGATGAAGGTGTGAAGCTGACTATTTTTCTTTTATGTGACTGGTCTATCTCTGTAGTCATAGTGATATAAATACTATATAAAATCTATATAAATCGTCCAGCTGATGATCTTGGATCTTAATACAAAACTTTTGGAAACAGGAAAATAAAATTAGTGACGTTTACAAATACGACCATATAAATATAGAGTTCAGTTCAGTACATATGTATCGAGCACCTTATATGTGCTTGCTGCTGAGAGCATCAGTGTGGGAGATCCAGGAACAGAAGACTTTTAGAGTCTTCCCATCAGTAAGTGAATAATTTGAAGTGGTTGCATATAATTGACATAAGCGAGAGTTAGGTTCCTATGGTATATTTCTGATCTCAGAAACATCATGAAACTTCTAAAGACCCAAAACACTTCTAATATTAAACATTGAAATAAATGTGAGTTCCACTTACACTTAAAAAAGATGAGTAAATGAAAACAAGTGAGATCATGCTTTCCAACCAGCCGAGGGTCACGAATGACTGGAGCAGCTCCCCGCAGCTAAGAGCCACCCACCCCCTTCTCAGCCTGGGACATTGTAGACACGCCATTGACCTCATGGGCACATCTGTGGGACGTGGGAGGAAGCGAGTTGCCGGAGAAAAACCCTGAGACGTGGGGAGGAGGCACACACTCCACAGCGCCTTTGCTGTGTTTTGTTTCTTATCAACATCGTAACCAAATGATGTTATTCAAGACCTGCTGTAGTCCATTTGAATGTGATGCCAACTGTCATTTTTCTAGATTCTAATGTCTGCTGTTCTCTCTCTGGTTTGTTACAAGAAATCTCATTGCCTTCTCTGAAGATGGCTCGGACCCCTACGTCCGCATGTATCTGTTACCAGACAAGAGGAGGTCGGGAAGGAGGAAAACACACGTGTCCAAGAAAACCCTGAACCCCGTGTTTGATCAGAGGTATGGACTGCATCAGCTGGGGCAGAGGGTTGGGTTCAGTTGGGAGGCCCAGTCCATACCTTCAAGTGACTAAAGCCTTTAAGCCAGCACACTGCTGCAAAGTATAGTGATGGAAACAACTCCAGACTAGCAGATGTGAGCACATGAAAACGCGGGTGTTAGGCGCTTCATGTAGAAGTGCTGCACAACAAATAGAAGTTGTAAATGTGGACGGTGAGACTAGTGGGTCAATAAAGAGAAAGGGACTGATGACCCTAGAGAACTTTCATTTCGGGGAGTTATGTCTGTCGATATTTGTTGCATTGTAAATCAAAACGGAGAATGCTAAAAAATATATGTTTGTAAGTAATAATAAACCTATACCATCTTAAAATAAAACATTTTAATGAAAACAACTAGTTTTCAAAACAATTTTAAAATTTTGTGAAAAGAATGGCATTAATGTTTTACGTTTGTGTAAATCTCTCTAATGGTCTGGCATAAAGGGGCGCACCTCTGCTTCTGCGGCCAGTCCGGTGTGATGAGCGCCTGATGGGTCTTCAGGCCACACTCAAAAGAGCCTCAACTCGTGCAGATTTGGTGTCTTACTTCACAGTTCTCTGTCGCTAAAACAGCATTTTGGGAAATAAAGTCGAATGGCATCATATCTACTAATTGGGATGCTTATCATTTATCCTGTTTTTACTGACAGGTGCGCACCGGGTCTGAGCATGGGCGCATTTTATTTAGCATGTTTTTATGTAGCTGCAGCATGTAAGAGTCAGGTTTGGGTCTCTAGCTGCTGGAATTCCTGGGACAGCCGAGGTACCTCCTAGCCTTGTCCCTGCAAGGCCTCAGGTCCTCAGTCCTCTGGTTTGTCAGAGCTCCTGCTGCATCCCAGCCACGCACCATCTGGCTTCAAGGACTTGCTTTCCTGAAGGCTTTTAGTTTGCACCATGTAATTTAAAGCCACTAGAAAGTGTGGCAGGTCTTTTCCCTTCCTGGAAGCCAGGTCACTCCCCCAGACTTGGAAATTGCTCTCCTTTAGTCTTTAGGCCTGGGTGAGTGAGCCAGTCTGGACCTCCCTGTTGTGACACACATAACCTTTGCGTCCCACATGGTAACTGCCAGGAAGAGTCAGGAGTGAGGGAGCCGCAGGTGGCAGGGCCTCGTACATGTTGAGAGTACCAGAGTCTTCTCTTAACGTTTGGAAAATAATGAACAATATATTTTTTTGCATCTTCATGAAATGCCAGACCCAAGCATCTAGCAGGAGAACTCCGTTTTATACTAACAAACATAACATTTGGAGTGGTCTCAAAAGCAGAAATGTCATTTTTCAGTTACAATGAAACACAGCAAGATGATGGCGACATTTAAGGAAGGTGCTCTTTTTCTCTCTCAGCTTCGATTTTAGCGTTTCATTACCAGAAGTGCAGAGGAGAACACTGGATGTCGCTGTGAAGAACAGCGGCGGCTTCCTGTCCAAAGACAAAGGGCTTCTTGGTAAAGTAAGTTTGAACAAATCCTCGATGGGTTTCTACACTTTGCGAAACTTCAGTGCTAGCCCGAAGAGCATTTTTTAGACCATTCTTAGTAGAAAGGGGCAGACTTACTCTGTGATGAATGCGTCTTCATAAAATAGTGGACCATGAAAGGCTGTGTATCAACTAAGACATCGGTACATTTGAAGGTATCTTAAGTTATTTTCATTGTTTTCACATAGTCATATTATTGATGTATTAACTCATGCTAATACCATGAACTTACAGGTTAACAGAAGGTTAATTTTTAAAGAAAAATTGTTTTTCAAGTATCATATGAAAGAAAACCCAAAGGGACAATATTCTCCTACAGTTCCATCTCCTCAATTAACTGTCTTTTTTTTAAATTATTCCTAACAAATCATTGATTTATTTCTCTGAATTTCTTCTGGTCTTGTCCGTAGTCACATTTAACTCTTGCATAAGATTATACATTCGTAATTATGTACACAGAATTAGGGAGGAGTTTTCAGTTGTAGATGCTATGCCGTTCAGGGGCAGTCCACATCAGCTATGCTGCCAGTGAGGGCAGGGGTGTACGCATATCCCTGCCGTTAGCCCTGCCAGTTATCTCCACTGATACGTCATCATACCCTAACTTTGGACTCTTGGATACAGGAAGGACTTCTCAGATATGACCAGGCATGCAGTTTATAGATGGATCCCAGGGTAGAAAGGATTGAAAAATTGCGAGACGTTATAGGAGGGCTCCATACTGCCAGATTAAGACAGGAGAAGGTTGGAGACGTAGGAAGTTGTGCTGAAGGGTCTAAATTCAACCCAATTTTACAAACTTTTTTAACCCACAGGTATTGGTTGGCCTGGCATCTGAAGAACTCGCCAAGGGCTGGACCCAGTGGTGAGTGCCCCTGCCACAGACGTCAAACCGATAGACAGAACCCCGCATGTTTATTCAGTTGCACTTTCTACAAATGACCACATATCTGTCGTCATCTTCTTGTGCTCTCAGGTATGACCTCACGGAAGATGGGACGAGGCCACACATGGTGACGTAGGCTCGCTGGGCGTGAAGAGCCCTTCTCGGTGTCCGCCCTTGCCGTGTGCCTCGACCGCACCCTCCCACAGATGTGCCGATGCTATTTTTATACTTTCGTGTACTCGGATATACATACCTTGATAGTTTTATAAAACATGTTGACACTTTAGGCACATTTTGGCCAACATTGTTAAATTTTGTATGTTTGATTTCCTCTGGTATTTCGCCAGTTATTACAGTGTAGACAATAGAGTATAGTTATTGTGTTACATTAAGCTGTATGTCGGTTGTGTCTCCTAGGAAGCAGATTCATGTGTATGCTTTATCATTGCCTTGTTTTGTATGTATATCACTGAGGTACACCGTGCCATGTAAATAGATTCTATTTTTTAATCTCTACATGCTGGTATGAATTCAGAAGAAAGTGGATTATGGAAATATTTATATTTTTTTTCTTCTAAAAGTTATTAAATTCTTAGGACAAATAATCATTTTCGTCTTTGCAGGAAAAAGTTCTCAGTGACTTATTTTATGCTATTTCTTTTTTAAAAAACAAAGATTATTAAATATTAGTATATTTCTGCTCATTACCAATGAAAGAAAGTATACAAAATATTAATACTTCCATAAATGTGAAGAATTATTGTTGAGAAGTTGGTCAAAGTGCTTATAAGGAAAAATGTTATATAGCTGAGCAGCATAAAATATTAAGAGAATTGCGGTTCATTAATTAGTGTACCAATCTGAAATTTCTTACATGAAATTAAATGTCTTCAGTGTCTTTTTAATTGCTGGTTATAACTTATTCATAAAATAGTGCACACCTACATAGTTATGCTTTTCCTGAAATGTGGTATGGACAGATTTTCAATGTTAGCAGGTAGGCTATTGTGAAATAGTCAATCCTCAGCTTTGTTAATTTTCCATGTTTTCCCAGTCTGTAAAGAAAGACAGGCTTACACTGTCACCGTTAAGGCTGTGTGGTAAATCGGGCCAAGTAGATAGGAAATTGTGTTAGAAACCCATAGCCAATCCAGTCATTCACCATGTGACCTGCACAGAGGAGGGATCCCCTTGCTGGTACTTGGTGTCATTCTGCCCTTAACACTCAGGCCGCCAGGGGGCCCAGTGGTGTCGGCACAGAAGCTGCTGGTTGTAAACACAGTTTCCTGGGCTTGCTTCCCTGGTGCCGTGACTGACCTCAATATTGGAATGTTGTTATTCAGTTTTTATTTTGGAATACGTTTTTCTTCTTAGATTATTAAAAGTATGTTTTATATGCAGTGTCATGAGCTGCGGATGCCTACACGCAGAGGAAGTGCATGTGCAGAGAGGGTTTTACTCATTTTACGTTTATGATGCAAATGACTTCCTTAGCCATGAGAACATTCTGAAATTAAGTGTAAACACCTTGGGGACGTGGAGCTTGGTGAGTGAGTGGGGGGGGTCTACCGTGAATCGCTTCCTGGGCTCTGGGCTGCTCGGTGAGCAGAGGAACCAAAGTGCCTGTGGCGACGCCGGGCATGATGGCCGCACACCCCACCTTCCAGCGGCTTTTAGCTTGCACTCTGAACCGGGGGTAATTCACAGCGGAGTCTGTAGCTTCAAAACACATTTCATGTCACAAAGACCAGTCTAATCTTTCTGCTTCCCGTTTAGTGTACAGGGGAAAGTTTATGAACATATATGCACACAAAGCATTTAGCCGTGGTATGTTAGTAGCATGAGAAAGACAGGTCATTACTTACTAAATCTAGTTGCCTGCTCATGATCCTAAATTCATCGAAGACATTTTAAAAATTATATCTGTGGAAGGACTTCACCCTTGAGGGGACTTAGCACTCCAGGGTCCTGGTGATGGCACACTGAGCTCCCAACGGGTTTGTTGCTATTTCCTGACAACCCACTCATCGAGGAAAAGGGGACTTCAGCTTTTTTTGCATTCAGCCAAACCAGTGGAGGGAAATTCACTTAAATGAACATGAATTCTGTTAGTTTGTACTTGTGGGTTGCTTGTCCTGTGCCTTAAAATAGGAAGTAAAAAAATGTTGTTTTCAAGTTTCAGATGAAAACAAAAGAAGCCTAGTAGTTGTATTTGCCACACTTGACATTCTATATCGAGAATTCCTTTTGCAGACACTTCATCGAGACCTCAGCCTTTTCAAGAACCTAAGCCAAATGCGAATCTGTGCATATGTGCACGTAAGCTGTGGTGGTTACTTTTGTTCTGACGCTACCTGGAGCACCCACTGCAAATGTAAAACTGCAGAGGATGTATTATAGACTGTCCTTTCTGTTCCGCTAACTTTACATGACAGTGCATGTATTTATTCAATAAAACTTGTATGTTAGCACACTTGTGATTTGTTTTCCCTTTGTCTTAAAATGAAAATTCTAATAGTCTAAAAAGTAAATAGAGGATACCATTTGTATTTGTTCTTTGTGAATTCTTTCATTTTCAAAAGAACTGCATCAGGTCATTGATGTTACTCTTCTTTTTTCATCTTAAATGGACTGTCATCTTCCCACCTTAGACCTTGGGTTTTGAACACTCTTCTGAAAGATAAATATGAGTAGAAAGTATAGTCTTTAAATGGGCTTTATAACCAGAGCACTGAGAAGTAATGATGCCTCCTGATGCCTCCCTCTGCCTCTCGCCAAATGTAGATGCCACGTCCTTTTGTTCTATTGAGAATATCTCTACCTTGGAGTTTGTCCAAGCCACTGCCTTTCTTGACTGACAGTCTATTCCAGCGGCCAACTCAGACCTCTCCTAGCCACCCCTGCATTATCCACACAACAGCCAAAGGGATCTTTTAAAACACAGATCTGATTCATCACTCAATGCTTTCCAATGCTCTTAGAATAAAGACGCAGAGCATATTGTGGCTCCAAGGCCCTGACCTGCCCAGCTATGTTTTCTCTTGTGACCCTCATCCATGAGGCTTCCTCTTAGTTTCTCGGGCTCTCCACCCTTCTTCCCATCTCCATGCCTCCTACCTGCTCTTCGCTGAGCCTAAATGGAACAGGATGCCGAGCCAAAGTCCTGGGGCCACCCCTAACCTCCTTTCTGTCTTCATAGGTTCACCTGTCTGGACATTCCATATGAATGGATCGCACACCACGTGGCCTTATGTGTCTGTGGCTTACACTCAGCATCACATTTCCAGGGTCCTTCCACATAGTAGTGAGTGTCAGAGCCTCGTTCCCTTTTACAGCTGATTAAAACTCCAGAGCATGGATGGACTTCATCTTGTTTGTCCATTGGCCTATTGGTGGACTTTGGGCTGTGTCTAGTTTTGGACATACTGGTGCCTTTGGGAGGATAGTGACCATCTCCTGTGTTGTATGTCCGGTTCAGAAGGATGCTGACAAGGTGCCTTACCCCATAGTCCAGTGCTTGGTTGCTATGGTTTCAGCATGGACCAGGGACATCAGCAGTATTGATTTTACACTGTGCCACTCAAGTTTCCTCCATCTTTTCTGAGATCAAATTCTAACCTTTATTTTAGGATCACACAGGGAATCCTAACACTGATTAACAAACACTAACACCCAGCCGTATCCCCTAGTCCCTTGACCCGATTGGCTTGGAGAAGGCTTCATACTGTTATAAACAGATCAAGAAATTCTAACGTGCCATGGTGAGAATGCTTTGTCCTGACCACCTATTCCCCGCCTTGAGTTACCTACTCGGGGACCTTTGCCCAGTTCTGTAGAAGTCTCCCTGGGAGTCAGTGCTCCTCCCCAGGCACCCAGGAGGAAGAGGAAGGTGAGTAGCTCACCTTTCCCCTTCAGTCTTCTCAAGGCCGTCAGGTCAGGAGGTGCCCGCAGACTCCTGTAAGGGAAGGTCAGGAAGGGTCTTGAAGGGGAATTACAAGCTAGCAGGAAACAGATAAACTCAGGACCTCCCCAGCGTCAGAAGGGCTCCGCCTTGTACAGCCCTTTCCGAACCCAGCTCATCGACCTCCCTCCCCCTCCTGTGTCTCCATTCAGCTGAGCAGTGGGTGACACAGCAGATGCCTAACCCTCACCCTTCCACCCCTCCCCCAGTGTTTCCCTAAGAGAGTCAATGTGGGGTGCAGCTGGTGTCCTGCAAAGCCTGTTGGCCCAGTTCCCAGGGGCTGGGGGCAAGTGTGGGCCTTGAGCTTCCAATTACTTCTGTTTTTCCTTTAATTCATCCCATTTCCCAATCCAGATTTGTAGAGACAGTGCAGTGTAAATCCACAAGCAGGCAGCATTCCTGCCACTGCCCCTGATTAGCCAGGAGCCCTCCCCCTTCCTCAGAACCCAGGGTTTGAGCCCCTGATAGTGTCCTGTTTAGCTCTCAGCTCTCTGCGCCCGCACCGGGGACAGCCATCCAGCCCTTCACTCCGCTCCACCCTGGGGGTTTCCCCAGAACGGCCAGGAAATGCTCCTTGTAATCAGTGGCGTATTGTTTTTAAAGTTCCTAGCCAGTGGCCACCTGTTGTTTTAGCTTATTTTTCCATTTACAATTATGATTAAATTTCAACTTTTTAAACTTTTTAATTAGGCAGAAAATATTTCTGGGAGACTATTCAGGAAACTAATAAGAGTGGTTTCCTTTGAATTTGAACTATCCGATCATGTTATTTGCCTAATACAAAATATTCTAAAATTTTTTAACGTTATACTTGGTCCATTATCAAAGATATTATTTTAGCTAAAATTTATACCCTTTTAGTCTATATGTCCTAAGAGCTTCAGCCTTAGTTTATGTTACCTTGCCATGGGGTCCGATTTTGATTCTATAAATCTTTTCTCATGACCACATTGTAAGGTTTTAAAAAGAGATTATTTCACATGTCATTCATTTATCACTGATGCTGAGGCCTGGATGAAGGCCAGGGGGTTGGGGAATGCTTCTGGATGGGGGCTCCATGGAGTTTTGGAGGGGCCTGAGGCATGTTCGTTGGGAAAAGACAGTCGGTGCATTCAGAGACTGGCAGGCATGCCTCCAAGCCCTTCGTTTACTTTTGAGGAAAAGGCCCAGAGTCAGTGGGTGGCCTGTCCAAGGCAACAGGGCTGGCGGACAGCAGAGCCGGATTGCCCAGGCAGTGTGGCTTCAGAACCCACCTTGCTTTGTCAATTTCTCATTTACAGGCAGAAACAGAGGGAGAGATAGCTGAGTGAAAGTGGGGGAAGAGTGAGGAGGGCTGGGATTCAGCAGATGGGAGGGCAGTTGGCACTTTGCTCCTGGACGTGTGTGCCACAGCCAGTGGGTGTCCGTGAGCTGTGGGATCTTGGAGCTCAGAGAAGTGTGCACGTAGACCATTGGTTCCAAGGTGGGAGTAGATGCCTAGCTTGGGGTGACAGCACTCAAAAAAGAGTCCGGAGTAAAAAGTGGGCCCGACCTGGGCAGCAGCATTCAGGGTTATAGGGGAGGGGGTGTTGTGTAGAAGGGAGCAGGAGGCCTAGTGGGCCCTAGTGTGATGTGGGTTGTGGCCACACTGAATACCTGTCAACATGGGGTTGGACCTCCCATGCTCTCAGTGGGCCCCCTCTGCCTCATTGCTACAGACTAACAGGACAGTCCTCCACCCGCTGAAAGGCTATCATTTTATATTGTTGAAATAATGTTTTTGATTTGTTTGGTTTAATAAGGCACATGAGTAAAATTTGTGTCACCTATTTATACTTTTTCTAGTGATTCCTAGATGTCTGTAGTTGCATCTGTGACTCACGTTTTATTTTCACTGGGCAGTGCTAAGCTAGGACAGTATGCCCACCCCACCCTCCCTCCCTGAGACCTCCTGTTAGTTTAAGCTCAGTCAGGGACTGAATCCACTCTGGACATTTCAAGAATGAAAGAAGTAGCTGCAGGAGACTGTGTCCTCACAGAGGACTTTTTGGGACATAGCAGTGGGGATTGTGTAGACAGAGGCTGAGCACTCAGGAGTTTGCTGTCCATGGACTGAGGATTTCAGACTTTGGAGTGAGTGGGAGAAGAAAGAATAAGGGACATGACAGAGCCTGTGGGAGATAAGGGTCATCTGGGAATGTGGGCTTTGTGTGGTGACCGGCTTGAACAGGGCAAGGAGGACGAAGAGCACAGGGCATTCCGAGACAGCCCCCACATCTGGGACTCCCCCCCCTTCTCAAGGGAAGACAAAAGCCTCGTGAGATGGGGTCTCAGACCTGTGGGAGTGGTCATGCTAGACCCATAGTGACAATCCTCTTGGCTGGAAGAGGGAGGACTGGGGTGAGGCCAGGCAGCCCTGAGTTCATCCTGGTTTTCAGAGCCAGACTGGAGAGATGCACTCTAGTTCTCAGTAGTTTGTGAAACTCTTCCCAACTTTTTTGACAGTTAATTTCATCTTGACAGATTAGCTTCACAGTGAGGGCTGGATTTACCACTTGGATTGCTTGGAAGACAATTCTCCATGAATTGAGTGATTTAAATCTGTAGCTCTCCAAGGTGTGGGAAAAACATAAAGCAAACTATGAAAGCTTTTATTTAAAGAAATTTTATTGACAAAGTGCCTTGAAATGCGAAAGAGTAACTGCTATAATTAGTAGTAATTTAATGTATTTGGGTAAAGGTTTTTTGGTTAACTTCCTAGAAACTGACAAAGTGAGTGATTTCAAGCTACTGGATAAAAAATCTTTTTGAAACTTGGGTTGCTTCCAAGTTTTTGCTTTCAACAAAAATTGAAAGAAAGCCCAATCAAATTGTTAACTGATATAAATTAAATTAAAAGAAATTGATGATAATCAGCATATGGTTTTTGGCATTTAACTAAAATATGTTAAATGAATTGATATTAATTTTTTATTTCTGTCCCTTTATGTGAACAAGTTTTCTCAATATTTGCATCTATAAGCATGAAAAATCAGAATAGAATATTTATCCTTGGAAACATAAATTGGAAAAAATAGTCTTAACCATAGCATTAAAAGGTGTGCTTCAACAAAATTTCAATTTCCAACTTAATCAGTATTTAATACATTTTAAAATTTATATCGTTTTGATTCCTTTTGTACACAGTAAATGTGAAAGTTGTCAAATCTCGAGCATTATGGTTACAAAATGCTAAAAAATCAATTTATATATTTTGCTGGAGACATGATCCATAGACTGCCTAGCAAAAATAGGTACTACGTCAGGATAGAATCATGTGGAAGACGTGGAAATTAGGGTTAAAAATAACAGGTATCCAATTGCTAGAGTATTCAGACAGACTTGAATATGTAGAGAGTGATATCAGTTTTATTTTGGGTCAGTTTTTATATCAGGGACTACCTTTGCTTAAGCCACTGATAAACCAATTTCGATGTCAGACGGAAAACGCGAGCACCCGCCCTCGCGTGGGAAGGGCGGGGCCGAGCGCGGGGCGGGGCGGACGTGCGGCGTGTGGGCGGGGCCGAGCGCGGGCGGCAGGGGCGCGCGCCTTTCGGCGAACGCACCCAGGCGTGCCAGCTCTCGCGAGAGCAAGCGCGTAATGACGCGACGGGCGGGCGGAGCGCGTCGCGGGAGCGGGCGGGCGGGTTTGAATCTGGTCCGAGCGCGGGAAACGGCGGGTCCCGAGGACTAGGTGAGCGCCGCAGTGCCGGACCGCGAAGGGCTCCGGGCAGGGAGTTGGGAAATGGCGGGAGTCGGGTGGGTCTGGCCCCCAGCACCGCAGCCTCTGCGTGGGCCGCGTCCGAACCCACGGCCCGGCTGCCGTCTCTGAGGGGGCGCAAAAGGGTCGAGCACCGGGCGCCGAGCGCGCGACGTCCGTGCCGTCCCCGGGGACTGACCGCACAGAGCACCCCCAGCCTGGATCCGGGGACGGACCCCACAGAGGGCCCTCAGAGCGGATCCAGGGACTGATCGAACCCACAGAGGATCAGTCCCCGGTTTGTGCCTGGGGAACCTGCCGTCAAGCATCTCATAGTTCTGAAATGGTTTACCCGGATGTGGGCATGGGAGGGCTGGAGCACCGCCTACAGGCAGTGCCAAGGCGACAGGGACCTCCTTTTCAACGCTCCTCTTAAATCCTCCAGACCTCCTGCATGAAGAGCTCCCTGCTGCGGAGATGGATAACTGCATAGTGGGGTGATCCCTAAGCTTCAGAGTAGCACAAGGTCTGTCTGTGTACGATAGTACAAGAAACAGAGTGTGCCACTTGGGACGATACGCCGAGCGTAAGGTGAGGAGAAATAGTAACCCGACAGAACTGCATCTCTCCTCGGGAGAAGGGTCGTAGGGCCATAAGTTTGGTAGTGCAGTGCAAGTAGATCACTGTGTGTGCACTTGGAAGTAGAGTACTCCAGGAAAGTGCCAGAATTACAGAAAAGGGTGGAGGGTTCACAGACGCCCAGTTTAAGATGAGATCCCATGTACTTGATTACACTTTTTGGAATGTTACTTGTTTTTAAACTGGTGAATTGGCACTAGCCATTATTAGTCATCCAGCTTGTGGCTGGCCAGCAGGAAGTGATGCTCATAGCTCAGCCTTCTAGTTGAGGAATGAGTTGGCCAGATTTCAGTGGTACTTATGTGAGGAAGTTATTTTCTACTTTTGTTGGTTTAATTTAGGTCCTAAGATCTGGGGTTCTAATGTTTAAGGCGACTCTTTGTCCCCATAATATTGCTGTTGGTACCAGTATATTTCCATATTGCTTTGTAATGGTGCAGGTTTTCATTTGTTTTAAAGTGAGAGGTCCTGTTATGTATGTTCCATCATTTGGCTATTTACTTTTGGATTGGTGTCTTTCCAACAGGGCGCTGCTAGCACAGGTGGTATAAATGGAAAATAGGGTTTATCGGGAAAGATGCAGGGAAAGAGGTTGTGCACAGTCCAAGTCCTCCGAGCTCTGGACCCCAGGGGGAGGGGAGGGGTGCGTGCGCACCTGATGCATACACTAACAAGCTCCCAGGTGACCCTGTGCCACACTGAAAAACAAGGTGGCTGTGACGAGGAGGAATAGCCCATTAGGAAGGGAGAGTCTTCAGCATTTCGCAGCTGGAATCAGCCTGTTTTCCACTGAGCTGACTCAGACCTGCCTGAGCATCATGCTGAGGTACTAACGAGGGCGCAACTCCTACGGCCATTTGGGCTTCTTTTTCCTTAGATGGCAAATTAATTAACAGTTGATAATACCGTAATGTTACGTTGATACTATCCTCAGTGATGGAAATTAGGAGATAATTTTTTAGGTATTATAACTTGTATTATAATACCCAAAAATAATGTTAGAAACTATCTACCTTAGGTGGTAGAGGAATTTTCTTGCAATTGTGGATGTTACTACCAAATTACATCTTGTAGGAGAAGATATATTTGCAGACGCAAGTTTCTGAATGATTGTGTTTTCCACTAGGGTTACAGAATAAATGCCATATGAAACACAGTTCCATCTGTCATGGAAAAACGTGAGACATTTGTACAAGCAGTGTCTAAGGAGCTGATTGGAGAATTTTTGCAATTCGTTCAACTCGATGTAAGTTTTATGTTTAGCTTTCTTGTGATTTTCATACTCTGGCATACTTCTGTAAAGTAATTATAGGCCTGGAAGTGGTGGACATCTGGATGAATTGATTTTAGGGAGGATTTTTGCTAAATGGGTTAAATTTTAACTCCAAAGAATAGGATAGGAGAGCTGAATAGGTGTAGGAGGAATCTGCTACTTTGCCTGATAATCCCTATACTTTTCTCATTTAAGAATAGATTTTGAAAACTACAACCAAATTCTTGAACTTATAACTAAGTTAGCACTTAAACTTCTTTTTTGATGCCATCATAAAAAGGATAGAATTAATTTTTTTATTTGAAATGTAACACTTGCTATTTATTTTACAGGAAGATGCTTCTGACCCTTTCAACCTAAATGAACTACTAGATGAATTATCAAGGAAACAGAAGGAAGAGCTATGGCGAAGGCTCAGGAGTTTACTGACAGACGTGTTGTTAGAAAGCCCGGTGGATGGGTGGCAGACAGAGGAAGACCTGGGTGAAGACGACATGGAAACAGACCATGGTTCAAAAACGGTAGTACTGGTCTTTCAAAAGTAAAATATTTTCCCTTTTTTTATTTTGTTCAAAAGAATTGTTTTTGTGTATAATTGAATTTTAAGTTAAAAAGTCAAGAATATTAGAAGTTTATTGTAGTTTTACCCTTTCCCAGTCCCACCATTGTTAATACTCAATGTTGTGGTGGTTTTCGGACAGCTGACTTATATTCACCTTGAAGTCACTTTTTAAAATAAACTAAAAGTGTGGCCCGATTTTTAAAAATTTAGTAACTTTTATATTTCTTTTAAAAATGAAATTTTTAGTCTACAGCCATGCCACCTGGAACAATCCCGATCCTGTCTGATCTCAGAAGCTAAGCAGGGTCAGGCCTGGTTAGTACTTGGATGGGAGACCCCCTAGGAAGACCAGGTGCTGTAGGCGTAAAAAATAAAAAAATAAGGGATTGTAAGCTGACAAGGTCCTTTGCAGTCTGTGAGGTCAACCAAAGGTTGCCTCACCTTAAAAAAAAAAAAACACACACACACACACACACACAAAGGAATTTTAAGTTGCTTTTCATTCACTCATAGCTTCATTTTTTTATTTATAGAAAAAAAGCATAGAAATAATCCGTGCAATTACATCTGTGATTCTTGCTTCTGTATCTGTAATAAATGAGAGTGAGAACTATGAAGCCTTACTGGAATGCGCTGTAATATTAAATGGTAAGTTGACTTGTTGTGATGTGGCTTATTTAGAAATGGGGTATCTAAATGATACTCCGTAAAAGGAAGCTGGGGTGATGTCTGCTGCTGAAGTGATATTAAGGCATAACTTTGCAGTCAAGCTCTTTTTCCTCAGCCAGAAAAGGAGCAAAGGGGTATTCTTTCAGTGGTCGTCCTGAGTAATTAGTTTAATGTAAGCTGCATATAAATATTTCAGATGGTGAAAATGGGCATTACTGAGCAACTGACTGTTGTGCTCAGGTTTTTCAGGAGTGTCCCGCTTGACCTACAGGACCAGTGATAGAGTTTATTAAGGGGAAATAGTGTGATTCTAAATTTATTAAATTACTTAATTTAGTAATTCTGAATTGCTACCAGATAGTTTCAGTTTAACCGAATATGTGTGACACTGAATTTTTTTTTTTAAATATGTTATGAACATTACCTGAGGAATAATTGTTGACTATCAGAGCAGTTTTTCTATTCAATTTGTATTATGGTGCTTTTCAAGTTTTAACTGAACTATAAGATTTTTAATTTATAACTATAAAATTTGGTTTATAACTATAAAAATTTTAGAACTATAAAATTATTTAGGAGGAGCACTAGATTGAATTAATGAGAAGACATGATTATAAAATATATATAACATTATTTTATAGATAAAGTAATTTTAAGTAATGATTTTAAGAAAAATCTCTCACGTACCCTCACCCCCCACTCTGTGAATATAAGTAGTTCCAGCTCTTCATTCTCAGCATCACGTGGATTTGTGGACCAGTGTGGCATGTGCTTTATTCAGAATTCTTGCACAGTAATCATTGAAAATCGTCCCGAGTGCTTTGGGCATGTTACCGATAGTTTGGTTTTTTGCAGTCTCCAGATAACTGTTTTGTGAAACAGTTAGTACTAATATTATAGTTCCCAACTTTTCATTAATTGGGGAATTTTGTGTGAGTATAATGGCATTCCCTTATCTGTGGATTATAATTATGGGTACATTATTTGTATTTTCATTCTTGAGCATTTCTGTTCATAAAAGCACTGCAGTTTTGGTATTTATTATAATAGTTGCTTTTGCTGTTTTTCACCAATGAGCCAGCATTTGAGGCCAACACATTGAGGGATGGTTGTGGTGATTCTCAGTCAGTAGACGTGACCCGGCTCTGGCGTGAATTGTCACCATGGTGTCATTGTACTTACATTTGGATAGCTTTGATACCTGCCTCTTAAATTAGGGGTGTGGGCAGGACGCCCTCTGTGAGTCTCCTAGTTCTAAATTCTCTATATTAGTGGGTCTGCTTTTATAGCAGTAGTAAAACAACTTTTAATTAGTATCGTTTGTATTCCATAAGTAATGTATATAAATCTTTGGCAAATCAAACAATCTGGTGCTTAGCAACCTTCATAAGTCATGGTGCGCCACACTGTTGAGTCGCAGCTAATTCTGATCTGCCCCTCTGACGACACTTGCTGGGTCTCTTAGGTGTCCTGTACGCGCTACCTGCATCTGAACGGAAGCTGCAGGGCTCCATTCAGGACTTGTGTGTCACGTGGTGGGAAAGAGGCCTGCCTGCCAAAGAGGACATGGGCAAGACTGCTTTCGTCATGCTGCTGAGGAGGAGTCTCGAGACGAAAACAGTGTGTTTGCTTTTTACTTAAACAGTGCACGTGTTCATATTGTTATGAGTGTGTTTCCTCGTCAGTGGCCTGACTACAGTGGTTTCTCCTGTTAGGGTTTTTTTTTTTTAACTACAGGATGTTCAGAGTTGGCAGTCAAGGGTGGGCAGCGGCTCCATGGTGCAGCCATATATAGGCTTTCTCCTCCTTCTCCCACATATGTGTGGCCTTTGTCCTCTCTCTTGTCACTTCGTAGTTGCAAGGTGACTATTCATCTTACATCTTATGTGAGTTCAAGGCAGGGGAGAGTGGCAATACTGAGGCAGGAGACTGGGCGTAGCTGCCCATGCTAGGTGGTCCTCAGAGGCAGACCCCATGGTGGCACTGGACAGGATGGGACATGTACTGTTGAGGACAGGAGGGGGGCAGGAGTAGTCAGACACAGCCTTCAGACCCAGGTGCAGGTGCCACACTGGGCCAGTGGGCAGGAGGGTGGGTGGGGTGGGATTGTTTCAGACGAGAGCACAGGCCTGAGGACCAACAGAGAGTAAGTGCGAAGCTCAGCTGTAACTTGGGCTGTTTTTCATCCTGTAATCTTTGGTGTCGTTCAGAAATCCAGAAAAAAACAAAACAAAACATTTTTCCCCCTGATCAGGGCAACAGCAGATACTTATGTTCATCTTAGAAAATGGGGTAAATGAAGAAAGAGAAAATGAGAAAGATAAAAGTCGTCCATAATTCTACTACCCAAGGTCATTGTTGTTATTTTAGGGATATGGAGGGATTTCTCTGGCACTTTTCCCACATCCCCATGTCTTTTTTTCACGACAGATTTCTAGAAATGAAATCCATAGGTCCTTGGGTTTGAACTTGGAGGTCTTCATGCATATTTCCAGCAGCTTTTAAGAACGCTTAGACCCATGCATGTTCCTACCTCCCTGTGAGAGTCTGTCCTACTGGGCCTCAGGGAGCAGTCAGTTCTGTGACAGAAAGGGCCTCAGCTGGCGATCTAGGAGTGGATCTAGGAGTGGTCGAAAACCCTTGTTTATGTTAGAATTTATCCTTAAGCCATCATTGATTTGTCTTTTTAAAATCTATTTTCCTGCCATTTTTTGTTTAGCTTTTCAATCAAGACCTTTGCCGTCTTCCTAATTTTCTACACCTGCGCTAAACATGGGGCTATTTAAATTTAAAGATAAGAAAATTTAAAAATTGGGTTCTTCATTCACCCCAGTCACATTTCAGTTGCTCGACAGGCTGAGGTGGCTGATGGCTCCACCCTGGACACTGCAGACTCCAACGTCTTCCCCGTTGCAGGAAAGTGCTGAGCTGTGCTGGGCATCAGTGTGTCTGCTGGCTTCTGCCTGCGTTTTGTAAAAGAGTTCTCTAGAGTTGCAAGAGACATTTGCAAATTTTAAAATGTCATTTTTTTTAATGAATAGAGTTGTAATTATTTATGATATAAAATATTCTTATAGTTAATTTGAAATGTGACCTGTTTATTAAAAAAAACTAACCTTTTTTATGTCATTCTTAGGGTGCAGACATATGTCGACTTTGGCGTATTCATCAGGCTTTATATTGCTTTGATTATGATTTGGAGGAAAGTAGAGAAATTAAAAATATGCTACTTGAGTGCTTCATCAATGTTAATTACATCAAGAAGGAAGAGGTAATTAGGTTTTTCTTTTTTGGTTTATTTGTGAACTGCTTTTTAATCGATTTTTTTCCCTAAGTTCATGTGGTTGCTGTTAGTGTGTTTAGTATACCTTGTTTTGATGAAAGAGTCATCTTAGCTATCAAGGGCCATGATATTTATTGCATATCATATTTAATACATGGCAGTATTAAGCAGACATTTTACAAGTCATTACTTATTTTTTATCATTAAGTCAGTTGGTAACAGGTGGCTGTGCAAATCTTGGAGGACCTGTGATTGCATTAAATAAGAATGATTAAAAATAAGGTTGAGAAAGCACTTCCCAGTGGATTAGAGCTGGTCCTCTGCCCTCATTCCAGGTTAATTGGCATGTACTCAAAACTGTCATCACGCAATAGTCTCAATTTCTTTTTTCTGCTATTTAGTAAACCCGGAGAGGCTTCTGGCCCTCTGCTTCACTGTCCATTCTGGAGGTCACTCCCACATGTGGTTACTGAGCACATGAAAGATGGCCTTAACTGTAAAATATGCATGGATTCAAGACTTATTATGAAAAAAGTATAAAATATCTCAATAATTGTTATACTTTTATTATGTGTTTGAGTGATAATGTTTTGGATATATTGGCTTACACAAATATTAAAGTTAACTCTTTTTTTTTGCTTTTTATTAATGTGGCTACTAGAGAATTAAACACTAGAGTGACTGGCCTAGTTCTGCTGGACAGTGCTGCTTTGCTGCCTTGAGGTCTTTCTGTAGTTGTTTATCGATCATTAACTGTCCCGGCGAAGCAGAGAAGACTGTTGCTCATACTGTGAAATACAGCCTCTGCGCTTGGTTGCTTATGGCCTCGCAGACCCGTATGTGAGGCAGGCAGAGGAGGAGGTCATCATTCCTCCGGCGGGGTGGGCAAGGCTTACCCAGAGGAGAAGGGTGAGGCCACGTCAGGAAGCCCTTCAGAGGAGAATCTTCTCCAGGTGTCACAGCTGGTCAGTGGTGGAGACAATTCGACCCAGTTTGCCCATTCCAGTGCACCATCTCTAGCCAGCCCAGGTCAAAGGCCATCCGTCATTACCAACCATACTGACCAAGACCTTTGGCTTCTGAGGTCAGAAAGGCCGTTTTCAGATCCTATTTGTTCACTTCGTGGATGGTGGCCTTGATCAGACTACTTTCAACCTCAGTGTTTCTTTCTGCACAGCGGGAACAGCAGTTGGTTTCTCACTGGCTCCTGTGAGGGGCACGTGTGGCCATGCGTGTAGCGCCTTCCGCACAGTGCCGGCCAGGTGCCCATTTCTCAGGGCTTTCACTGCGCTTGTTGCTGTGATCACAGCATCACCTTTAGAAAAGATGCTGGGTGAGTGGCCTGTGCCTTAAGAATTTCTAGGATTGTTATGAAATTTGGGGGGAGAGTGAAGTTAAAAAGTGGATTCAGACACACACACACACACAATTTATATTGGCTTGTACATAGCAGTTGATGAATTCTTGTTTAACTTATATATATGTGCAGGTACGTTGGCATAAACAAATAAACACGCATGAGTGTTAGAAGTTTTTTTTTTAACTGATATACTCTTTTGTATTTAAGATACCTAAACGAGTTTCCTAATCAGTTATTAATTTGATTAGGTCAGTTTCCAAGCATTTGGGGTAAACAGTAAATACCTTGTACTGTATTGACAAGTTGCTTGCAGTACATACTGGTTTTTAGCGTGCTTGATGCATGCGTGGTCACTGCCATTTGCATCAAAGTGCGTTGCGTTTCTGTCCGTGAAGAGGTAATGGTGCTGTTCTCTAGGGATGTTCATTGTATGCATTGTGCATGCAGTCTGTGGCGTGTATAGGTTCACATGCGTCATCTAGTAGCGTGCATGTAAATTAATGTTACAAGACAATATGTATGCCATTTATAACTTGGGGGCTATACGTGTTTGAAAATTCTTAGCAGCTGCTTAGCCTCTTAACTGTACAAGTCCTCAGTTTTCTCGTTTATAATAGATGATATGCACTAATGTTCAATTCCATTCCCACCCCAAAATGGAGATTTTAAGCATTCTTTGATTTGGGGTTATTTAGACCTCCATGACAGAAGGAAATGTGGATGAACCATTGAACTTCCTTGCTGGGCTGTATAGTGACTGCCTGTCTGAGTAATTATGTAGTCGAGCAAGAAAGGAACTCAGTGGTGTCCACTGCTAGCCTCTCAGATGGGAGCCTTCCTGCCCTTGTCCTGGTGTCCCTCTCTGTCACCTCGAGGCTCCCACTGCATCCCCACACAGGAGCAGACACCAGCACAACTCTGTTCTGTGGACACGGAGTTATAATTGTGGACGCTTCCCTGATTAGGAATAGCCTCCGTCGATGTTATTAAACATTTAAAGAATTATTTGGTTTTTAAGAACTGGGAATTTTTTATCAGATCTGCTTTTTTTTAATTTACAGGGAAGAAGATTTCTTAGTTCTCTTTTCAATTGGAATATAAATTTTATTAAAATGATCCACGGGACCATTAAAAACCAGTTACAGGGATTACCAAAGTAAGTATTAAACATAATTAATATTTTCTGTTATCTTAATCTCATTTTGAAAGATTCTATTTGACCTCACTTTTAAAAGTTATATTAATGTATTGGGAGCTTTAGAAATTCTCTCTTAAATTATGGTATTTATTGGGGTCTTTCATATAACTGGATACTTTCCCTGCTATAAGGAACCATTCTTTTTCAGTAATGACGTTGAAATTGAGATTTTAATTTGTGGGAGTTCTTTAAATAGTGACATTATTTACCAGTTAAATCTCAGCCTCAATCACAGTACAGCCTGTGTCCCTAACACTTGTCCATGCCATTTGGGCTATGTTCTCATTGTTTCACAGAAAATAGTAAAGTTCTGGGGGAGCCTTGACTGAGAAGGGAGAAGATAGGTTGATACTTCAGTTCCGCTTCTGCAGACTTTCTTCTACTTTCTTCTGTCGGTAGATCACAGATCACTACAGGTGTTTTGCAAAGCACCGGTTTGAACCGAGTTTCTTCTTCCCCAGGGTAGGAGAGTTACCTGAAATAATATACTTGAAAACTATAATGCTTTGAACTTGCATTAAAACTTTAAAATTTTCTTTAATAGGTCTTTGATGGTCCACATTGCAGAGATTTATTTCAGAGCTTGGAAAAAGGCTTCAGGGAAAATTTTGGAGGTATTTTCATTTTATTAAATGTTAACACTTATTTTATTATGTTCTTATTACTAAATAAGCCATCATGGAAGAGTCCCTTAAAACTTGTGTTGATGCCGTCTGTCAAAATAAAGCCAAATGATGAGAACCTGTGTGGTGGGCTCCAGCCCGTGCGTGCTCATTTCTGTGCTTGAGCACAGCCCCACGCACCCCGTCACCGAGATGTGCAGTGGGGCAGCTCTGGGCCTGCAACGTCTGGCCACATGTGGCTGCTGGGCACGTGAAATGCGGTCAGTCCCAATGGAGACATGCTGTAAACGTAAGAAACATACCTGATTTTGAAGACTTAGTATGGAAAAAGAATATAAAAATCTTAGGGATATTTTTTAAAAATATTATTGACTGCACGTTGAAATGATACTGGATATAAGGGCTAAACAAAGTATTAAAATAATTTTACCTGTTTCTCTTTTCTGTTTTTAATGTGACCACTAGAAAACTTAAAATTGCGTTTGTGGCTCATCTTCTATTTCTGTTGCACAGTGTTGCTTGTGAACCTCAGTCCACTTCTTTTAATTACATTATTTTTGAGAAGTTAAAGACATTTGGTTTGAATATGGCCAGACTTCAATGACTGTATGATATCTATGTTATGAAGACATGGCTGTATAATCCACCATCACAATTAAACATTCAAAGGCCGCGTTGGAAATCATAGGAGTCTGCCTGATAGCCCTTATGTTTTTCTAAGACTAGGTTCTCAAGTGTGTTTTCTTTCCCTCAGAGTAAGATTTTACTCTAAGTCAAAAAGGGGTGTTTCCTGCTTCGGGAGCAGGCCCTGAACTGGTGGGTGGGAGAGGTTTGCAGGCAGAGGGGGTTTGGAGTTTATTTTGGTCCACTCTGCTCTCCTGCCCATCTTAAGCTGGTTTCTATGACTTCTGCTTCTGAAAAGCAAAGGGTTTTCACTTATTTTCCCCTGCTGACAACTTCTAGAATAGTTTGACATGATGTAATTTTGGGCAGGAAAGGGGACCACTAGGGCATTGTTGTGCAGTTTTTGCGTTGTATTATGGCATGAAACTTGTCCACAGTAAGGGATATTTGTCCCCCTTTTCTCCAGTAGTGGTTTAAAAAATAGGAGTTTGTGATTAAAAACTTAATTATTTGACTAGATCGGTGCCAAATTAGTACCAGTAATTATACTTCTCAGTGTTCTCCTTTCCCTTTTTTCCATTCCCCAAGTTTTTAGAGCAAATTCCAAACATTCCATCTCATTTCTATGGCCTTCAGTTTACATCTCTAAAAATATGGCTATGCAGTGCTATTATTGTACCAAACAAATTCCTGAGTAGATTTAAAAATAATTAAGCTATATTTAAATTTCTCAGCTTTGTAAAAATGCTTTTTAATGTTTTTTTTTTTTCATTTTGGAATCAGATCCAACAGGTCTCCAATGGCATTTGCTTGTCCTATCATTTAAATCTTGTGCAACATTCCCTTTCACTTTTTAAAATCTGTGTTACCAATACGTTGAAGAAACTGGGTCATTTCTCTTGTAGAATGCGATATGCTGGTAATTAGCTTGAGAGACTCGACTTTTATGGCACAAATACTTAACAGGTAGTGCCGTGAATCTCCTATTTCATCGCAAGTCCGACAGTCTAGTCTGCTTCTTCCCATGTGATGGCGTTAAGATTTACTAATGGTTTCAGATGAAGGAAATATTTTCAAAGATAACAAAGGAGAGGTGAAGATTAGTAGAAAGCTTTCCTTATGCCCCTCCCTAAAGCCATGCCATGGGGCGGGCGGGGTGGGGGGGGGTGGTGCAGAGCACAGGGCAACTAACAGACCAGACCATCCACTGGGAACTTGGGCTGTCCCTGGTGGCTGGCCTTGCTCCATTCAATTGCCCCAATGTCGAGGACCCTCAGTGCCCTGGCTTCCCCAGGAGCTTCCCGCAGCCCGTCCTGCCCCAGCCCTCTCTTCAGCAGCCCTGTAAGAGCTTGTTCTGGTCAGTTTGGAATCCTGGTCCCCACCTTCGAGGTAGTTTAGTGTCAGTTCTGGACAGGCTCTTGCAAAAGATCCAGCCTTCTGAGGTTACAGGATGACTCAGGAAGGGCTCCCAGCTCACTCAGTCCCTGAGCCCTGTCTGGCTTGAACTAGCCTTGTGCTAGGGGGAAACTTGCCCTGCCAGTTAGCACAGATTGAATTCTCATCAAATAGGTAGAAGGCTAAGTGTTGGCTTTGCTGTATGAAAATTAAAGGAGTTCTAAGCTGTGCACTGCAACAGAAGAGCCGTGATGATGGGGTCCAGGTTTTCCCTCATGAGACAGAAGATGGCAGGGCAGATGGGCCTTTTGTACTCAGGCTGCTGCACAGCCTGCCTCTCCGCCTGGCAGGATGCATGCACACCGAGAACTCGCGTGCCGCTTGTCGTTTGTCGTTGCAGACCATCGAGCATAGCTGCATCCAGGACTTCATGTACCACGGCATCCACCTTCAGCGGAGGTCACCGGTGCACCCCAGAGTGCGTGAGGTGGGCGACACCCAGTGTTCATCGTGCGTGCTTAAAATCACGTCTCATCTCCTTGGTTTTTAGAACATTGTTTTTCTTAAATTTAAAAATTAAGTTAAGCTTTCATGGGCATCAGTTACAGGGATGTCTCAGAATCTTGATATTTGCCACCAGAGTCTTAATTAGGAGAGCAAAGGTATGCTGTTAAGGCAGCTCAACTTTACGTAAACCACCTGAATTAAAATGTCCAGAATCATCACTTTCTAGCTGCCACTACCACTTTTTCAAAAAAGAAGATATTTAAGATTATTTTTATTATTTACTTTTATACATTAAATTTCCACTTTGGTATTTTGCAAACTGAATGGAATGTTTTGTTAGTTTCTTTTGATAAGATTTTGTTTTTAAAAGGTAATCTCAGAATTTATATATGAATTTTATCTTTATCTTGTAAATGGTAAATAAGATAATATATTGTAAATGGTAACTAATTTTATCCTTATATTGTAAATGTAAACGAGGCTCTGTTATCAGTGCCTTTATCACACTGACAGGTGTTGGGTAATCTACTGACCCTGGCCTGAAGAACTGGGAAGTCCCCTCTGTTATGCTGATCAGTGTCCTATCCTAGGTGTTGCTTTGTCTGCTTGCTGTTTTGGTAACCTTGTGTCAAGAGGCTAGGTTGACAAAGGCTGCTTCTTTACTTTTTTTGATTAGTGAAATTGCAGTTATTTGTAGAATGTAGATATACTAATTAAGTTTAAGTGGATAAGAAAACATTTCTTTACATTATCAACATTAAGTTTGAGTTACTCAAAGATAAGGAGTCCAGAGATACTTACCTACCCGTGCCCCAGTCCCAATGTGGCTTCATGAAGCCATAGGTCAGTTGGGTCATTTATTTCACAGGATGGTTTGGTGCTTTAGATTCTGCTTGGTCATAAGGAATGACATGTTAAACTACAGATAGATGACATAGTTGTTTCACTCTTGGTACCAAATAACTAAAGACTTTTTTATATCTGATTTTTCTGCTGTGGTAGTCAGAGTAATTAAGATATTTTAAGTATAGCTATCACTATTTGATAAATTTATGGAAAAATGCACAGAATATTGAAGAATATTAGCTTTCACTTTTTAAATGCAATGTATTCCTGGGCTCTAAAGAATTATTATCACTGCTTATAACACTTAATAGCTTATTCCTCAAATCCTCCTTTGGATAAATATATATGATAAATGATTTTATTGATATGCTGAAATGCATTCAGGAAATGCTTCAGAAGTCATTTGAAAGTAATCCCCATATTGTTGGTGGAAATCTAAAATTAGGTAACAGTAATGGTTGCTCAACTCAATATATTAAAACCCACTGAATTGTACACTTTAAAAGAGTGACTTTTATGGTCTGCAAAGCATCTTAAAGGTGTTGAAAAATCTTTCTGTGAAGCAAGTATATTTTGATACCAACACTTGATAATATTGGACACAAAAAACAAAGTGTAGACTAATATCATTTATCACAAAACTCCTAAATAAAGAATTAACAATCAGAAAAAAATAATCCCCAGACTATTTTCTTTCAGGGTGAAGTTGATTCAAGTTCAGTTAAAGTATAAGTTGTATAGCCTGTTTAATTTTTTTTCTATTTTTTACTAATATAATTTTAGCTCCTAGAGTTGTGAATTAAGGAAGTAAGGCGGAATTGATGGTTGCTGGAGACAAGAGTCTATGAAGAGTTGCAGGAAGATCCCTGCTGGGAAAAGGGAGGAGGAAAGAACACAGGAACAGTTGCTCACGGGACAACCCGGTTTTTGATTTCTCAGACATTTGGGGGAGCACTTGGTGTCTAAACTGAGCTCGTACTATGAAGGGTCACTAAGCAGCAACACTTGTTTTGAGATGCGCCTTTTTTGGTTGTCCATTATAGGCTCTTAGAACCAAACAGATTGGGAGCCCAGCACCTTGTAGAGCCGGAGTGAGCTACAGAAACCACTTAGCCCAACTCCTTTCCATTTACCCTGGAGGCTATGGGGTATGTGGCTGTTGGCAGCAGAGCAAAACTAGAACCTAACCTCGTATAGCCCCAAGGTCATAAGTGCAGGCTTCTTTCACGTGATTACCACATTGAGTGCTGTCAACACATCTGTCTGCTGTAGTTGCTCTCAGGACAGAGGCATGAGTGCCCGTTTTGGGGAGGAGAACATGCTCTCCCTGTGGGTTTTTCAAATTAGGATCTCAGATGCTTTTTAAAAACACTACCTCTGTTTTCTCCTCTTCTTGGCTCCTAGGTGCTAAGTTATTTTCACCATCAAAAGAGAGTTCGGCAGGGAGTGGAGGAGATGCTTTACAGACTGTATAAGCCCATCCTTTGGAGAGGGTTGAAGGTATGCATTTCAGTAGCCTGTCGTGTTTGGAATGTACTGATGATGCTGTGAACTCAGCATGCTCTAATTCAGAAATGTAATAAGGCAAAAATAGGACCGGAGGCTGGGGGCTTTGTGAAATTTTGGGATGTCTTATTCTCATATTAAAAGCATTAAACTGGGAGTCTTAATTGGCTTAGTGCTGACTACACAGTTGAAAGGGGACTAGTCACGCTAACAGCAGAGGTGGTGGGGTTCTGCAGAGTTGGGTGGGGCTGTCCTGGTCCCTTTAAGACCTCCTGCTGGTGACTGGGAGCCAAGATGACAACACTGAGTGTTTAAAGGACTACACCAGTGATTTCCAACACAGGTAACTCGTGTCGGGAGTGGGATATGATGGTCTCTGTGTCTTAATGACACAAGGTGGGTTTTGAAACAAGGAAATGACTCTTTTTATATCTGTCAACACTGAACTGAGAGTTTGGCTCAGCTTAAGGAAGGTCTTGCAAGTGTGGTCAATTTAAATGTCAGAATTGTCTTTAATTTGTAAATGTGTCTGTGTTGTGATACTCGGAACTTTATTCCAAGAACTCTACACTGAAGCCTTTGAATGGAATCTCTGTGGATCCTGAAACTCTTCTTTCATTATTTTAGGCCAGAAACTCTGAAGTTCGGTCAAATGCTGCGCTGTTGTTCGTTGAAGCATTTCCTGTTAGGGATCCAAACTTCAATGCCATTGAAATGGATAGTGAAATTCAGAAACAGTTTGAAGAACTGTATGTACGTATTTCATGTGGCTGAGCTCCTTATAGCTTCAGCTCTGTCTGGCTTGGTGTACGTCTTGGCCGTCCCCCTATCTGCCTGTGCCCTGCCCACCAGATGGCAAGCTATACAGATCTTCATATTCTTCAAGGGACCTGTCTCCCCCGGTGCCTTCTGCTGCAGCGTGGGCCTGCAGTGCTCCTTTCTGTTCTCGTAATCTCTTTTGGAACATCTGATTATTGTGATCATTTTAAGCATTTTCTGTGTATGCTTGTCTCCCCAGAAGAGAAGTAGGCTTCCTCCTTGCATGGTAAGTTGGTCACAATTTAATGAACATGGACAGGGCTGATCATCAGATAGGATTCCTCTTAGGTTCTGTGTGTGAGGGACAGGTGGGCCTGGTGGCCCAGTTACCTCGTGGTTGGCATTCTTGCCTTGCCTTTTTCCAGTGTAGAGGTTTTAGGGTTATTACACAGAGCTGTGCTCCTCTGGCCCCCAGTATCTCTGTTCTGAGAACTTTTCCCTGTTGACTGTTTAGCCTGGGGGCAAATGCTTACCCCAGAACCACCACCCTGTGTCTGTAGAGGTGTTTGTGGCCCTCATAGCACCTGTGGTCCCAGCCCCACGTTTGGTGCTGGTCTGAGCTCTGCAGGACACAGGAATGTCCAGGTCATAACCTTCGCTGCTCCTTTCTCTATGAATCTGTCTCTTTTCACTTTCTTTCCCATAGAAACTCAGTTTTTGTTTCTGGCATAGTTATCTCTATTATTTGTCATTTTGGAGTGATTTTAGGGAGAGAGGAAGTAAGTACTTACTCATTCCAACTTGAAGCTCACTCCCTTTTTCTTTCTGATTACAGAGTAAGAATTATTTTGTTTTTAAAGTTTCACGATAGAAACTTTTACACATAAAAAACCATAGAGAGCCTGGCATATAATGACCCCCATGTACGCATAACAGTTTCAGTAATTCCTGACCCAAGGCTAATCGATTTCTTTTTCTCTGCTTCTGAAGCAGATCAGTTCAACTCTAAATTTGTTGGTAGGCATTGCTAAAACAGGGGACTTTTTTTTTTTATCACATAATTAGTACCATTGTAAGAAATAAAGATGAATCACAATTCCTTAATGTCATCAAATACCCAGTCATTGTTTTCCAGTGATATTTCAGTGAAGTTTTTTTCAGTTTGGTGAGGACTTCTCTCCATCGGGAGCCACGCGTCATGACTGGTCAGAGTAGTGTTTGAGTGTCCTGGGCTATCCGTGCCCTTGCCCGCTGTCCCTCCTCGCTCTCCCTTTTGTTCCCTTTGCTGTTTCCATTGTTGAAGAAGCCAGGTTACTCCTTTGTTCCCCACAGTCTGTGTTCTTCAGAACCTGCAGTGTCATTGTCTGTTCCTTTGCCCTTTATATGCTCTGTTAATTGAGAGTTAAATATCAAGTTACTGAGAGTCACGTTTTTGTGAGCATCTTGTTTGTTGTGTTTGATTTTTTTTCTGGTGCCCTTGTGTATTTCCATCAGGGGTACATAATGTCTTGACTCTGTTTTATTAGCAACCACTGATGACCATTGCTTGGGTTGTCATTATAAGTGGAATTACTTTATTCTGGGCTTTGTGCATTTCAAGACTTTGGGAATTCAAGTCAGTGGCTTATGTAGGCTGTGTCCAGTAGGATCCACCAGGGTCTCTGCACAGCCCTCTGAATGGTGGAGCCGGCTTTGGGGGCTCTGTTGTCAGCATAGCCCCGTGGATGGATTGGCAAACGAAGCACCACAGGTGCCTGCACTGTCCTCTACTCAGCCATGCAAATGATAAATGATCAGAGACCCAAGAGTCTGCACGTCACCGGTATTTCTAAAGCTTCCAATATCTGTTAAGTTGCAAATGCCCAAAGTGCTAATGGGCGAAGCGGATCTTGATACAGAGGGAACGGGCATAAGATTTTAAGCCTTTTCCCCTTCTTACTTATAGAGCCTTTTGGAAGATCCTTACCCAATGGTCCGTTCTACAGGGGTTCTCGGTGTTTGTAAAATAACTTCCAAATACTGGGAGATGATGCCTCCCACCATTCTCGTTGATCTCCTCAAGAAGGTAACTGGGGAACTGGCATTTGATACAAGCTCGGCCGATGTGCGCTGTTCTGTCTTTAAGGTAAGATTTAAAATTACATAAGCAATTTTCATTTATTGTAGAAAAGTTAGAAAACCCAGAGAAAGAAAAACCTAAAAATCACCGGTAATCCTGCACAGATGCAGCACTATTGACATTTTGTTGTATATACAAAGTAAGGTTTTCTAGACTAAATTTTAAAGTGTTTTCTACAAAAAAATGCCTACTTGAAATAGTTTTTAGTGTATGTGGGGGAGTGGGCACAGCATTTTAGAATAGGAACTGTATGTATTTAAAAACTTTTAAAAATTATTGTACATTAAAGCTGACTTTTCTGGCATACTATATGTACTTTTAGTAAGAACCTGCAAAAGTATCTTTTCTGCCATCAGTCATCCAGTTTCAGCAGCCATCAGGACACATCCAGTCTTGTTTCTTCTGCTCCCCCAGCCATTGTCTCCCATGCTTACTTTGAAGCAAATCCCAGACACTATCAGCTCATCCATTTAAGTATGATCTTTAAAGTATAAACTCTTTAAAAAAAAGAAATCCCTTTCCTAATAACTGGAAAGAGAAGGTAGTGGAGTGTATCAGACCGTCTGACAAGCCTGGGTAGGTCGCTTGGCCTCCCACTGGCAGGAGCGTGGGGACAGCATGTGGGGTACAGGTCTGACAGGCTTGGGGGCCCTGTGCCTTCTTGGTTTCACGTGAGATCAAGTTGGGAGGTACAGAGAATGAATGTACGAAAGGAGCCCACCCTGCCTGCTGTTCTGTGTTTCCTTCTACCCTAAAACCTCTGAAACCTACTAAGAATAAGCGTTGAAATATCGTTTTATGACTGCTCAAGTCTAGTTTGAATGGAACAATGGAGGAACTGATTACCAGTCATTGAAACTATACTAATTCATTAAAAATACGATTTTATATGAAACTGTTAGAAAAAAGTGTTATTTTCTGTAGGTATGTTTATTTCACTAGCAGTTCTAGTAAAGGTGGAACTCAAGTGTTTTCTTACCTGAATTTTCTAAACTATAAGCTCTTTTTTGTTTATTTCTAATTTTGAACTGTTATCGTTTTCCTTGTAGTGCCTGCCAATACTTTTGGATAACAAATTAAGCCACCCATTATTAGAACAGCTTTTGCCAGCAGTAAAATACAGTCTCCATGACAATTCAGAGAAAGTGAGAGTGGCTTTTGTTGATATGTTGCTGAAAGTTAAAGCCGTGAGGGCTGCTAAGGTAAGGTCCACAGGATCTTTCTCAATAAGACACAAAATAAGTGAGTACATTGTTTTCATCAACAAAAAGACAAAACAGTTTTAATTCCAAGAGTTTTAGTAATAACAGTTCAAGCTAATTGATATCTGGTATAGTCTACCAATTGTTACTGTCAAAATTTTATTTGTTTTATGTTTTGTTGACATTTCTAGAAGTAGCAATGTGTGGTTTTTGAAAGACAATGTAAGTACCTACCTTACGTTTTATTTTTGTCATAGACGTGAAAGGTTTTTTTCAGAAATATTTAAATGCTTGGCACATAGTAAGCAGTTAGACATTGCTTGGCAGGAAGTTGAACAGGCGATTCCGCATCCCCCGTGTCTTACAGAAGGGAGCGCGGAGGCACTCATTTGACTGTCATGTACGTGCGATGTTCCTCTAACTATAGTTGTTCAGCTTTTGTTAGCCAAATGTTAGTTATAACATCCTTAACTTCCTTAGTGTTTGTGAGTTTTCTTCCTCCACATGATACTTTTCTAAAATTTAGTGTAAATGCTGTGTTTTCACGGCCCAGGATTTGGTAGCAGGCCGACAGCCCCATCAGGGGTCGGCTGCGCAGGCCTGAGGTGTGTCGGTGCAGCGAGATGGCGCTGTGTGAACACGGAACAGGACGAGCTTCTGTGGAAGTAACCGCCAGGACAGGGAGGGAACGCAAGTGTCGTTGCATGTAGTGTGCCGCCAGCTGTATAAAACGGGAGCCATACGTGTGGATTTGCTCAGACACACAAATAATATCCCTAGAAGGAAGCAAGAAATGAGGGACGGTCGCCTGCGTGGAAGGGATTCCGTGTCTGAGAGGCCTCATCACTGCATTGGATATGTGTTGTTTTATGCGTTTTGAATTTCAAACTGTGAATTTTTTTTATCTTAAAAAAATATTTTGTATTACTATGTAGTAAGAACATCCACGTCACCCCTAGTCTCAACTGCCTCAGTACTTTTGTCGAAAATCAGCTGAATGTGGACTTGCTCCATCCCGTTCATCTGTCGTTTCTTGCTAGGCCGGGCGGCACTGCCCAGGTGGCTTTTCAGGAAGGCCGGTCGTGTGAGCCCTGCCCTCCAGCCCTGTCCTTTCAGAGTTCTGTGGCCGGCTTAGGTCCTTCACATTTCCATATAAATTTTAGGATTAGCATGTCAGTTTCAACCAAAAAGCTGGTTGCAGCAGTTCTGAATGAATTTGTTATAGCAGCCTATTAAAATTGTGGTTCTGAATCTGAAATGGAAAGTTTTGGCTTAGTGTTGTGTTTGAACTGTAAACCTGTTTGCAAAGGATTATTGAAGTGATGGCTGGTGAGGAAGTGGAGAGAGCAGTTGTTTTCCCTTTGTTATTGGGTCCACCCAAGAGGACGGGAGAGACAGGTAGGACAGGGACAGCAGCTCTGTGCCGGGGAGCGTGGACTTAGTGTTTCGGTGAGGGGCTTATTTCATCTTAATCCTTTGCTCTGCGAAGATGAGGCAGAGCATGGTTAAGCAGTGAGGTCTCTGCAAAGGCTTTTGGTGGGCACACACGCGATTCTTGAAAATCAGGGTTGGATTGGTGGATGTGTGGAGAGGCAGCTAACAGGATGTGGGTGGCTGATTGTCTACTGGGTCGGAATGACGCGGTACGTGCTGCCGTAAGGCGCCGGTCATGCTTGGGCACTTGCGGACATGGTCGCATCCGGTGTTAGAGCCGGAATGGGAGCTACCCTTCCTCTTTATTTCCTTTGTAAGCCATGATAGGACTGAGCTCAGGGAGGCTGGTCCCGTGTTTGATTCTCAGAGGTCTCGGGCAGAATGACTGGGTACATAGGGGATGAGAGAAGGGGTTGAGGGCAGAGGTGGACCCTGGAAGGAGGCAGGAGACTCAGGTAGAGTGCTGTGTGTGGGCTCTTCGTTCTAAGGGTTGGGGTGACATACTGATGAGAAACATCCAGTTGAAAATACTGGAAAGAATGACCGTTAATAGCCAGGTCCTTGAGAAAGAGCTGTTGGTGACGGTAGCCCATTATACAGGTGAGAAAACTGTTTTGAGGGTATTTGCACAGAACTACTAGCTGATAATGACTGAGACGGGAATGGAACATTTCACCATTAGTCTGTTGTCTTCTTCTTATACTGTGGTATTTTCCTCTTGTCTTGAATTTCTTGCTTAGAAGTTTGGCGCTTTTACTGTGGTCAGTGGACAACTTTGATGCTTTTGAGCAGAGGGCCAATAAGATACTTCCAATCTACGCAGTTCCCCGGCAGAGTGAGGTGGGCTGGAAGAAGCCGTGTGGTCACCTAGGCAGACTGGCACTGAGAGGGCGGTGGACGTGCCTGCAAGAGGGTGCCACTGCGGACCCTTGGTCTGGGTGGCCTTGGGCGTGCCCAGGTGGAGGAGATGGGGATCCACTTTAGCTTTCTATGTCGAAACCGTTGTAAAATTTCTAATGCAGTTGTCACATTAATGGGCTGAAAGTTAAGGTGTCTTAGGAAATTTTTAAATGATCAGACTGATAAGCACAGCTCTCATTAGAGTTTACTGTGCAACAAGCATGGTGCTAATTAATTATAATTACCCCCCAGCAGCCTTATACTCAGGTACATTATCCATCAGTGCTTTTTAAAACATGGATTTATTAATTCTCATTTTTCCACAGAAGTGTCATAGATTCTGGTATGAGATGAATTTTCTTAAATATAAAAGTTAGTTCCTTTTTGATGATGCTCTGGAAATTTTGCTTAAAAATGTTTTCAAGGTTATAGGAACAATTGACGATTTCTTTCTGCTTACATGCTTTATACAGTTTTTGGAAAATATGCCAATGGAGCACATTCTGGCCCGTCTGGCATTAGATTCCCGTCCTGTGTCTCGACGCCTGGTGAGCCTCATCTTTAACTCTTTCCTGCCCGTGAACCAGCCCGAGGAGGTGTGGTGTGAGCGCTGTGTCACATTGCTCCAGATGAACCGCGCAGCCGCCAGGAAGTTCTACCAGCACGCCCATGAGCACACTGCCTGCACCAACATAGGTACTGACACGGCGTCCCGTGCGTGTCCTGTGTCCACGACAAGCGCTCCACGTGCTCAGCGCTGGTCATTTTAAAGCTTCGTGCTTCTATGCGTTTCTTAATGATTTCCCTTAGATAATACTGTTAGTGTTTGAGGAATTGTAATTTCACTATTAGAAAGATAATTTTGTCGAGGAAACATGTAAACTAATTACTGATTATCCTACACATTTTAGCAAAGCTGATTCATGTGATTCGCCATTGTTTAAACGCCTGCATCCGGAAGGCCATCAGGGAGTGCCAGGAGGATGGCGAGGAGCGGGAGAAGGAGAACGTGAGTGTAAGTGGCCACATTGCCCTGACGTGGACTGGGCAGGCCTTTCCCCCTCGCTGCTTAGGAAAAGGCAGAGCGTCAGGTCAACGGTGTCATTTCCACAGACTGTTACGGAGGGCAGCCTGCCCCCAAGTCTCCCCCAGTGGCAGAGCGAGGGAATCCAGGGCCACAAAGCCTTCATAAACAAAGCATGTTACCCCTTTGCTGGAGTACTACGCAAGCCCAAACTTTGTCTGCGCTTCTCACTAATTAACACCAAACCTAAGGTCTCTGTCCTGTCAGCGCTTCACAACTATATTATTTCTTTGTCTAAAAAGTATAAAAAGCTGGCTGGCTCAGCCTTTCAGAGACCATCATTTATACACACATTAAATTGTAGATCTGGTTTTAGGTCAGTTTATTCTTCATACCAGCCTCTGGAACTCAAGAAGGGAAAGGAGAGAATTATACCCCCTCATCTCCACCCATAGGAATATTTAAGAATGTGATTTCTTTAGTATCGACATTTCAGCTGGTAATTTTGGAGGGTCATAAATCACGCTTTTGAAAGAATCGTATATTTTTTGTCATTCATTGTAGAGTTTGGGTGGGTTTAATACAGAGGACCTTTACTCTCAGTAAGACCCTGTCCCTAATTTTCTTCACCTTAAGCTTCCCTGCATATTTAATTCTGCCTGAGGGTGGCATACCTGGACTGGGTCCTGGAAATTACTGTACTTTACGGTTAGGTGGCTGGTGGGGCCCTTAAGGATTTACTGACAAGATGCTGTTGGGAGCACCATGGGCTTAAATTTCTGGGAATGATCCTTAATTAGAATTGTCTTTTAGAAAGTAGTTTTTAAGAAAGTCCCCAAAGACAGTTTACACTCTTGCTGAGACGTGGTACTGCATGGTGGCCACCGGGCTAGGTCCTGGCATTGGTCCACCCTGCCTCACTCCCCGCCCTGCGCCCCCATCTCTGGAAGCTGCTTCCAAGGTGAAGTGTGGCTTTGCTTGTTCGTTGGTCTCTTGCTGCCCTCCCGCACGTCAGAGGACAGCTCTGGTCACACATGTGCGTGTGGCCTCAGCCAGGTGGGGCCACCAGCGCAGCCTTTTCAGACCTTTCCCTCTTCTCTGTCCCAGGAAGGGAAAGCAAGTTTGGAATAAGGAGAAAGGAGCGTAGAGAGAGTGAGTCTGCGTTTTATCTTGATGACTACCCCTGATTGGTGGTTTCATCAGCTCCCTGGTCTTTTCAGCCCGGATTCGGGAACCTTCCGCTGGGAGCATTGGGAATTGGTTCCGCTTTTAGTTTGGGCGGGATCAGAGTTCCTCTCTCCAGAGCTTATCCCTCAAAAATGAATTGGGTGGGTAGGGTTCTTCAGGAAAGCATTCCCGTTGCTGCTGATACATCTTCAGAAACCTTGGCCGACGATGCCAGCATGGTGACCTCCCGCCGGTACACAGGGTGGGGGCTGCAGCGTGCGGAGTGGGTGGGGCGGCAGTGGGTGGTGTGTCCTGTGCTGAGCTGTGAGCATAGCCTCTCTCGGACACTTGTGCTGATGGTGGACATGGCTTTACAGAAGAACGAAAACATGTTTTGTTAGTAGGAGTTAGTAAGAGACTATTCTGTTTTTAATATTGAAGGAACTCCCCACCCCCGTTTTAGAAACCTAGGTGTTTATGAGAAAGATTGCATTTTATAACATTTCAGGCCATTTTCTGTACCATTAGAGAAGAAAAGGGATTAGAAATATGTAGTTCCATTGTAATCTATGCTAGAAAAGAAATATAATTTGTCATACAGTTTCTCATTTGAAGAATATATGGCCTAAAGCAAAATTTTTTGAAGTGGTTTTTTACTTTTTCGCCCTTGCTGTTTTCTTCCAGTAGTTTCTAAGCCTTTGGTAGTTCCATTGCACTTTACATTTGGCCATACCTCATTCACAGTGTTAACTGCCCACTGAAAAATCTCACTTTCTATAGAAACTGCTTTGTCTGTGTATCCTCATTAAACAAGTTTATTTTCCATTACATTTGAGTAGATGGCACAAAACACCAACCCCTGAAGTGAACCAGCCTCCACATCTCAGGCTGGCTCCCTTGCACAACTTTTCAGTGAAAGGGTAGAGCTAATTTGTAATTTATTATTTCTTGGGTGGGCTTTTAACAACAGATTTATGTCTTAGAGATTCTCAAATACATTATGACATGCAAATATAGGCTTGATATTCTTTACCTCTCTTGCTTTCGATCTAGAATTCCGAGATGTGATTTCAAAGATAGTGCCGTTATATTAAGAGTTGTTATGATTTGATTCTTTCACAGTAAAATTGTTTTGTGTCTTAGGTGCTGGACAAAACCCTGTCAGTCCACGATGCCGCGTCCATGGCGGGTTTACTGGAAGTCATCGTGATTCTCTGGAAGAGCATTCACAGAAGCATGGAGAGCAACAGGGAGGCCAGAGGCTACACTGTCGGCAAGTTCGCCTCTGTGCTCCCCGAGTACCTGAAAGTGTTCCAGGTGAGACCGGCACCCTTGGCACAGGCAAGATGACATTTGTGCAGAGAGAGCGGGAGTGCCCCACCGTCCTCGAGCCTCTGCGGCCCGGCGCCTGCCCAGCAGAACAGCTGGCCCCATGTGCCCGTCAGCTCTACACCCTGCACCCAGAGAAACGTCAGGGCTGAGTGCTCGGGGCGTCCGTTTCAATGGTCCATGACACTGTTTCAGAATCCAGTTTGATTTGCCAGGAATCCAGAAAGAGGAGTTTGCGAGCATCAGGGTGCAGGAGCACCTCAGTTTTGTGGGCAGTTTAGGCGGATGTGTTTTTGAAGCACTTGTTGTGTCCGTGCTGTAGGGGCTGAGGACTGTGTAGTTCTCTATGTGGACGAAGAAAGGCTTCTCATTCCTTGATTTTATTTTCCTTCTGAAGGAAGTTCATATTTCAAAAACAAATGAAAATAAGACGGCTAGTTAAAAATGCAGATTATTCCGTGTTATAAAGAGCATGGTTTAGGTGTAGAATGATCATAGGTCTTAGGAACCACCTGATTCTTGGTGAACTTACTCCCAGCCCTTCTACAGCTGCTCTGGGGACCAGGTTTCTGCGGCTGACATGTCTGAGCAAACATGTCCCGTCCACAAAAAGGCAAACATATCCTGTCCACAAAAGTAAATAATCTACCTTGCTGAAGTTCCAGTACATTTAAAGCTCAAATAATTACACTGAAGCCAGCATCATCTGAAGATTCTCAAGATAAACACAGATGCCCATAGGATACCGTATGAGATGACAGATGAGCAGTATGGCCTGGGCTGTCTAGGAACCCAAGGAAGACAGTTAATTCACTTAATTCCAAATGATTCTGGCAAGAGAGCTTCCCTACCCTTAGAGCTCAGAGAAGAGCGTGCTCATCCTGTAAACAAATAAACACTTTGTAAGTTGCACATAGAGTAGAATCAGCAGTAATAATCAGTGGACTTGTGGACTTGTAACATTGAGATATTCATTGGGGGTAAGGGCAGGTTCACTCTAATTGAATGCAAATGAATTGCACCTTATATTTTGATGTTCCTCCTGTTTATGTTTCATATATGTTGAAGAAACAGGGAAGTCATTTCTTTTCTTTTTTGGGGGGATCCACCATCCCTCATTTTCCCAACCAACCAAGGATATTTTTTATTACGTTTTCTTGATCAAGCCTGTCTACTGTTTGCTTTATTGTCGTAGTAGTAGTGTAGCTGTAATTTATTGAGCACCATGGTGTCCCAGGTACTGTGGTGGGTCTGCTGCAGTCCTCACTCAGTCCTTCCAGTGACCCTTCCAGCTGGGCGGAGGCGGAGGCCCTGAGGCCAGCCTCTGCTCTGCGTTGTCCCAGCCAGGTCGTGGGATCTGCTTGGACTTAGATTTCGCTAGGTGGCTCTAAAGCCCATATGTATACCATTGAACTACACTATCTTTGTAATGATATTCTGATTGTTTTATTTAAAAAATTTTCTCAGACTAGTTTCATTTGCTTGAGATTTATGTTTGGGATACCATGTATATCACAGTTAATTTTTTTCCTTTCCTCAATATTGTTTTTACAATAAAAGAGTCTGACAGGAGGAAATCTCGTGTGTTCTGGTTACTAGTGTACCCTAGGATTTAGATTGGTGCCTCGCATACGGTAGATGCTCTCTATTTGCACAAGTTCGTATGTCACACAGAGGAGTAAAGTGTCCTGTGAAGTCCTCAGAACAGTCATCAGTGTGAAGCTTTCCAGTAGGTGGGTGTCCCGCTGAGTGTGGAGAGGCTACCTAGTCTTATTCCCATGAGTGTCTTTGAAAACAGGACCCAGGAGTTGTGCAGGGAGGCTTTCAGACGTTGATGTGTGTGTTTTGTCTTTCTCTTTATGCTTTTAGGATGACCACTGCAAGACGCCTTTGTTTATGCTGATGTCCTTTATGCCGGCCTCCGCAGTGCCTGCATTCAGGTACCCGCTCCGCACGGCCAGGGGGGCCTGCGCGGCTCTACATCAGCACACCACGCACTGCAGCCTCGGTTTCCAGTGCCTCTCCCCCTACCTCCCGCCTCCGCTGTGGCCGGGAAAAGAGCAGGGCGCCCTCCCTGCGGGTACTGGAGCTGCCCCCTGGGCCGCCCCGGCTCCGACGCTGCTGCGAATGCGGCCATGGGCACTGAGGAGCGCACGGGGACACGGGGACTCGGCGGAAGGGACAGTGCGGACAGCTCCTCCGCTGTTTCTTTACTGATCGATTCTTAAAGCAATAGTGTGGCTAGGTTGGATTAAAGCGGATATTTCTGGAATTCATTTTACCTGTTTGTCTTTGTAGCTACTACAAAACTTACCATGACATAAGGGGCCTGCTTTTGTGGCTTGCGTTATATTTTGTCTTGACAGTTTTAGTTATTAGCTGCGTAAAAATACTTATTTTTATTCACATTTATGAAAAAAATAATGTTTTGGTGCTAAACAAATCGTTGCCCCCAAATTAGAGATCTGTGCTCTGGAGTCTGATGGAATTGGCACGGCAGTGAAGGGCTGGGGCTGTGTGGCGGTGGCACTGGCTCTGTGCACGTCTGGGTCGCAGTGGCTTCCGTGCTCCTGAAGCTACTTTCAAACTCTTCTCCATTGGCTCTTGCCCGGTGGTGCTCGCAGGGAAACGGAGCACGTCCCCCGCAGCGGAGACTGCCCCAGGTTCCTGTGCTGGGCCCATGCCCTCAGTTCTTGGCTCCTTTATCTTCCTCACCTTTTAGAGAAGTTGGGAGCTGCTGTTGAAACATTCGGTCTGACTTTATACTTTTGACATTTTCAGCTGTGGTGTGATTTCCACGTTAAGAAACCAAGAGGAAGGAGCGGCAGACAGGAGCTATTGCACTTTGTTAGACTGTCTCTGCTCCTGGGGACACGTGGGGCACATTCTGGAACTCGTCTGCGACTGGCTGCCGGAGGAGCAGCCCCAGAGGAAGGTGCATTTGTGCCCATGTTTCTCTAACATTCTCTGGCTGAGGAGAAGCGTGTGTTAGGGATTAGATGCTCGCGTGGGAACACGTTGCTCTCCTTCCTTTCAGAGTAACTCAGCGTCCAAGCGGAAGGTGCGAATCCATGATACGCGCCCAGTGAAGCCGGAGTTGGCATTGGTTTACATGGAGTACTTGCTGACCCACCCGAAGAATCGGGAGTGCCTGCTCTCTGCTCCCCAGAAGAAACTGAACCATCTTTTGAAAGCACTTGAAATGTCAAAGGTAACTTGTAAACAGATGCACTGAGTGGTCTCATGAAACAGGAGTGATAAAGAAGTCAACTTCTCACATTCATAGGGTAAAGTTTTCCAGCCGGGAAGGAGTTGAGAGTTATCTAGTCCCCTTCCCTCAGTTTGCAGATGAGGACTTGGGACTCGGGGGACTGACTTGGGGTGGAGCAAGATACGGACTACTTCACAATTTCCGGGGCCCGGCCGTGTTTAGAGCCCGGCGTTCTGTCTGGTTTGATTCCACAGACAGCCCTGTTTCTCAGAGCACGCTGTCTGCGGGGCCCGTTCTGTCACCGCGCGTTCCCCTGCCCCGCTCCTGTCAGTTGACATGGGAGTGCCAGCTTCCCTCAGAGGCCTTGGCAGGCTCTTCGAGGACGCTGGAGAGTGTTTCCTGTGAATGTTGCCATTTCCTCCTCTACTCCCTGGTCCCCTGGCCATGCCCGGGGCAGGGCCTCCAGTGCTTGGCAGCAGGCATCGGGTGGGTAAGAGGGTGTCTCAAGAGAGGAGGTGTCTGGCAGGGGCTGGTGGCGAGCCCAGTGCCTGCTCTGTGTTCCTCGAGCTGTCTGGTAGCTCCTGTCCAGGGGCAAGGGGCAGGTGGGCAGCATGGCAGTTCCCCTGTGGCCTGAGCTGGATGCTGGCTGCACTAGGGGAGAATGTAGGGCTGCCTGTGGCTTCTAGAAAAGTGGGAGCTGTGTTCCTTGGCGGGGGCATAGCTGGCATTACTGCCTGTGAAATGCTGCACGAACCTGTCCCCATCGTGGCTGTGACCAAAGCCCACACCCACACATTTCCAGAAGCCAGGCACAGCTGCTGTGAGGAGGCATGGAAGGGCTGGAGATCCCCACCCATGGTGACATGGCCTTCCTGGAGGGCCTGCCTCATCCTCCGTGCTGGTCAATCCTGACGGGGCTGCCTTCGGGCCTCGCTGAGGTCAGGTCAGAATTCACTCCAGGGGCACAGGCTTTGGTGAGCTCAATCCTCAGGGCTCCTTAAGCAGTGGCTTCAAAGTCACTTTCTTGTCCCTTGTAGGGGAGAGTGTGCAGGGGGAGGAGGGGAGGCTGAACATCGTGAAAAGCTATGCTGTGTTATGGGACCACCTCCTGCTCCTGGGCTCCCTCCCAGTGTGGCCATGTGTCCCCTCCTTCCGACTGTCCTCGCCATCCATGGGGTGACTTGTCAGTGGGAGCATGGCCCGCAGGCTTTTTGTTTTACAGGTGGACCTGGAATCAATTTTGCATTCACCAGATGGGAAACCTCAGAACTTCACTGAAGCGACGGCTTTGCGTGCCTTCAGCCTCCACTGTCGCTTGAGCATTCACCTGCAGCACAAGGTGTGTTAGCCTAGGGCTCCGTGCCAGAACGTGCAGCATGTCGCCAAAGCCAGCTCCGTCACTGATGTATCTTTCTGTTGTTGTTGGACAGTTCTGCTCAGAAGGAAAAGTATACCTGTCCATTTTGGAAGACACGGGGTTTTGGTTAGAAAGCAAAGTTTTGTCTTTTATTCAAGATCAAGAAGAAGAATACCTGAAGCTTCATAGGGTTGTTTACCAGGAAATTATCCAGGTTAGAGCCCTTGAGACACAGAAACCTTTCTTCTTCCCCGCTTTGCAATGTGCTTCAAGATTTTCTTTTCTATTTTCAGGTCGTGACTTTAGATAGTAGTGTTGCTCTTCTTAAATACATACAGTGGCATTTGAATCTGTGGAGTTTATTTGTTCACAAAGCGTGAACACTGCATAATTTTAATATAATTTTATACATTGCCGGTAATAGGTGTTCAGTAATGTTGTGAAATTACATAAAATGTGTTCCTAGATTTCTTATGGAAATAAAATGAGAATGAATTTATCCGGATATTCTTTACAAAACATCTTTGTAAATGTCTGCTCTATGAGCTAACTAAGACTAGATTAGCTGTTAGAAGCTTTACTAGCTGGATTTATTCCTTTTATTCTTTCTCTGGCCTTTGTTGGTGAGTCACACCCACACATCTGTCTCTTACAGACCTACCTCACTGTGTGCAAGGACGTCATTATGGTTGGCCTTGGTGATTGTAGGTTTCAGATACAGCTGTTACAGTGGAGTCTTGGAATCACGCACACAGGTACACGTCATTCATTAAAGGACGGGTTTAGAGCCATTGACAGTCAAAACCAGGCCCTCTCTTCTGCCCTCATTGTGCTGGTCAGGACTGTCACTTTAAAGTGACAGATATGTAACGCCAGCTAGCTTACTCCAAAAATGGAATTTTCTGACTGATAACAGCCAGGAAGTTCAGAGGTGTTTCTGGCATTGGATATGATGAAGTCCAGAGTTTCTGATGAGGCCTTGGGGTCTCTTCCCTGTGGTTTGCTGATTGTCAAGTGACTTGGCCATGTGTGGGCTAGTGCAGAGGCCACCCAGCTGGTCCGCTGCTCCCTGGCACCCGTAAGGCAAAGCTTACACAGAGTTCTCCTCTGCCCTGGGTGCATGGGGGGGGTGGCATTTAATGCCCCCTCCCCTCAACTACTGGGGAGTTGCTGTTACTCCAAGGACAGGGCAACCCTGGGGACCAATGTCATAGTGCCTACACTTGCTTCACACTTGATGCCAAGGTGAGTTTGTTGAGTGAATGAGGGGCCAGCCACCTGAGCCCTTAGGGGCCCATCCATGGGTCCCAGGGCTGCATCCTCACAGCAGCATCACATGGCGCCGGAAGCAGTGGGGTGCTTCCTCTGCCTCTATTCACAGTATCTGTGCCGAGGATGGTGCTTATCAGGATTTCCCCAGAGAGGATCACCTATATGGTCATTCTTATGGCCCTGCCATAACTAGGATTGACCTTAGCCACCCAGCTAGGTAGCCCCAGAGTTCACCATTCACTGGGCTTTTGCTCTATTTGGAAGAGTCCTAATATTTTAATTTAAAAACTAGTCACATATATATTATTAATAATTAAACATGGCCTCTGTGCTAGAGTGTGTATTCCAGAAGAGATGTTCTTGACAACAGCTGAGAACCTACATGTAACCCAGAGGGAAAAATCTAAGCTCACAAAATTGCAGGAGCTCCTGTTGTAACAGTATGTTTCGAAAATCAGGCACTGAAAGTGACAGGGCTGGGAAAAGGCGACTTGCGGCTAGCTGTTAAGACCATGCTGTGTAACAGCACTGAGAAATCATAATCCTAGCAAAAAGTATCAGCACAGTTAGGAAGGAAGGTTCCATTTCTAATGCACGTTACCGTAAAAACAGAACTTTGTTTCAGACGAAAGGTAAATGGAGGTCGATGGAGACCACGGCCTCTGCTGGAGCTGGGAGATGGAGCCCACGCTCGGCTGAGCCCCGCGGGAGGACTGGCTAGCCGTCCTCTGTGGCTGGTGCTCCTTTGCATATGCTTGGTGGCCTGAGGTTTTAACCTGCTGGGGAGCAACAGGGACCAGTCACACAGTCTTAGACGACATCACGCCCAGCTGGGCATTGCGTGTGAGCCGCTTCCTTCCCAAGAAGCAAGAGCTTTCAGCCACTGTCTTCTGTTTTACATAGTTGTGGATTGTCATATATTACGTTATATATCTTCAGTAATTTGTCATATATTACGTTACGTAACCTCTGCCTGCATCTATCTACCTATTTGGTTAAAAAACATATAAAGTTAAATATAATGAAGTCACTTTGAATTAAAATTTTTACTTTTCAGATTTTTGTAATTCTAGGTACTAGTTAAGGGCTTGGATCTTGCCCACGCCCCATGACGGTGAGGGGGGTGTAAGAGGACAGGCACTGTCGTTTTCAGGTCCTTTCATGTCAGCTCATGGGTCTCCTCTGAGTTGTTTGTACTTTATTTAAAGGGCTCGATGCTCCCTTACTGCCTGTTCCACTCAGATGACTCACATCTGTGGAGAATGTGTTTTCCTTGCCTTTTAAATACAAGATATTAGTGTCTTGAAAGTTTCTACTATGTTTGCAAAGATTTTAGAAATTTTTTATTGATTCTGGTAGTGCCATACATCTTTTGAAGGGTAAACCCAACTGGATTACAACGTTTGTTTTATTTACTTCAGCAGATAAACTCGGATTTGGGTTAGTTTCTTACCTCTGTCTCAAATTGAGCTTACTGTATCTTATTAACCTGTTTCATAAACAGAGCTAAGTTCAAGATCTCTAGAATGAATTGTAGGATTAGGCTCACCCATGAAAAACTTCTTACCACATTGAGGCAGCAATGAAGGTGGTGATTCGGAAGAGAAAGATAACCAATAAACTACAGAGTGTTCGAAAGTTAATAGAGTTCACCGACGAGATGGTTAATCATATTTTGAAAGCTCTTGGGCCATCTTCTGACTTGTGCTGTAGAGCTGGTGTTGATTTGATGTCATTGTTACGTGAGAAATAAGACAGATGTTCAAGGAACCACACTGTCCACATGTGCAATGAGCAAGGTTCTTAGTGACTGAGTCAAATACGCTGTTGCCAAAGGTATTGGTTTTATGTTTATAGGAATGTGTTTTATTTATCTCTGTTAAAATTTAGATTAACCTAATCGACCTGGTATTGGCTTACCAGTAATAATCTCTTTCAGGTTACCCTAATACACATGTAAGTGAGAATGTGTAATAATTTCAACAGAATTATGTGATTAGATAACTGATTTGTTCAATTTTCTTCCTAGTGAAAGGATTCTTTTATGTTTCATTACTTCTTGGCATTCTGAAAGAGGTAACTGGAAGCTCCTTGAAGCAGAAAACAGATTCAGATGGCGACGTTGCAGCGCTGTTTGATATAGTCCAGAAGGTCTTTCAGAAAATGTTGGAATGCATGGCGTGGAACTTCAGGAAGCAACCAGAAGAAGGCCTGCGGGTATTCATGTCTTCACAGGGTGGGGTTGTTAGACATTGGGAGGCAGCGCTCACCTGACGGACAAGGGTGCCTGGGGTCTGTCTGCTCACCTGCAGGCTGTTAGCACTCACGTGTGTCGTGGGCTGTCGGGTTAGGCACAGCAAGGTACAGGCGCCATCCTTCAGGTATGCTTGTCAGCCTTCTTCATAGCATGGCACACTCTGGTATATGAGATGGCAATATCTGCACCTGGGCAGGAGGTGAGGGTGGGCCAGAAGCCTACCTTTGACTGTCAGCTTTGGGGTAGGTTTCTGAGTTCAGGTCACGGGCCAGCAGTGAGAGCCCATCTGCCAAGCAAGACAAGAAGCAGTGACCCAGTTACAATAGGCTCCTGAGTGCTCAATTATTATTTCAAAGGATTTCCCAAATAAAATATACTTTTGAGAATGCTAATTTTGATTATCTGTAGATGACAAAGACTTCCCCCACACACACACCCCAAGGAAATTCTAATTTCTGCCTTAGATAACCCTCCTGTCACATACTAACCTCTGGTTTGGAAGTGGGAGTCACAGAGATGGCAGGGCCCATGGGTCCCTTTGCTGATTGGATGCAGATGTGAGGTAGATATTGAGTGACCCGGGTGCCAGATTTGCTTTACTCCTAAAATCATTGTCATCAGAAAAGGCTATAATTTTTTCTAAGTAGTATTTTAAAAATACAAATGAACTATTGTTTTTTAATGAAAATAAATTTTTAAATGCTTACATAGGAGGATGGTTATGAAACAGTGAAAACATTCCTTTTTATTCTAAGCTGATAGAGGCAATTGAAGGTCAATGGCCTTATTTTCTCTATCCTGGTTCATATCTGAGTTAATTCAGAATGTTTCCGTTTTTAATGATTTGGTTCAGGTGTCTTTGATCTGTTCATGTAACGTAATTTGTGCCAAAATCTTTTATATTCCCATCAAATCTTTTACCATTGGCTGTACAGCTTTATTCAGAGCATATGGCCTTATAGTTGACATTGGCTTTTAATGTCAGTGATATTTCTTCATCTTTTCTTTCTTTTTTTCTTTATTAATATTGATACTTTTGTCCTTGGGATTTTTTCTTTGCTTTTGGGGAAGGACTCTTGGGAAGGTCATGGGCTTCGGTCCTATCTGCCCTCTTGTGTCAGTGGAGCCTAAGCTTTGAGGCAGCAGCAGGAAGGACTGGGTGCTGATGGAGGGCAGATGACATTAGTGCTCCTTACCCTGGGGTGGACGGAGGGAATACTCTTCTCAAACTGTCTTTGTTTTAGCCTCTAAAAACTACTGATGTGCCTTGTTGTAGCTCCTGTGTTCTGTTCAGACCCCTCTGCATGATTTTATAACAACCGTTCAGTCGTGGCACGAGGACACGCCCCTTCACCGAAGTGTGCTCTCCATTCTGATCGCTGCCTCTGTCGTCGAGATAAGTCACCGACTACAAAAGGTGAAGTCTGTTGGTCCTGAAGCTACTGTGTTCCTTTTTGACTGGACAGATGCTCTTTTCTGCCAACAGCACATTTTTGTTTTATTTTTAAGAATTCACAGTTAAGTGGGGTGTCTGCTTCTCCAGCTGGACCTCACCGTGTCATAGCTAGTTTGTGGTTTTGAGTCATGTGACTATTGGGAAAGCATGTTAAGGATGTTGTCATTCTTGATTAGTCCTTCCATTGCAAATATTTCTGTTTGCCATATTTTGGAGATTTAAGTGAGCTGTGAGGCAAAGTCCTGGTCAGGGGTGAGCAGGGAGCCAGGCTGCTCGCGGGCTGCACGTGGCGGCAGTCACATCTCTGCCTCGCTGCGGCAGCGGTCTTTCCTAACTTCCGGGAGCCGCGTGAACAGGTGACGTGTTCACCCCTGACTGTTTGCCTAGAAATAGCCTATTTTATATTTATATGATTAGCCCGCTTGTTAAAGATTGTCATAATCAGGATGAGAATTTAAGTCAGAACAAAAAGTGCTGTTTTCCGCATGGAATCCTTGGCATGTTGAGGGAGGGCACAAAATAGAGACTGAAGAAGATAGTAAAAATGATGAAAAGATGCAATCTAGCAAGGAATATCACTGAATTATATAAATGTGTATATGTATAATTTCTAGATTTTGCATTTTAGATCATGAATATTAAAAAAGTTACCTAAATTATAAATCATTAATAGAATTCAGTGCCCTCCTTAAAACTTGAAGGGAGGTCACTTGGTTTAAGAAAGTAATTACTCGACTGCATAGATAAGAACTAGAAATTATCTACTCCGCTGAACGAAATAGCTAACAACTGTGAGTCAGTTAATGGCTCATGGGCCAACCTGGCCCCTCGCCCGCTTTGGGAATAAGTTATTGTGGGGAGCAGCGCCCCACTCCAGGCGCTTTCTGCGCCTGCTTTGTGCCACAGCAGCAGAGTTGAGTAGGTGTGAAGACCGTTTTGCCCACAAAGCTACAGATACTTACGATTTTATTTAAATTTCACTATCTTACTGCTTTACGGAAGTTTGTAGACCTCTGTTCTGTGTCCACTGATTTTTGTCTGTCTGCTTGTCCTCCGTGCAAGCTACACTGTGGTGGCTTTTCCTTCCCCGTGTTTGGGAACTTTGTCATGAGGTGCATGCACACCTACGCGTGTTGTGTCTTGATGGGTGGCATTGTCACTGTAAGATAGGTGTCTCTCTTGTCTCTGCAATACTGTCCTCGTGCAGTTGGCATTATCTGGCGTTTTTATTTTGCATAGCGTATCTTTTTTACTCTTTTACTTATAACTGTGTTTCATTATGTTTAAAGTGTGTGTCTTGTAAATGCCACATGGCCACATGGAGGTCCTTTTTTTTTGGTCCAGTCTTATAATTGGGGTGCTTAATCCCTTGATTTTAATGAAGTTATTGATATCTTTGGGTTTAAGTTGCCCATTTTGCTGTTTGTTATTAGTCCCCCTACTTTTTTCCTTTCCTGCTATATTTTGATTAATCAAGTTTTGGTACTCTTCTGTCTCCTCTGTTGACTTTATATTATCCTTTGTGTAATTTTTTAATGGTTTCTCTCATCAGTCTCCCTGCAGAGATTCTGCTATACTTGCACGTCACGAGTCACAAAACAGGGTCTTCCAATTAGCATCTTCCCGACCCTATGCTCTTGTTATCTAGTTTGCTTGTACATAACACTAAAAATCACCAGATGCATTTTTATTTTACCTAGTCAGTAGTCATTTGTGCTCTCATTGGAAATGCATGGACTGTATTGAAGATGTAAAGCATTTTAATGAGAAACAGTGCCATTTCACATGTGGTGGTGACTGACTTTAACATCCAAATCAGTGTTACAGACCCCAGCAGAGGAACTATGGGAAGGCTTAGGGCAGGGGTGGGGTGGGCATGGCCACCTCTTAGCAGGTGAGAAACAAAGGAGTCCTGGATTGAGGCTTCCCCTGCGTGCCCTCGGAGTTCATTCTCTGATGATGGACGGCTTTCCACTTGTAAGGTTCGTGGTAAAGGCCAGAGGTCCACGGAGGGCCCCTCTGTGGGTCCAGACCAGCGCTGGGCACTGTCCTCCAGAGGACGTTGGCCACATCCGCGGACATTTTGCTCCTTACAGCTGGGGGCGGTTTGTTGTTGGGGTCTGGTGGTGGAGTCCAGGGAGGCTGCGTGATACCCCGCAGTGCTCATGGTGCCCCCACATCAAGGGATCATTGCTGGAAAATGCCAGTAATGCTGAAATGGGGGAAACTGGATCTGGACTACAAAGAGCAATGAGTTAAATTTGCTTAGCGTTAAAACACAGAAGATGATGCAAAATTAAAGGCTACTTGACAGAAGGCTTGTTGAGTGACATATCTGTCTTTTTTCTTTAACTAAAGACACCCTGTGTATGATACTAGGTTAATCATAATTATTGTAGAAACTTTAACAGTTAAAATCATTCTTTTGAGGTTTTGGAAAGCCTTTCTCAAGTATTGAAGAGAACCGAAAGCAATGTAGAATAAATAATCTCATGAGTCTCAGTCTTAGTTTATAATACTGATTTGAAACTTTTTTTTAGGTTACTGATGTCGAAGAGCTTACCCCCCCAGAGCGTCTTTCAGACCTTCCACCATTTTCAAGGTGTTTGATAGGAATAATAATAAAATCTCCAAATGTGGTCAGGTAATCATTTTTTGTTGTCCTGATACTCTTATTGTGGCTATACGTGCTCAGCAGATTTTGCTCTATTCTTTTTACTTTCGGAATTTCTCAGAGATGCATTTTGTTCTGTGACAGAAATATTCTAAAGAATTTTCTCTCATTTTATCAGTGATTGGAAATATTGACATTATACTTATATGAAGAGAAGTTCTAACTTTCTATAAAATATATTCATCCAAATAGTCTCTGGTTATGCTTATTATAACTAAATTCAGTTAGAGGGAAACATTTAAAATGATAATGTGTAGTAAAATACTTCTTACTATGTAGATGTCAAACACTGGATTAGGGTACACACCGGTGTGGCGGTCATTCGGCACACAGCTCTCACGCATTTCTGCAGTCCGTGTGTCACGTGACTGAAAGTCTAGGCTTGTGGTGGCACATACAGAGCTGCTGGATTACAGAAATAATAATTTTGCGGCTTTCTGATATCTGTGGAACTTCGATAGCAGATATGTTCAATGAAAACTCTAAAAAGTATCATTTTTAGCAGCTATGAATTATCATTCAATAACATGTTAAATTTTGCTGTGTTTATTATGGACATACAGAGTAGCTTTTTCCACTTACCAGAACATCCCATTTTCTTTCTAACAACATCATTTACTTTTAATGTCTCACCTCTATGATTTTGCATACTTACAGTGAAAAGTTTAGGAGAGGTTTAATGAACTTCCCATGTCACCTGAAAACTGGATTTCGTGGTGGTTGATGGAGCTTACCTATATTTGTTCTTCTATGAAGTATTAGGCTGTATACTATTGCGTAATTTCAGGTGTTTATTTTTTGCAGGTCATATTTAGATGAATTGAAGGCATCTGTTATTTCTGACGATATTGAAGGAATTGTATGTCTCACAGCCATTATGCATATTATTTTGGTTATTAATAAAGGTTAGTTAAATTTCTCTTATGTCGTCTGGGCTGTTGCTGGGTATATCTCAGTCAGAACTGATATGGAATGTTGGGGAACTCAACTCCCATGTTCGATGAGACCCTTGCTCTGACATTTGTTGTTGGCCAGGCTCCCCCTATGCAGCTGGCCAGTATACCCACTAGCCCATGCTTCTTAATGCACTTCCTGTCCCCTGTCACCGTTCCCCACTGGACCCTCTATGCATCTCTCTTTGTGCTTCATAAATGAATTTCTATTGATTTGTCTTGTTTACTTATGTTTAAAGATCCGAATGTATCTTTGCTAATGATGGTATGTTTCGATGTTGATATTTAATTCATCTGCTGTGTCACTTAAGCCCCAACCTTGACTATTGTGAGTATCCCAGCCAGTTGAAAAATAATGGGAGATACCTATAAAATGCTTACTTCAGTGTAAAAGACAAAGAACGTCCTGCAGATAGGCTACTGTTAACTTTATTACTTTTTGTTCTGTTTTAACAATGTTGAAATTATTTCCTAAGGTAGTATTTTATACATAGAGAGAGGACCCCTATCAGAAGAAGCTCTCCCTGTAAGCCTGGATGCATATATGTCTGTGGTCTCATGATAATGCTTTGAAACGAGTTTGCTATGTGTCAGAAAAGACTTCCCTAAGGGAGCGTCCCCAGGATGAAGGGACATTCTTTATGTGGAGGATAGGAGGATGGAAGTTGGGTTTCTGATGAGCTCTTAGTACTTAATAAGTAGTTAAATGTTTGCGAAGCAGATGGTGACTCTGAAATGTGGTAGTTGTCATGGTCTGTGATGAGCGTGGACAGAACTCCTGGGGTCATGGTCGTTGAAACTCTACCTCAGAGCTGAGAGGTGCTTTCATCACTGTTTGTTTGGTCCTCTCACATCCCTGTGAAGGGGACGGCTACTGTCCACAGGTCACTAAGTGGGTAACTCAGAATAACAAGGAGGCTCACTTGTATTGAAATTGCCTGTATTGATGGCAGAGTATGTTGTTTTTGTGTGCTAGTGTTAAAATCTTTTTTCCATCTTTATTATAATTTTCCCATAGGTAAACATAAAAGTTCAAAAGTGAAGGATGTTGCTGCCACTGTTCACAGAAAACTAAAGACATTCATGGAGATAACTTTGGAAGAGGATAGCATGGAGAGGTAAAGTACTGGTTATACTCCAACTGCGATTATCTGAAAACCACTAGTTATTCCTTAGGTGTATTTAGACCACATTTTTGTTTCCGCTACAGCAGCCAGGTCATTTGAAAATTGAGGATTGTAAGGACAGAAACATTTTTGTTGGCAAAACCACTCGAACATATGTTTAATTTACTTCTATTTTTGTCTTCAAAAACAAAACTCATTTGCAAAATTCTGCTCTAGGAAAGTAAGGGCATACAAACTTATTTTATATGGTTTTAAAACTAGACAGATCGTTTCTGATGGTTTGCTGTTTTTGAAACCCTGGGCGTTCCTAAGATAAAATTACCCCACCCACAAGTGTTCACACTGGGGATGAGAAAGGCCCCCCCCAGAGACTGAAGAAGGATGTGTCTTCTTTCTGGGTGCCTGTGGCTGCCACGGGGACTGCTGCCTAGGGATGTGTTCACTAAGCTGCTTTTCCAGCCGTGTGTTTTGCTGCTATCTACTGTATTTGACATACTGTACGATTTCCTGTTAATGCTCTGATGAACTGTGTTTGACTGTCAAACCAGGCACAAAAGATTATTTTTCCTGCTGTCTTATGAACTTCATAAGATTAAGTGTTACAGAATTCACAACTAGGTAATTAGATTTATGTACGACTGGGAAACTAGCAACTTTCTCCTTTGGTGAAAGGCTTTCAAAATCCTAAATTGCTAATTAGTGAATAAAGAGTTTTATTTCTTCCTTCCCAGTCTGTACACTTTTTCTTTCCTTTTTTTGTCTTATTGCATAAGCTGGGACTTTTAGTACAGAGTGGGGGTGGGGAGCACCCTAACCTTGCTTCTACTTTCTCACCATTAAGTATGATGCTAGCTCAAGGTTTTTTGTAGATATTCTTTATCAAGTTGATGAATTTTCCTCTATTCCAAGTTCATGAAGGTTTTTATTATGAAGGGGGACTGGATTTTTAGCAAAAGTTTTTTTTGCATCTGTTGATATTATATGATTTTTCTTCTTTAGCCTATCGATGTGATGGATTATATTAACTCATTTTCAGATGTTGAACCAGCCTTGCATACCTGGGATAAATCCCACTTGATCGTGGCGTGTATAATTTTTTTATACATTGTTGGATTTCCTGTTTTCAGTTTTTTTGACTTCTGCTCTAATTTTTATTATTTTTCTTTTGCCTGCTTTAGATTTAATTTGCTCTTCTTTTTTAGTTTCCTAAGGTGGGAGCTTAGATTATTTATTTTAGATCTTCTTTTCTAACATATGTGTTTGCTGCTATAAATTATACCCAAGGTGTACTGCCTTACTGCATCCCACAAATTCTGATAAGTTGTGTTTTCATTTTTGTTTAGTTCAAAGTATTTTAAAATTTCTCTTGATTTCTTCTTTGACCCATGTATTATTTAGAAGTGTGTTTGTGTAATCTCAAACACTTTAGAATTTTCCAGTTATCTTTCTGTTACTGCTTTCTAGTTTAAGTCCATTGTAGTCTAAGAGCAGACATTATGGGATCTCAATTCCTCTAAATTTGTTGAGCTGTGTTTTATGGTCCAGAATGTGGTCTGTCTTAGTGAATCTTCCATGTTAATTTAAGGAAAATGTGTGTACTGCTGTTGCTGGATGAAGTGGTCCATTGGGTGTCCATTCTATCCAGTTGATTGATGGTGCTATTGAATTCAGCTGTATCTTCATTGATTTTCCGCCTGCTGGATCTGGCCATTTCTTATAGATGGGTTTTGCTTTTTATATTTTGTCAATGAGATATTAGGTGCATATGAATTTAGAACTGCTGTATCTTCTTGGATGAATTGACTCTTTTATTTTTAAGAGGGATCTTTCTTCTTCTCTAGTAATTCCTTCCCTGTAAAGTTCATTTGCTTAGATATTAAGACAACTGCACCAGCCTCCTTTGGTCGTATCCTTTGGTGACAGGGACAGGGAAAGCTCAACATCAGGAATTCTTATCAGGGTGTCAGTGTAATGGATTATTGGCCAGTGGGGTTAAAGTGAACTCTCAGGTGTAGAGGAGCGCGGACGAGGGGAGCAGCCCCACCGCTAGCGTGGACGCATGCCCAGGGCGGAGACCTGGCTCCCTGGATGAAGTCCGAGGCCTCTGGTAGGACTCTCTGGATGTCCAGTCTCCAGGGGGCGGGGGAGCCCGTCCACACGGCGGAATGGAGGGAGTTAGGGGAACTAAAATGGAGCCCTCTGCTGCGTTCTTCCTGTGCCAGGCAGCTGCCAGCAGGACAGCCACCGTGTGGAGCCTGGTGGCGGCAGTGTCTGGGGTCTCCTGGAGAAGACAGGCCCTCCGGGCACCTGGCATTGGGGAGCCCATGTGCCCTGAAGGCATCAGAACTGGGAAGAGAAAGCCCCCACACCTGTTACTAACAGAACTTAAACATGGGGCATGTTTCTACAACTATGTGCCATCTTCTCTGCTAAGCTGATGCACAGGTGGCAAAAAGAGTTTTCCCTTTAAAAAGGAAACATCCAAAAAATGAATAGGTAGGGACTGTGAAACACTGGCTTCTTAAATATGCAAGAAACACACCACGGGAAAAATGGTGTCTAAGAAAAAAATCAATCTGAAAAATTGATGAAACTGAAAAAAATCAATCTAATGGAAGACAAACAATAAGATTTAAGACTGTGTTTTGAAATATTGATTTAACGTTGGAATAGAGATATTAAGGCAAATCAACATCTTTAAGTCTTTGGGAACCCCTCGGTCTGATTAATATTTTAGGCATCAGTTTAGAAGTGAGTGTTTTCTTAATGAACATACTAGTTATCTCTCCAGCAGGGTTAGTACTTTGTTAACTGGTCTGTTGAGTGCTAAATAAAAAATGCTCCTCATTGCACTTTAATTGCTTCACCCAGTATAGCACACTGTAAACTGGCCATATTTTCTCAGGAGGAACAGCATGCATTTGCCAGTGCACTGGTGCCTTTAAATGTCAAGTATGTTATATCTACTACTTTCATAAATACTACAAAAACAGGAATACATTTACGATTAGAGATTATAGAAGTATAAATATTTCTTATGGTTTGTGTTATATAATAAATTTTTCCCACTGAGTAAATGAACTGTAATCATATTACAGGCAAATTACCTGCCAATATTAATTACGTCTCTATGTAGGCCACTTGAATGGTGTTCTGTGTGGTCCCCAATGTTAAGCCTTGCTATTAGACCTTGCTATTAGAAGGGAAGGAACACTCCCTGAAAAAGTAAACTCCTTTCTATTATCAAATATTGATCAATAATAGCATTTTTTCCTGTTGTATGTAATTTTAATAGTCTTTTTTAAAAAGTGGATTTGGGGCTGGATGCTTTTTTACTGCTCATTTAGAAACATGCTTCTGTCATCATCAGTACCCAGTAGATCTTGGTGTGAATAGTTAAAAACTATGCATAAGTGATACCACGCTTCAGTAAAAACATACATCGTTCATCTTATTGCTTTCCTCAGAAGATAGATCCTGTCTGTTCCCGAGGCTGCAACTGTGCTGGGCATGCTCCATCATGGGGACACGGCCTGCCCTAGGCAGCAGGGGTGGGCGTGAAGACTCCACCCCTGACCTCTGTTTAAAGACCTTTAGCCCTTAGGTAGGCAAATCCATCACAAGGTTCAAAGGTCTTATCACACACAAGGAGAAACCTGGCCCAGGGGGTTTCATTTGTCTGTTTGCCACTGTCCCTTCCAGCTTTAAAATTTCCTGTTTCATCCGTTTTGTGCTTTAATACTTACTTCTTTGGTCTGCATAGTGTATTGAACCCTTCCTCCAGGTAATAGAGCGTGAGTAACTTCAGAATACAGCGGGGTATTCTTAGTCCAAGGCCCTGAGGGCGGTCAGAACCCAGCCGGGCAGGTCGCTGCCCACTCTCAGCCCCAGTCACCTTGTCTGTGAAAGGAGAGCATCCGGTGCCCAGCAGCCCCGTGTGTGCTGGTGCGACGCTTGCTTCAGAGGCGATGCTGATCACTCATTATCCTTGCTCGTCCAGACTTAGGTCAGCCTGAGCAGCTAATTATAGTTAATAAGTACCGTTGCCAAGGTAACCTTATGTTCTTCTTTTAAGTATTTTTAAATGCATGCTCATTTGAGGAGATGATATTTTTAAGTAATTAAAAATAAATGTTAGATCCTGGAGTATTGGTGTCCTGCGTCCTGCTGCCTCAGCTCCTGGGTGTGGAAGGGAGTACTTTCCTCTCTGGCCACCAGGGGTCTGGTTGATACCTTGGCCCACTGAGGATCAGAGATGCTGGCCCTCGTGAGTGTCCTGGTCCCTCTAGTTCCTAGAGAGCTGACCCAGGTAGGTGATGTCTTTTCTGTCATGAGGCTGGGAGAGCAGCGGGTCCATCGGGAGTCTTCTGCTATTTCCTTCGGAGGCTCGCTGCTGTGGCGGCAGCTTCCATAGGCCTTGTGAGCTCTCACCATCCACCATCTTTGCATCCACCTGTGTGTCTATACGGCATAGACAAAAATAACCACACACTAGGGTGCCCAGCAGTTAGAGACAATCAGAACAACCACTGATAAGGGAGCAATGGTGGGCCAGCCAGGCGATTAATAACAAGTCTCTAAGGGAAAAGTGAATTGTAGCCTCAAAAAGATGATATAGAGCTAAACCCCTTGGATTAAAAATGTCACCGATGAAGCAGGTCGGGCCTGGTTAGTACGTGGATGGAAGACCACCGAGGAAGACGAGGTGCTGTAGGCAAACAAAAAGTCACCAACGCACTGGAGAGATGTCACTGTTGAGAACCAGATTCAGGTGGTAAAGGGATATCTCAGAACGCAGAATAGATACTGATGACGAGAAATCATGGGGATAGAGGCAGACCAGGAGGGACAGACCCGACAGAGGCAGCAGTTGAACAAATGATGGTAGGCAATTTCACAGCTGAAGAAAGTTGAAAATTTGAAGATTCTTTTACTAAGTTCTCGATGGTGTTGATGGCGGGAAATCACACCTAAGTAAGTCTAAATAAAATTTCTGAACTCCAGAGATAAAGAGAAAAATTTTAAACATGTCTAGATTCATTCTGACCCCTACACTAGCCCACTTCTCATGTGTGGAAATTAAGCAGCTGAGATGTGAATCTGAATTGAGATATGGCCAAAATAGAAAGTACATACAATGGTATGGAAAAAATATTGCAAAATTTGAGAATAGTATTTTTTTATTGATTACAGGTTGCTATATTTTGGGTATATTGGGTTAAATAAAACATTCAGATGAATTTCGCCTGATTCTTTTCATCTCTTAACGTAGCTACTAGGAAGTTTAGCTGTATGTTTGCTTGTATTGACACAAGACAGGGCTTCCCTGGACCGTGTGCTGGGTCATCTCTTCAACAAGCAGGACACATGGGGGGCACTTGCTGGCGAGATGTCATTTGGGATAAAATTGGTATTTGTGTCTAGGCTGGAATTTAGAGGTTAGCAGGCTCGCATACTCAGGGTGGGGCTTGGGACCCTCGTGGAATTACCAGGCAGATGCTGAGAAGGAAGTGGAATAGAGTGGGCATGCACATGTAAATGTGTGTCTTTAAGTCTCAAAGAGTGGACAGGTGGCACCTGGCTTATGTGAGGGCTGCGCGGTGAGGGCTCTTGACGTAGAGTAGACCCCTGCACGGGAGTTAGGAGAAGGTTACAGGAGGGAAAGGAGTGGGCTCACCCCACTTCTTGCTCTGGGGCAGGGGAGGGGTAAGTGTCACCTGGGGGCAGGTGTGGGGGAGGTTACCAAAGGTCTCAGGTGGTTGAGGCAGTGGGTGTGGTGATAGTGTGTCTTGAGGGTAAATTGTCCTCTTGTCCGTCTTCTTGTGTAGGAGGGACAAAAGCTCAGGATGCGGGTGCTGGAAAGGGACATGCTCGTGTCATGTTTAAGTCAGCTGTGGGTCTGAGTAGTGGGTTGGGGCGTCATAAGTCAGAGAACTGCTGAGTGGAAAAGAGCACTCCTGTTGAGAGCATGACCTGGTGAGCACGTTTTATTGAGCAGTGGTGTTTTACTTGTGCAAAGAGTTCCTTGGGGACTCCTGAACTGTTGTTGGCCATGGAGAACTGTGATGACAGCTGTCACTCATGTGTCCTGTATCTGCTGAGATGACTTGTGATGGGGATTCTTTTTCCAATTTACGTATGAGGCACAGCTAGTGAAACAGTTACTGATTATTTCAACTTTCTTTTAAAGTGTGTTTGGTTGCAGACTTTTAGATTTGTTTTGTGAAAATGCACATTTAGGTGGTTTGGTTACCAATTTCTGTAGCTGATTACCTCTCTCCTTGTGTTTCAGATTTCTCTATGAGTCATCATCAAGAACTTTGGGAGCTTTTCTGAATTCATAACCAAGCCAGCATCTCTGGTCATGTAAAAATAGAGAAAAAGGACTTACAGAAAATTAAATGAATGTGTATTTTCCTAGTGTTAATTTTAATGTTAATAACCCATAGTAGAGAAGGGGTGGGGTTTATTTGAGAGTGGTATGAATAGGAAGCTTGCTTTGTGCCTGCAAAATAATATATTTAATGATATCGGTGGTGCAGGAACCCACAATGCAAAGAAAAGGCTTTCTGGCAAACCTGGTTGTTTTAAACATGACTTTTATCTACAAAGCTGCCTGCAAACTGAGTAATAAAGCAATGACAACATCTTTTTGCATGCTTCATTTGAAAACACTAGCCTGAGTTTTCACCCTTAGGGGCAGGGGTTGGATTCTGGGCTATGCCTGTTTACTCCCGGGAGCAGAGGGTACAGCAGTGCCGCATGGGATCCCGGCCTCTCCTCTTCAGGTGTCTTGCTGCTGCTTCCCTGGGGGTTGAGACTGGCCCTGTGGCTATAATGTGGGCAACACAGAATCAAGCCATGCAGCCCGAAGCTGAACTGCCATCTTACCTTCCTTTCCAAGGCTGCCCTGGCGCCGTCAGAGGACTGGCCCCAGGCTTCCTGGTGGCACTGTCTGGACCCCATCTTGCCTGCTCGGGTTCCAGGAAGTCTCCACATGCACCCCTGGTCCCTGCTGGCCACAGAGTCTCAGTCGTGGTGGGTCAGCATCCCCAGGCCAGGGAGACCACCTGTGACAGGTAGGAAGTGAGTGTCTTAGTCTTTGCTCATTCTGTCCTCAGCCCCCAAGCAAAACAGTGGAGACATGCCAGGGCTTCAGGGCCTCTATTTCTCCAAGGAGTGGAAGCCAGTCAAGTTCCCTGCAGTGGGAGGGTGAGCAGCACGCTGGTGCCCACACTCAGCTTTACCGGGAAGGAGTGACAGTCACTCAAGAGCATGACAGTGAGGAAAAAGGTCACAGTGACGTGACTTCACATACATGAAGTTCAGAAACATGCAAAACTGAAGACCAGTGTGCTCATGTGCTCAATAACTAGGGAAAAGAGGAACACCCAGAACGCTGATTGTGGGCAGGAGGGCACAAAGCTTCTGCAAGGGTAAGGAGAGAACCCTGTCCTTGTTGCTGCTCAGCGCTCTGCCTTGCAGGTTTTGAATATCCCGTGCTCAGTAGTTAAAGTTTCCACAGCAGAACAGGGAAAGCAGGAAGAGGTGGTAGCCACATGAAGTGAAAATGCCAGGACAGCTGTGCAGACCCTGGAGGGGCTTACAGGTGGGTGTGCCGGTGTGGACAGCATGTGAGGCCACAAAATCCAGCATCACTGCACAGGCCAGGAGTGGCTCCCCAGCTGACAATAGGACAAGCTGGTATGGAACTGGATTCTGTTGGCCAGGGGCTTACAGGCAGGGGTCCCCAACCCCTGGGCCACGAACTGGCACTGGTCCGTGGCCTATTAGGAACCGGGCCACACAGCAGGTGAGTGGTGGGCGAGCGAAGCTTCATCTGTGTTTGCATCATCACCTCAGCCCCACCTCGGATCATCAGGCATTAGGTTCTCATAAGAGCACTGGTCCCTGGTGCCAAAAAGGTTGGGGACCGCTGGGTTACAGGACCCTGAAAAGCAGGACCAGCTGATGGCACGTGAACATGAGACCAGTGGATGCAATGATCATGAAGACTGCAGGCCAGAGAGCCTGCTTGCCTGGGAGTCAGAGGGTCCTGAACGTGGCGTGCCACAGCAGGTGGGCAGCTAGGGCTTGGTACCCTGTACCATCAAAGGAAACCAGGACAGTGGCCAGAGGCCTCAGGGAAGCGGCCCCAGTGGGAAGTCACCGTGCTTTGTCCAGGTTCCTGATCTGGGCCTCCGGAACCATGGGAGACACAAAGGTGTTGCCTTTCTAATCTAGTCCATGCCTCCTGCCTACCCACTCAAGGGCCTTCCTGTTTGTCATCACTCAGTTTAGAAGTGGGGTCTCCCAGGTAACAGCACAAGGGCCCCTCTGCAGGGAGGCAGCCCCACCTGCTGGAATGTCCCTGCTAGACTCCTGACCTTCCATAAAGACTCCCTTTTCTGTGGATGATGTCAAAATCGGTGTTCTACTCGGGGAAGGCAGCAGAAAACATTCTGCCATGTTGACACCTGCCCCAGTTTTAGTTATCAGTGAGTAATTATCCTTGTCTTGATCCGATATATCACTAGGAGTTGCAGGGTGGTAATTTTCTAAATCTATTATTTTTGCACACGCCAGGATTTTTCTGTGCAAAGAACTTTCTTTCAAAAGCCATTTGGTTACCCTGAAATATTCATGCAGAAAAGTCGGGAAAAATGATTCCCTTAACAATTTTTAGAAGAGTGAATTGGTACTCTACCAGTCTCTAAAGGTTATTTATCAGAGCTTTTTTAGTATCATAACAAATACATTTTTATATGTTTGATGAATTTTAATCTACCACAGTTGCTATGTAAAATATGCACTTTTCCATTGTTGCCAGTAGGAGCCTCTTCAAGTTTGTTCTTGTGGCCCTTTGACATGGTGGCATCTTTGAAAGTCATGCCAGGAGCATCTTGGTTCTGGTGAGGCTTCGAGATTAAATCTGCCTTCACACTGGATTTAACATCCCATAGCTGTGAGGCTCCGGCAAGTTATATAAACCCGCTGATCACACTTGTAAAATCTGGATAATACTCCTCTCACTTCAGTAAGGCCCAGATGTGAAGCGCCTGAAATGTAAGAGGTAATAGCAAATATTTGCTCCTTCCTTATTTTGGAGAATGTTTGTTGACATCCTGTTGTGTGCTGTAGCGTTTTGCTGAGCAGGCGATAGCTGTGTAAGGGAACTTGCCCACTGATCAGTTATGTGTGGCATGGTCCAAGGTGGCACTCCAGGCAGAAATAATATTTTAAAATGGGGACCGAGAGTGCATGGTATTCAAATTGAGATTTCTTCTCTACCCTGTCGCCAAAGTAACCTGATTCTCAAATGTTGCCTGGTGGGAATTAGTGTCCAAATCAGATGCAAAGCTGAGTTGATTTGGCTCTGCCAGTAAACATTTGGGTTCTGATTCAGAACTTCAGTCCATCGCCATGGTCTTGGCTTTGTGCCATTTGGTCAGAGACATACTTGCCTCTCCAAAGGGGACTGCGGTTTAATTAACTCAGGTTCGTTGGGCCCTCCAGGATCTTGGGCTGAAATACAGATTGTAAATGAGGAGACAGTCTTATTACAGATGCACAAAATCTCACTTGGGGACGCCAGTTCTGACCTCCGAATGGTAACACAGTTCCTCTAATCCAAAGTGGCCCAAGGAGACATGAGCTGACACATGTGGCTCCCCACTGGCCCCGAGCGGAACTGGTCAAAGCACTGACAGGAGGCCTGCTGTGCACAGCCGTGGCCGGGAGGTGGGGGCCTCGGCTAGTATGCATCAGCTGACAACTTGGGGAGAAACATGTGGTATGGGTAGGTGCCCAGAGCACCTAGGCTTCTGGTTTGGTCTTTTTCTGCTACGGTGCCAGCAGACTTTCAGCCAGGACACCATGTACCACTTGTCCATCTAGAACATTCTGAGAAAGCATCATGGGAGATGAATGTCTTCCAGAAACAGGTTGACTAGCCAGCTTGTTGGGAGAATGTGACTTTGAGCTAGCTAAGTTTAAATTTTGGTGAAGATTATTGCACGTTGCTTCAGGTCTTCTCTCTTCTCTTCTGACTCTAAGTAAACTGCTGATTTAAACCTGAAGCCTCTCATGATGCCAAACCCCAAACAACTCTGGCGTCAACACCCTAAATAACCAGGTGGCATGTTGACTGAGCCGGCTGACCACCTGCTGTGGAGAAGTCTAGGTGCTATCACAAGCACCAGCTGCCGGAGTTCTCCCAACAATTCATCACATGGTAAACTTGAAAGGGTGGCGATGATAGGTTGTTGGACCATGGGGCAAGACTGCTGTGGATTCGAACCCAGGTTCTACCACTTGGTGGCCTTGAGATCTTGGGGAGATGGTTTGAATTTCAACTTGTCCCCTCACCTGCAGAGTGGGAATAATCATGCTGCCTGTCTGTCACTGTGGTCACATCTGTCACCTACCTAGCTGGTGATTTATAAAGTAGGCATCTCTCTTACAGTTCACCGCAGATGACTGTTCATTAGTAGTAACAAGAGATCTGAGGCCAGGTGACCTACACAGTCTAGGAGGCCTGTCAGAGTAGCCACTGAGAGGCATCCAGCAGCCTGTGCAAAGCAAGGTTGCATGGGAGGCAGAGGGACACAGATGCAGATGGGAGAGGCCTCAGGGACTAGTGGACAGTCCCCACCTCCTACCATTGCAAGCCCCTGTCTCCACTGTGACTCACATTTCAGGACAGAATCTACCTGGCCTCATGGAAGCCCACACCTTTACCTGGTGGTACATCTTGATGAACACATTTAGAGGTTTTGTACCTGAAGCAGCAGGAGCGAACATTGTGCGATTATCTGGTGATTGCTGCTGTGTCCTGGCGGTGGGGGGATCCCCTCAGGGAGAACACATTCTCTGGGGGTGGTCCCCTGGGCCTTGTGTCAAACATAAGACTCCCCACCCAGAGGCCTACAGGCTGAAATAGAAGGAGGAACTTGGGCACAAGGACAGAGGGTGTTGGGCAGGGTGGGAAGAAGAAAAGACTTCTCAGGGAGGGCAGTGGCTCTCTGGGAATACAGACCATCAGCAGTGAGGGCAACTGTGGGACAGTGAGGCCCAGTATTCAATTTTGACTGTAGGTGGGCTGAGCTGAGTCATAACTTCCCCACCATCATCCCCAACTGCAAAGTCTGCATAGGCCAGCCTGGTCTAGGGTGGTAAGGGGCCTGGAGGGAATAACCATGGGGAGGCTGGCATGAGGGCCAGGCAGTAAGAAAATGTTGCAAGGATGGCAGGAATAGGCAGTGGGAATGACAGCTGACCTTGGGCAGAGGGACCCACAGGGGTCAGGGGGCTCAGGCCACTGCCAAATGGAGCAGGCTGGGGATTGGCGCCCCCAGGTGGGGCCATACAGGATGACCATGAAGGTGATGATAGAGGGAGTGGGCCTGGATTAGGATGTGAGGGACACATCTCGCACGCACACAGCTCACACACATTCACTCTTGGTCTGACACACTCATTCTGTCTCACACCGGATCCTCTCTGATGCCTAACACTCCCCAGGAAACCTCCAGCTGCACCTCAGGTTTTAGGAAGTAGTCTCCTGGGGGTACACAAGGTCCCCAGAGTCCCTCTCCGGGCCCTGGGACAGTAGCCAGCGCAGGGCCAGGCTACAGGGAGGAGGGAAGGACTCCAGACAGATCCCATCTCAGCCTCCCCCCTCCCCTACCTGACGCCCTGGTAGGGGCTCAGAGTTCAGGAGGGGCTTCCGGTTGCAGCCGCCATTCCCAGTGGATCTTCCAAACTAGGCTCCACGGCCCCCCCCACCCCCACCCCCGCTTTCCACTCTGAGGACCACACGCGCGCGCGCGCGCGCGCGCACACACACACACACACACACACACACACGCACGCACGCAAGCTGCCAGGCCCTGCACAGCTGGCCCTCCTGGCCCCTGTCCAGGGATCCCCAACACTGCCTGCTCTACACCCGCGTGGACAGCCACGCAGGGTCAGAGCTGATGATCGCCTGCCCAGGGTCCTAGCAGAGAAGGTTCGCCCTTTCCGTCCCAGGCCAAGGGTGCGGCTGACTCCCCGAGGTCCCTTTGGGCTCGTCTGAGGGCCAGCACTGCGACCCGGACCAGTCGCTCGCGCCCGCAGGTTAGGCAGGGGTGAGGGTGGAAGGAGGGGGTGGGGCTCAGGGGCGGACGGAGGGTGAAGAGCAGAGGCTGGGCGCCTGCACTTGGCGGAGCGGACATACAAGAGGACAAGGGGGTCGCCAGCGCGATGCACACGACGCTCTCTCCCGCGCGGGGCCGCTCAGGGGCGGGTCCGGGGCGTGGCTTGGGCGTGGCCTGCGGGCGGACGCGCGGCGGGGGCGGGCTCTGGCGTGCTGGGGCGTGTCAGGGGCGGGGCCAGGGTGGGGCCGGCGGCGCTGTCCGGTGCTGAAGCCGCGGCGGCGCGGAGCGCGGGGAGGAGCGGCCGCCATGGACTGAGCGCCGCCGACATGGGGCCGCCGCTCGCGCTGCTGCTGCTGCTGCTGCTGCCCGCCGCGCCCGCCAGCCGCTCCCGCACCTGCATCCCGCGCCCGGCTGCTCCCGGGGCTTCTCGGTGAGTGGGGGCCGGCGGGGCAGGGCGGGAAGTGCCGCCTGAGGGAATGAGGGGCGTTGGGGTAGAGGCGCCTGAGGAAAAGGGGGGCATTGGGGGAGGGGCGCCTGAGGGAATGGGGAGCGTTGGGGGAGGGGCGCCTGAGGAAAGGGGGCGTTGGGGGAGGGGCGCCTGAGGGAATGGGGGGATTGAGGGGAGGGGCGCCTGAGGAAATGGGAGATGTTGGGAGGAGAGGCGCCTGAGGAAACGCGGGAGGGGGCGCCTGAAGGAATGGGGGAGGAGGAGGGTTCCCGAGAAAATGGGGGTGGGGAGGAGACGCCTGAGGGAACGAGGGAGGGGTGTCCGAGAGAAAGCGGGCGGGGGGAGTGTGCGGCGGGAGGGCCTCCCTGGAGGCGCCAGGCCGCCAGGTCCCAGCGCACCCCACGCCGGTCCCCAGCGCTCCCTGTCCTCTCCCGCCCCCGGCCGCACCCGCGCGCGGTCCCCGCCCGGGTCGCCCAGGCTCGCGGACACGCGAGGCGGTGGGATTGCGCGCCGCCCTCACCCTTGGAGACCGGCGCGTGTGCGCCTCGCGTGTCCGTGGCGCGTGCGCGGATGGCGCGAGGCCTGGTGGAGACGGACGCGGTAGGCAGGTCGCGGTCCCGCCTGCGCGGCCCCACCTGCGTTTCCCCAGGACGCCTCCCAGCTTCCGTGCCGCGGACGGACCTTTTCCTCTCGTGACAGAGATGGCAGGAAGCGGGACGGGCAAGCGCCCTGGACCGGGGTGAGTCCAGAATGGCCTCCTTCCTTCCGAAACGGCCTGTTCCACAGGAACGTTTGCCCGCGGGTGCCTCCCTGCGCTATCCTTAGCCCCTAAGGACTTTCTCCGCAAGGCCAGTGTTTCCAGGACCTCGAGGTCAGGGTCACTGGACGTGAGAACAATGGTGCAAATAGGGGCCCGGGGGCCTGGAGAGGAGACTGGCTGGGCCCCAGCTGCTCCGCCATCCTGGGTTTGCCCCTCTGGTCTCCAGTGGTGCCGTACCCCAGTCCCAGCCACACACTGTAGCCAAGTGGGCTGGGGTCTCCTGGGAATGGTCAATTCCTGCAAGCTGGAGTGTCTGCCTTGCTTTCCGTCTCCTTGCACCTGGTGGGCAGCATGGCCCAGTTCTGCCCTGATCAAGGGAGAGCTGGTGTTTGGAAGGGAGGAGTCCCAGTATGGAGCAGTGTGTCCTGTCTCCACATCCTCGGCTACTGTTGTCAGAGTCACTGCTGCCTGGAGGCCACCCATGAGGGCCACCCCATGCACAGGTTACCCTCTCCAGATGAGCCCTCTTGGGGACCTGGGGGCTTCTTGACTCTGCTGCCACCTTCAGAACCTGGAAACCAGCAAAGAAGGCCCAGCTGTGCACCAGCCCTCTTTTCTGGGCTATGTTCCCTCCTTCCTTTGGCTTAAACAGACTATTACCTCATGTGAGAGCTGTTTACTCAGATGGCCAGACGCCACCCTCCACGTACACACAAGTCAGGGACAGCCAGGGTCAGTTGATGCCAGCCACTCAGTGTTCTAGGGAAGGCAGCTTCTATGGAATGAACAGAAGGCTGGTCCTTGACTATATGCTCTGTTTCCATTACAATTGTCAGCTTATAGCATTTTGCCAAAGTCACCGAGGAAGGAAGAAGGGGAAGGTGGCTGAGGGAGGGAGCAAAGGAAGCCCCAAAGAAGGAAAGATGTGAAGAGAAGATGGCTTCTAATTGACCTGGGTGCTGTGGTATTTTGGCTACAGATGAAGTTGAATCACATCATTAAAAAAGGTGCCTTATTCCTCCTCCATTCATTATGAGCCCCAAGGAACCTCCTGGACACAGTTCTATACGGGACAACGTTAGGAACCCTGACATCATTAAAACTGTCTCCAGGACTACAGGACATAGGTTTAAACTGCTGCATTCCTTGCACAAATGGGAACTTCCTGGCCGTATATACAGATGGCAAGACGTAAGTGTGGTCTTCCCATGTTGGGACCTAACCTGAGGTAGCCTTGTCTACCTGTGTAAGCTCCCTGTGTCCTGTCCACTGTGTCCTTCCTGATACCCTCCCACCCCAGAGTGCTGATGCCATATCCTCATAAAGGCTCCAGAAAGTGCAGGGGGAACCATGGTCAGCCATGAAAGGCGTATTCTGCTCTTTTTCTCTCTCTCTGCATCTGGATCCTGTTTGATTATAGTCACGCCAACTACATTGTTCCAAATAATGATGCACAATGAAAGACACACCTTAGATATGGCCCCAGCCATGTCACCTGTAACCTATTTATTATTTATTTATTTATTTATTTATTTATTTATTTATTTATTTATCTTTTAACACTCAACCTTAGGTTGAGGCCTACAGAGCACACATGGTTCACAGAGATCCTAGTGTTTGCTTCTTGCTTGCATCATTAAGTTATAGGTTAGAACAAGGGGTCTGAAGTCACCGAAACCTAAGACAAGTTCTTTCTGCACTGGGTGCTTTGCCTTGAGCTAGGGGCATCTCCACATTTAGACAGTAAAAGAACTCTTGATGAAACTCTGGGTCAACAGAACTACCATATCTGAGTTTATTTTCATTGCTCTGAGCCACACTCCAGGACACCCCCTTATTTCCACAACAGCTGCTGGCAGCATCCCAATGACAGTGGATGTCCCACCTTCCCATTGCTTCAAGGGCACCCTTTCTTTTTTTGTCACTTTATCTTCCTGCTCTGTACCACCCGTCGTGCCAATGTCTTTTTGGTGCAAAGGTTTCATTATGGCACATAGTGTATGTACCATTATCTGTGACACATTATCAGAGCTGAGGCGAGCGAGAATGTGGTACCCCTTTTCAATGATATGATGCTTTGCTTGTAGCCAAAATGCCATTGCTGTGCCCAGCAGCACTGTCCAGGACAGTTTTGTGATTTGCTTCTCTTCATTTACTCCCACTTTAGGATTTTCCTTTGCTCATTTCCTCTGCCTTTCTCTGTGATTTCAGGACATCCTTTTGTTTAGGTGCTCAATGCTTTTTCTATATTCTGATGTGAATGTAAGCCCTTTTTCTTTAAGCCAGCAAAAGGAGATATGAATTTTCTCTGCCAAAGGACAGAGTCAACCTTTCATGCAAATTTTGCTTAGACAATCCAAAGTCAGACCTCACTAATGCACCAGTCTTTGAAGATGGCTGTGTTTATTTTCCTCCTTTGTTTTTGCCCTCTGATTTGCCCACACATATTTTTCATTCACCAGCAAGCCCACGGAGCCGAGGAGAGAGCAGCAGGAGCAAGAGTCAGCTTGTTTTGTGGACTAGATGGTCTGACTGTTTATTTTTAAATCAAAGCATCCTCCCTGCCACAAAAGCACAATTCTATCTTTGCTTCTTGGGTCCAGAGTCCTTCATCTTGTTGGTTGTGAGGTAATGAGCAGGCTGCCCTACCCCAGAGCCAGAGCCCTGGTCTGAGCCTTTCTCTCTCTGTTGTCTCTTCCTGCTCTGGCTCCTTTGCCCTCAGGTGCTGATGAAGTCCCTGTGCAGAAGGAAGGGGCACATGGAAAACCCTGGGCTTTTAGGAAAGGGAGGCACCAGACAATGGGCTGACCCATGAAATCAGATGCATTGGGTGTAACTGTGTGGTGGCAGTCTCCTGTGTCCAGAGATGGCAGTTAAATGCGTCAGACTTGGGAGGCATGTGAGGGGACTAAAACAGGTTTTCCGTTTCCTCTCCGTGCAAAGCTAGCTATGCGTCTCAGCATCTCGCAGCTCTCCTTTTAAAAGCCCATCTGTTTTTGTGCCTAGTTACCCAGATCATCCTCAGTGGTGCCCATGAGCAGGTATGGGGGTATGCTTAATTTGCAGTAGTCTGCTCTCCACTTTCCTTGGTGGTGGTGTTGGGCCCATCATGGCACCTGGGCCAGTAATGTCACTGGGCTGTGAAATGTGAGGACTTGAGTTCCAGTTTCTCCTGAAAAAGAGTAGTAGCAGCAAGGCGAATCTGAGGCTTGTCTGAGATATGCAGCCCAGGGCTCAGCACTCCAGGGCATATGTTTTGATGAACTCTGGGATTCTTTTCTGTGTTAATAAGCTCTGTGTTCCAAGTTAATTTTGCTCTCCTTTTTAGATGCAGTATTACCTAATTTGTGGTTGTATTTACTTACACACTTTTCTTTGGATTTTTGAAAGTTAGGAATATGAGGCAAGGTATAAAGGAGAAATGGTGTCAGCTGAGCTGACGTTATGCCCAGTCTTATTAAGAAAGGGTTCCATTACCACGACCTCTTGGAGCGTTACTTTAGAATTTCAAACTTCCTTATGAAAAGGTGTTTTAATTAATGTGACCAAAACTAAAAACAATCCTCTGGCTTTTAGTGGCAGGTATTAAGATATGTCTGCATATGTGCAACTATTGCTAGTTTAAGGCTTGTTTATGTGTGGCGAAGCTTAAGAAATGGGCAGAAAAGGTTTTCATCCTGATGTATCCTGCCTGGTAGGCACGGGCCCAGGGAGGCTCAGCTAAATAAGAACCTATCTTATCTCTTCAGACAAGATGTTCCATTTCCAGAGAAAGCAAACAGCTGAATTCATGGCAGATAACCCTGCTCCACATAAAAGCACCTGGCAGCTGTTTTTTACATTAGTCTAAATTGACCTTCATAAATGTAGACCCAGCTGGACTTATTTTTTTTTTAATCTTGGTTGATAGGAGTCCAGAAAACTAAGAAGCAGAAAAGCAATGCACTTTTCTGCTACCTGGAAACAGAATGGAAACAGAGTTTGCTGAAGGAAGAAGGAAGTTTTTTCTTTTAATTCATGCTCTCTCTCTCTCACAACTCTGGCACAACCACTATATAAATATCTAGGGCAGGAAGTGAAAAGGGGTGCGGTTCTCCTGGAAACACTTATGTTCACATATTAAGAAACTTTTTTGTTAGTCTGCTTCTGTGCTGATAAGTGGGTGACTCCCATGTTAGTCTAAGAAACTGAGCTTTGAACCGGAGGTGCTGACGTGTGAAACATCAGTGATAATCTGTCTTTAAAATGGCTACTGTGTGTATGATGCGAAGAAATAAGGGAACTGTGCAAGGTTTTGCGAAGATCACTTGTGTTAGGTCTCTTGAATGGAGGTAGATAAGAGAGTGTTTGACTTATTTTGTTTTTATCTGTTCTCTCCAGTCATATTGCTGTGAATCAGAAAAGGCAGGGGCACTCTCTCTCAGCACATGTGACTAGTAGTGGTTCCCATGGGGCTGTTCAAGGGTCTGGCGGGCGGGAGAGGTTGAACTAATAGTTATGAAATAGATTGGGGAGCTTTCTCTTTTTAATTTAATTAAAAGCTATCATTATAGTGAATTGATTTTTCTTTTTGGTGTACCATTCTACGTATTGATTCCAGTGACAGGTGATAAAAGTTCCATCATGCCAACACTGCCCATGCTCTCCCTTTGTAGTGACAGCCTGCTCCGTCCCCTGAGCCATGGCAACCCCTGATGCTTTCTACGTGTGGTTACATGTACTCCCCAGAATAAGCTTGATAGAGGAGCATTTCTATTTCCATTTTACAGATGGAAAGACCAAGGCTTGGGATGGCTAACTGGCACACTGAAGGACACTGGTGCTGGGATTGGGTCCTGGGTCTCTGGCCTTCAGAGTCTCCGTTCTTTTTCAGTGGGTGATCCCAGAGTGGGGAAGGGTTAGCTCTGTAGGATGTGGGCTCCAGCAGAAGGGTTCTTCACACTTTAGAACACATCCCTCTAACTCTGCAAGGACAGGGGTGTCTGCCTCTTACTATCATAATGACGGAGATGATTCTCACTTGTCAGACTGCCTCTCTCTGAGGAGCTTTGGAATGTCTTGGTTCTTTGGGGTTCTCTGGACTGCTCCAGGAGAATTTGGAAATACTCTTTGACCATGGCAGTGGGTAGTGATTTTTCTGAGCTGAGTTTTTCCTGGGTGGCAGATTCAATCATTTGGTTTGCCTCTCTGTGGGAGTTTTGATATTTGGAAATGGATGACTGGTTTTTGGACACATTCAGCCTTCCCATGATGGCAGGAATGCAAATACCCCTGTAGAAGTCATTGCTTGATGTGTCATAAACACTCTGTCCAGAATGCTTCTCTATTTCCATCAGTTTTTTTTCCCCAGCTACACCCCTTGGCAACCATCAGCTTATTCTCTATATCTGTGGGTCTATTTCTATTTTGGTTTGTTTATTCATTTGTTTTGTTGTTTTTAGATTCTACATATAAGTGAAATCATATGGTATTTGTCTTTCTCTGTTGGACTTATTTTACTTTGCATAATACTCTCTAAGTTTATCCATGCCATCACAAATGGCAAGATTTCATTCTTTTTTATTATTGAGTAATATTCCATTGTGTGTGTGTATCACATCTTCTTTATCCATTCATTTATTGATGGACATATAGGTTGCTTCCATATCTTGGCTATTGCTATTAATGCTGCAGTGAATATAGGGGTGTGTATATCTTTTTGAATTAGTGTTCTTGGATTTTTTTGGATAAATACCTAGAAGTGGAATTGCTGGACTGTATGGTAGCTCTATTTTTAAATTTTTGAGGAACTTTCCATAGTGGCTGCACCAATTGACAGTCCCACCAACAGTGCACGAGGGTTCCCTTTTCTCCATGTCCTCACCAGCACTTATTTGTTGATTTATTGATGACAGCCATTCTGACAGGTGTGAGATGGTCTCATTGTGGTTTTAATTTGCATTTCTCTGATGATGAGTGACTGTTGAGCATCTTCTCATACGTCCACTGGCCATCTGTATAAACACTTTGGAGAAATGTCTGTTCAGGTTCTCTGCCCATTTCGTTTGATTTTTTGGTGTTAAGTTGTATGAGTTCCTTATATATTTTGGATATTAACCCCTTATTGGATGTATCATTTGTGAATATCTTCTCCCACTCAGTAGATTGACTTTTTGTTTTGTTGATGGTTTCCTTCACTGGGTAAAATCTTTAGTTCGATGTAGTTCCATTTATTTATTTCCATCAGATTAAAAATGTAATAATACCAACACCAAAGAAGTTAGCTCTCATTTCAGACTTGTTACAACAAAAAGCCCACTTCAGAGTAAGGGAGGAAGGAAGGATTACTTTCAACATAAATTTTTAAGATTAAGATCTGTCTAAGCTTGACATTTAGAGTGGCAAACAGGCGAAGGATGGCTCATTTTAGTCACTCTTTATTCTTTTATGAGGGGTGCTGGTAGATGAAAGAATGAAACTTTTCCTCATATGACGTGGGCATTCTGTGTCACCCTCTGGTTCCAAAGGCCTGTTTTGGCTTTTGATGCAATGCCCTACATACAGTATAAAGGATGTTTTTGGAAATGGTTTGTTTGATGGACATAATTTTCAGCAAAAAGACTGACCTGGTTTCCAAAGGGAAAAAGACTTTATATTAATGGTGCAAGTCAATTCTGACTCCAACAGCACAATACAGTCAACTTGAAAATGGACGGAGCAGCCAATAAAATTGGCCGAGGGAGGCAGAGGCTTTTTCCATTTGAGGTTGTGGCTTTAATCCAGCTGAAGGCAGTAATTAACCTGTGATATGGCTTGAAGCCAATTTAGCGATGTGTATGTTCTCTGAAGTAGCTGGCATTTTATAGTGGCACCAGAAGAGGCATGCCAGCGAAAGCACAGTTTCTTCATGGTGGGCAGGCAGTGGAATCTGGGTGAAGAAGCATTGTGTGTTGCCCTCCACTGGCCTTCCTGCCTCAAGTCATCTCAGTCCTGCCAAGGATCATCCACTTTTACCAAAAAGTGCTTCAGGAGTTCTTGAGTCTCTTTCCCTACTTTGCCTAATAATAGGCTGAGATTAAGATCACCATACTCACATTGGATTTAAGTGTCATATGAGCAGACCTGGATGTGATTAAAGCCCTGTTAGAATCAGGGCTCAGCTCCGAGGGGGGAACCTATCCTTGGGACCTGGCCTTTCTGTGACCTTGTACCTGCTTCTCCAGGGCATTATGGTCCTTGAGCCTATGAAATAGTCAACACAGATGAAAAGAGGATTCCAGCAGAGCCGGACACTGGAGGTGATTTCTGAAAACGTTGTGGGAATGAGTGATGTGGGTCCAGAATACAAATTAAATGACAAAGATATCGTCCCAGTGCAGCATGTTGACTGATTGGGAGGTTGCCTTGTCTTTCCAATCAGGTAATCTTTATAGCTTACACTCGTACTCATTAGAAATCAAGAGAAATGAAAGGACTTCACCTATAGTCTTTCTGAATTTATACTGCAGCAAAGTGCCAACTTCTTGGGGTTTTCTGAGAGGATTATGTGAGAGGATTATACGAGATGGTGGGAGAGTCCTTGGTGATGGCTGTTGTTGTCTTTGTTGTTGTCCCCAGAAGCTCCAGGTTCCTGCCCCTGGAGGTTGGAGGTTGATGGCCAGGCAGGGTGGAATATTGTTATTATTGAAAATAATATTACTTTGGTGACTCCAAGTCTCACCTGAATTGACTGTTGAGATTTTTGCAAAAGCATTACCATTACATTTTAAATAGTAATACCATTGTTTTTTAATAAGCATATTTTAAAAATAGTCACAGTCAACTAGGATACAGGCTGATCATGTTGTAATCGTGACATGAAAATAATTAATGGTGATAGCACTGTCTGGAATTTATTTCATATCATCCCTTCGAAGAGCTAAAAGCCTTTGAATAAAAGAAATAGGGCTTAAATAAGTCAGAGAAATTTCTTACCATTTGAGTGAAAAGCGTATAAAAAGAGATAAAGAGATAGTACATACTGTTTTTCAGATAAACTAACCACTTTCTTTTAAAATATGTAATGTTTGATGAATTCAGAAATCAGAACACTTTTTTTCGTGTATGGGACATGTCTAGGTTACACGGTTTTTAAGTTCTGGATTTTTGTTTTTGCCACCGAAGCATGGAAAACATCTGGTGACAGAAAGCGAAGGACTCACATACTCTTGTAGGAGCATCACGAGTCACACGGCACTGGCCGCACTTGGGGCCCCATTGTCCTGAGCGCATCTGCCTGGTGACCCCCAAGACGCAAGACCTCCCTGTGAGGGAGCAGAGTGCGCAGGCGCAGGCGCAGGTGGCGAGAGGGACCCGCCTCCGCCCAGCGCAGCGATTGTTCATCCACCGCTTCCTGTGGGGCGCACCTGGGCACCTGGGGCTGAGAATGCCCGTGTGCCACGTCACTGCGCTCGGTGAGAAAGGCTTGGCCTGACGGGACAGCGGCGTCTCACTGCCCCCGGACGTCTGCCTGCCCCTTACGCCTCTCTCGCCGTGGGCCCTGGGCTCATGCTCAGACGTGTGGGCCTGACGGGACCGAGTTCCCCTCTTCAGGGAGGGGGCCGTGACCTCCAGCCGCTATCTGTGTGGCTCTGTCGCCCTTCTCTGCTCTCCCAAAGCAAGCTTGGCACAACGCTGGTTGCCTGCCCTCGGAAACAATTTGGGGATGATTCTCCTGGACCGGAGTTTGGCCAGTCCGTGGGAAAGGCAAGTTTGGGCCGTGAGAATCCTGTGTGCTCTCGGGCCTCCTTGTGGCTGTGTCGGTTCCTAAGGGAAGAGCTGTGGGCTCTGGACTGATGCCAGTTTCTGTTGTTTGCTCCCGGGTGAGTTACCTGTTTCTCCCCAGCAGCCTGTCTCAGACAAGGAGAAGTACGCCACACATACGCTTTATTTTCAAAAGGAGCTTTTGTAAGGCTCCTTGAGTTCTGCAGATCCTGGGCCATTTGTGGACACGGTGAGGGGGGGCAGTTTGAAGCTGAAATGTGTGCACCCAGCCTTGCCCAGACCACCAGCCTTTATGTGTGTTCCTGTGTCCCCATTCTGCTGTTGTTTGTGAACTTGTGTAATGTGTGCCTAGTTCATGTTGCAGCTTGTCATTCCCCAGAGAAAATCCTTCAGGGATGCCTGTGGGATATTGGGTGGGAGTCAGGGGTCCCCATGTGTAGCCCTTGTGCTGTGGGGAACATACTCTGGGCTTGCCCAGCAAAAACTCCAGGTTATCAACCCCTGATGTCTATTTCATTCCTGATTCCTGGAATATACTTTAGAAAAAGGCTTTGTGACATGCTTGAGTTGGAATAGAGAAACTGGGATGTCAGAAGCAAAACTGAGCAGAGACTTTCATTTCTTGCAGAACCAGTTTTGGACTGAAATCCCGGCAGGAGCCTGGCAGGGTCCCTATGCAGAGTGACCCAGTGTCCAGGCAGCACCTGTCGTGCTGGTTCCTGTGCGTATTTACCACGCACATGTGTCTCCTGACGACACCAGACCTTGGGTCTCTTGTTTGTCTTTATCTTGTTTGGGGCAAGAAGCAAGCACTTCATGAGGGCACATCACGTGTGGGCAATGAAAACCCAAGGGATGCTCTTTTGCAGGAGTGCTTCACTGCTGGGAGCGTAAGCGGGAGGAAGCACTTTGACCACTTGAAAAAAGAAACTTTTTTTTAATGGGAAAACTATTTTTCAGAATAAAGATTAGATACTTAGTTAAGTCTCCTAAGAAGCAAGATCTCTTATTTTCCAATTTCTATGACATTTTTTCATAGTTGTCTATTCTTAACATATAATGAACTTAGATTTTAATTTACCTTCGTCATAAAAAATGTGATTGCATAATACAGATTAAATAACTAGAAATGTGTAAATTATATTGCTGGTAAGTATAGAATTCATATGACAAGCAAACGTCTAGGAGAATGGACCAAGGAAATATCAAAAGAACAGTCTGGGAATGAAAATTGTTAGTAAAAATATAGTAGGTGTGTAAGGGACAAAAAGTATCAATCTTTAGCAATAAAATTAGTTTCTGCCTGGTTTTATCTATGTTGTCTCTTTGGGAAGTAACATGGAGTTCTCAAAGAATATCTTGATTTAGTGATTTTGGGAAGATGCAAATGTACAATCAAGCTGAAAATTTGGATCGTTATGTAGATATGCCTGTTCTTATTCTCCAAAGGTTTCAAGGTAGTGAAATGTAGATGTCAAACCCATTTTAGGGCACTAATAAACTACATTATTGACATGTCAGTACATTAATTAAAAAGTCTATTAGAAATGTTAAAATGATGTGTTCAGCTTAAACTGATATTATTGAAGAATACGTAGCATTTGTTTAATGATTAAATGTTTTCCTTAGGAACTCTGAAAGAACAACAGATATCCAGGGTAAATTTAAAGTCAAGCACTATGAAAAAAACAATGTTTCATACTATGAGAGGAGATCTCACATAAACTAACTTCTCACCAAGACTGTAGATTAAACGGACACTAATTCCAAAATCAAAGCCTTATTTTGAAAGATTCTACCCAGATATGGGTATATTGTTACCATGTTCCAAATATTGTATATCCAAATATATTATCCAGAATATCCAAAGATGCTGCTTTGCCATGTAAAATAAATGAATAACATAAGAAAGAATACACCCTCTGAAGAAAGGGCAGAGGGTTGTTTTAACTCGTGGCCTGGAAGAGAAGGAGGTGATCACTTTCTTTATGTAACCCAGTGGTCTCAACTGGGAACTCAAGTGTCTGGGGACAACAGGTTAGGTTGTCCCAGCTGGGGTGGAAGTTTTGCTACTGGGACCTAGAGAGTGGCGACAGCGATGCTGTTGAACGTCCCACAGTGCATGGGGTGCCCCCACCCCAGACACCTGCCCATGGAGGATCATCAGGAGTGTTAGCTGGGTCGAGCCTGAGAGCCTGGCATAGCTGCAGAGGTGTAGGGAGAAGCTGCTGGCCACGCTCACGTGCAAGAGAGGAAGAGATCAGCTTGAACTCTGGCAGCAACAACTGTAACGGAAAGAAGGAATCTTGCCCTTCAAACCCTCCTCCAGCTCTGGCAGAGTGACCACCATGAAAATCTGAGCCTATCACTGTCCTGGTTGAAATGTCCCCAAACCTCGGGGATGAGACCTAACACCCACACCTCTCCCCACTTATTTCTGTGCACCTGCTCTCCTCTCCACCTCCCACCAGTGGGGTCCACAGGTTCGATGGCACACCCCAAAAGAAATGTGCATTTATTTACTATATATACACATATATATGTACTAATTTACAAATTATATATATGCTCTACTGAACTAATACTATAAAACAAAAAGTAAATTTAAAAGAATGAAATTAAACATTACCAATGATTAGAATATTATTGTTGAAGGTACAAAAACTTTTTGTACTCACTAAAATTATTAATAATGTTTCAGATGCTTAGTTTTTAAGTGTCTTTTTAATCTTGATGGCTTCAAGCTATTCTCTACTGTCTTGAGGAACAATATGCACTTAGAACACTGTCCACCAGTAATGATAATATATGTACATCCATATTTGAAAAAGTCTGAAGGATGGCTTTTAAACTTTATGGCTGCCTTCTTGTTGGGTGTAATTAAATTAAACTACCATGCCTTTGACCTCAGAAGTGTCTGAAGAAGGGCTTCCGCTAGGATAAGTCTCGGCTCATTAAACAATCTGATTTCTTTTCAAGAATCCTCTCAGATCTGATCCATACTGTATTTAGTTAACATGGGCCACCTTGTCCGTGAGTCACATCACCGCACATGTGAGCTACAGTGCGTTGTGAGAGCCCGTGGCAGGTTGTCCACCCTTCCTGCACCAGAACTCCTGGGGCCGTTTGCCACAGGCCTGGTGAGGCTGCAGAGTGAACCCACAGATCAGACACACTTAGTTTATGTCAGTGTAAGGGTAAGTGTATCTCAATATATGTATACTCAGTCATTGTTGCTGCGAAAATGAATAAACCTATAGTTTTCGAGCTGGAAAAGATTCCCTGGTCCAGTTTCATCAATTCGTAAATAACTGGTAAGTAAGAAGATTCAGACCTGAGGATGTCCTAGCCTTGAGAGCAACCTGGACAGAGAACCTAAGCAGGGCTGTGGGTCCTTCGGTCTGAGTCCTCCAGGAGAGCATGAGCAGAGCCGTGGTGAGCGTGAGTGAGCATGGGCAGGAAGTCAGGAGGCTGGCCTCCTGATCTGCCAGAATTCCTTCCTGTTACTTTAGGGTTGGACTCTTCATTTTCAGAAGTGATACTAAAGAGCATCTGTTTTTCACAAGTAACATAATCTTATTTTGAAAATATCTTTACTGTTTCTGAACATCTATTCTGGCCTTGTCAGCACATCTAGGAAGCAATTTCCTTTCTCACCCCCACTTCATTTTTCTGGTGGTTGGTATAAAATGTCGATGAAATGCAAAGGAATGTTGGTTATGAGATGAAGCATCTGTGCCAGGACAACCCTCAGTTCCTATCAAGTATTTTTATAAGAGTAAGATGAGGAAGGGATGCATTTCTGCACTATATGTATTAGATTTTCTGGCTGCTATTCATCGTGCATCACTCTAACCTCCAGAACAACACTTTGAAATTTAGATCCTTATTCTAAGAACATTTAGAATGGGTTAACAACTATTCTTCAGCTTAGATAATGTCTGGGACTGAGATTTACTTATTTAGTTGACATAAAATGTAAACCATTCAGAAAATATGAACTTTTGGGGAGCTTACCAAACTGATGATTGTCAGTGGGCTGAACGACGTATATCATGTTCTCATCTTCATTTAAAAACTGCTGTTTTTAAATCAGCTTAATCACTGTTTGCTGAAGAGCAAAATCTACAGCCTTTCCTTGCCAAGATCCCAGATAGAGTTCTGTGTCCAATAGTGGTGGACTGAGGCATTTGACAAGCCTGCCAAGAACATGCGAGAGTCAGGACAAAACGTAGGAAATGTCAGGGTCAGAGTAAAGAAATAGGGCAGCGACACAGGAGAGGAGGATCAGGGTGTTAGTCCTGGGGAGGGGCTTGGAGGGTACCCTCCTTCTTGAGCAGGGGTCCCTGGTGCCTCTGAGAGGTGAGTTGGGACGCCAGAAGGCTACAGGCTAGGAGAAATGGTTCAACAGAGAAAGGACAGCCCCCAAAGGGAAAGAGGCCCAGCTGCGAGCTATGTCATCCTGTTTCGATAAGGATTTTAGGATATCTGGGCCCTTGGACACTGGACAGAAGCAAGAGATGGTCTCTTGGAGGAAGGTGGCATCATTACAGCTTCTAGGTGGCTCTACAGTTGTTCGCATCACTGAGTGGGACCAAACGAAAGGACATTTTGAAAGAAATTCAGGTAGTCATCCTTTGTCAGATTCCTCTATTCTCACTATGAACAAAGGGTTTTGGTTTTCCACTGAATTATATAATTACCTTGGTAGAAAAACCTCTGGCCAGTACACTGGACCAAGCAGCTGCTGTGAGCCAAACCCTGTACCGGGCACTGGATGTGCAAACTCAAGCGAGGCATTGTCCCCGCCCTCCAGAACTGTTCCTGCCTCCAGAAGCTCACAAGGGCCTTTCTCGTCCCTGTGCATCCCTAGTGCTTGTCTTATAATAGATTCTTGTTAAGTTAATTTACTTAACTCTGGAGAAACATTTTCCGTGTCACACACACCAGTATTCATTTGGGACACTCTCACCTGTCTCCACGTGAGAAGACATTGGTGAGTAAATGCTGAAGTTTTAATCTCATGGATACTTATTTTGTTGTGTTTCCTAATTCTTGCCAGGAAACGGAAGCAGCACCTATGAAGTTGGCTTTTACTTTTGGAACTCTTAAGAAATAGATGTTTTTCATTAGATGTGCTGACAAACAGGGACTTATTTAAAAATAACAACATACAAAACAAATGAGAAACTCCAAACCCTGCAACAGACAGGAGGAAAGGAAAGGAAATGAAAGGGAAGGGAAGGGGAGGGGAGGGGAGGGGAGGGGAGGGGGAACTGATTAAAAACTGAAGACCTGTTAGGTGGAGTGTTAGGTCCAGCTTGAAAACACACCACACAAAATGCTTGCGCATGGGGGGCCCGAGGGCAGTAGGTGTTTGGGAAGGCAGGAGGTCCTGTGTTCCAGCCTTCCTTCCCTCCTTTTCCTCGTCTGTGGCCTTTATGACTTTGCTATCTGTGGCCTGCTGCTTGGGTGAGAGAAGAAAGATCTGTATGTCTCTAAAAAGAGATGAAAACATCTCAGCTTCTGTGCTATGAATTGTTTCCTTAGCCACAAACCACAGTTGAAATCAGTCCCCCACTTTTAAAGCGTCCGTATGCCAGCGTAAGGTGGCTAAAAAGGTGACTCACCATCTTTAGGAGCCTTGCGATGGGCAATGGGATCAGGGCTTGTGAGGTTGTTAATCTGTTTCTCAGCTCTGCGCTCTGTTGTGTGTCTTCTCTTGGCTGTGTTATAAATTGACAACTAGGAAAAACAAAAAGTGAAGTGTTTGTGGAAAGGAGATGAGAATGAGAAGGAAACGCTCATGTCTGGACTTGGCACACATGGTGGTGTGGGCAGGTGTGAATGATCAGCTCTCTTGTCCTGGCTGCACAGACCAGCTTGTGACACCGGCAAGTCATGCCTCCTGGCCCACAGTCCGGGCTGTGAGTGAGGTCCCTCCCTCCACAGCCGGCAGCACCTGAGTTCGCGGTAGGTCTGAGGCCTGGAGTCACGTGTTTCCTCTCCTTCGCAGCTTCGTTCTGACTCAGGGCCCCATGTTCTCTGCTCCTGGTGGTGTTTATGACATGAGAGGTTCCAGGCTGGGGGCAGCACGGAGGAGCACAGGCCTTGAGTGAGAGAAGAAGTTGGTTAAAGGCACAGGGGATGGGTGTCAGGGAGCCCAAGCCACCTGCTTTACGAGGACCACAGGCCCTGGAGATCGGGCTCTTCATGCATTTTCTAATTCAAGGAAGGAAAACTTACTTGGAGCTAGGTGCTGCTTGATCGTTTGAAGGAGGCTTCTCTCCCATCTTCCCCTGGCCTTGGCCTGGGGCTCTGCATTTTCTGGTAGGGACAAGCACTGTGTTCTGTTTGCTGTTCCAGCAGAAGAATGGCAGATGTGTCATGTCACATGGGCCTTTCCCGTTCCTCCTCCCGGACGGGTGATTCTGTTCCTCCTTTTATAGCGAATGGCCAGGTGATGTCTTTGTGGGCAGTGAGGTTAGGTGTACAAACGAACCCCAAGTTTACCAAGTGGCCCTGTGTCTGGCCTGCCCCAGCCTGCAGCGAAGAATGTCACGTTAGGTCCTCGAATGCCAGGGAGGTGAAACAGGTGCATCTGGAAGGCCCTGGCTTTGTGGAGGCCCAAACTCAATTTCTTTCTAGGTCGCTCAGTGATGATCCAGCCCTGGAAACTCAGCCCACACTCCCTCACAAAGCCAATTTATAACCCGGTTGCTGTAGCACCTTGAGGACATGCACCCAGGGAGTGACTAGTGTGGACCATATGCCCTGAGTTTGGTCACCTCGTGAGGGTAGAGCAAACGTGGTGTCCTCAACGCCAAAGAGACGATGAGTGACTCGTTTTTATTGGTCAGATTTATTCCCTTTGAAAGGCTTTTTACTATTCTGAGATTATATTCTTTTTTTTTTTTTGATGTTATTATTGTTTCTTTTAAGAAGTGATTGTGATAACAGATGGTAGGTTCTTTTTTCTTTAAGGATTTTTAATTGGAAACATAAACATTTGGCAACCTGGTATAAGTTCCACAAATTGAAAAAAATATATATCACTAGTCTGTGAAATTAAAAAAATAGAAACCACTATTTTCAGAAAACTTTTTTTCTTTAAGTTTTATTGAGATATAATTGATGTATGGCACTGTGTAAGTTTAAGGTGTACAGCACAGTGACGTGACTTACATATATTTAGAAATTATTACAGTAAGTTTAACATCCATCATCTCTTGTAGATACAAAAAAGAAGAAGAAAAAAGGTTTTTTTCCTTGTAATGAGAACTTTCTTAGCAACTTTCAAATATACCACAGTAATGTTTGCTGCGGTCGTCATGTCGAAGGGTTATTTCTACGAAGTGTGACAGGTGAATGGTACCTGCTCCAGCAATGTTTGTTTAGAGGATTTGTGGTAAATCTCACAATGTTGTGCAATATAAATCAGGCATATGATTGACACCGATACTCGAAGACCTTTCCTTGCCGATTTCTCATATGTTGGCAAAAGGAAATCCAGTCTAGGAAAAAAAAGATGTTTGTTTTTCTCTCAAATCAAGGACTCCAGAAGGAATATTTAATGTTCCTATGGTCTCTGGAACTAACAAGGAAAAAAGTAAGGGGTTTTATTATATTATGATGCTATATTATGTTATGATATTATATTAATTTTTATACTATGAGTGACCAGATTGTCTACTTCTCTGGACCTCAGTTTCCACATCTATAAAATAAGGAATTGAAGAGATATATTCACAGTATACAGTTTGTAAACATGTTTCTAATAAATGGGAGTCACCTTTTTTGACGCACATCTTTGTGGCAGTAATGGATGTGGTGTCAGCATACGACCTGCACACTGCCCCCACATCTGGGATGGGCCTAGGGTCTGGGTCCCGGGCTGGGACCCCTGCAGGGTCTCCCCTTCCTCCCGAAGCGCCTAGCATTTCCCTGCCCCTCACTGTCCGACTGCTGTCAACCGCTGCCCCCACTTCCGGCCTCTATCCTGGGGGGCCGTGTCCATGCCGGCTCCGTCCTGCCTCCTGCATTTCCAATCGGTTAGTTAACTTTGATGTTGGGTTGCCTGCTTTGGGGAGGGCGAGCCCGCTCAGCTCATGGCAGGAACTTGTGCGTTCATCAGATAATGAGTGGGCCTGCAGGTCTGCGGAGAGCCCGCCGAATCTCAGCCTTGACATTTCACATCGCCATAATGAAAAGCCTTCCTAAAATAAATGCTGCCTGCGTAATGTCTAACGGAGTCTGTGTGAAGGGTGGAAAATGCAATCTCAGGCACGGCCTGGCCTCAACCAGACTGTTTGTCACAGTGACAGGGCAGCCTGTCACGAGCTCAGGAATTTTCTGGCTTAGAAGAGATAGGAATAAATACCATAAATATCTGGTCAAGTGCAGTGCAAGACACATTTCATTCATTTAGTTGGATGAAAGCCATTTAGCTTCCTTTAATTTTTTATCACTTCCATGATTTTTGTGTTTGTTAACAGACCACCGTAAAAATAGTAGTGTTAGGTAACTTGTGATACCAGGAGAGCTGTATTGAGAACAAGGGGGCTGTCCCCACCCTCTTTCCACCAGAAGAAAATGATGAAACTGAAAATCCTTTCCTCTTTGGAGACGTTTAAAGGAGGGACACCTGGAAGCTCAAAAGGCCTTGTTTCTCCTTCGACGGTCCCAGGGAAGGTGGACTGTGGGGTTGTGGGCCTGGAGAGGGGTCTGCAGTGTCACTGACGTCGTCCGTCTGATGTTCTTCAAGTGACCAAGAGTGAACAAGACCCGAAGTCTGTGGCCAAAGAGTAATTTAGTTCATCCTCAGAGTCATCACAACTATTCATGGTCTAGGGGAGGTTTCTAAGGGCAGGAAAATGGCTCATGAAGGAAACCACCGAGCTTAGTGAGAGGCTAGCACTGTGGTCGATGAGCAGGCCCCGTCACATGACAGGGAAATCACTAGCATCTCCATACCACAGTCTTCTTGTCTTTAAGGGGATAATTGTGGTGAGGCTCGAGTCAGATCATTTCTGTTTATTGTGTGGAGTCATGACAAATGCGTGGAACCCTGGCTGCAGAGGGAACTGAGGGATCTGAGTTCGGGGCCTTTGGTGTGCTGGGACTCCAAGGGAAGCTGTACTGCTGTGGACATAGCCACTGAGTGCTGGTCCAGGGGGAGCCTGATGACCCACGTGGTAGAGGTGGCTGGGTGGGGCGGGGCTGCTCCATCTGCCACCAGCATGGGTCTTGGCTGTCTGCAGAGCTCCCCTCTGTATGGCTGTATTTGCAAGTTGTTTATTTACCGCTGTTCTGACAATCTGTGTCATGTAGCCACAAATACCGCCTATATGAACTGCAATCTGAAAGTTAGCCTCCGCTGTAAAGTTGGATCCTGTCTCAGGGTTGCATGCCCCGTGGGCTCTCTACTGTCCTGGGAACCTCATGATTTTATAAAGGAGAAGCCCAGTGCCTCTCCTTGCCTCTCTTCCCACAGTATGATTTTCCAAGCTGCATCAGCATCCCTGAGGCTGTGTATAATTTGTAGAAAGGCGGCACCAAGGACAGGGGATGGACCAAGGGTCTCCTTGAGTTTCTCGCTAATGCAGCTTCCACTAAGAAGCAAGTATGCACACAGTGGGACCGTGCGGGGCCCTGCTTGTCCCAGGGCCTAATTCTCCTTGGGTTTGCACTAACTTCTCTTTGCTCCATCTGGGCCTTCATTCTCCTTCGTGTTTCTGGCTAATTTAGCACACAGCCTTTCTTGGGGCTGAAGGATCGATGACCTGCTGGCTGAGCTGGTCACTCTCTGGGCCTTACCTGATGGTCTCTTACCTGCCCTGCAAATAAACATGTGCCATGTGAAACTAAAGCAAAACGTGTCTACGTGGAGATCTAGAATGCAGCGGGAGGTGAATGGCTCGAGGCAGCTGCTCCCAGGGGCCCTCAGGTGGACTGCTGGCATCAGGGCCCAGGCAGGAGCTGGCAGGCGCCTACCACATGGCTCCCTACTGATGCGCTCCCCTGGGGTTGAGTGCCACTTACGTTCCTGGTTGGTCTTCAAGCTGCACAGAGTGGTGGGCTGACCAACGAGGGCATTGGGGTCCAGCAAGGGTGTGGTGTGACCCTTACTCTCATCCAGGATGATTGACCATGTCCACCACAAAGTGCACAACTCTATGACCTGAAATTCTACTTCTAGGAATTTGCCACACAACCTGCTTGCCCAAATGTGCAAAGAAGTTTGCACAAGAATTTTCATTGCTGCATTATCTTTTGTTAGAATACTAGAAACAACATAACTTTTCAGGATCGGAGACTGGTTAAGTGCATCATTGTATCCATACCGTAGAATCTTGGCTGTGAAAGAGTGAGGTGGAACAACCTCCAGGGATTTGGATAATAACAGTCCCAGAGCGTGAGCTCTGTGCCCTTTATTCATGTGTCTTGTTCAGTCCTCACGGTGGCCCTGTGATGTGGGAACTATGACATGCATGTCCTATAGATACATTCAGGCACTGTGGCTCAGGGCCAGAGTTCTTAACCACTATAATAAATATCCAGGTGTAAAGAATGACTCTATTGGCAGGTTTTAAAATGTATACATACATTCTGGAAATAGAAAGGAGCACTCATTAGAAAATAGGAATTTGATCAAAGAGCTCACCATCTTTTCGAAGTTTAAGGGGAAGGAAGCTGAGACTGGGCCTAGAGTCCTCTGGGCATCATGGGCCCCTCCCCTCCCTCCTCTCCCCCGAGCCAGGACACACTTGTCCCTATCTCAGAGAGATGTGGGCCCAAGCTGATGAGGACACCCCAATGTTGGAGGGAGGCGTGCACATCCGGTGCACTGAGCCGAGCCGCAGGAGCAGCTGAATGCTGTGTGATTAGCTCCATTTGGAAGATGTATTCGTTGTAATCAAGTCGTATTTCCAAGGTTTTACAGCCCAGTTGTTTTCTAGCTTGCACCAGCTGGGTGTTGGCACCGCCGCACCCAAACTTCGGGTTATGAAGCATCATGGCCAATTTGCAAACTGCCGTATGAATAAGACTTGCATTTTATTATGCCCTTGCTTCCTCCTGATGCACCCTACGTCATTTCTGTTCTATCCTTCTTGTATCAAACTTCTAGCAAGGGCCATTGATGGATAGTTAATGCTCGATGATCAGTCATGATTGCACCCCTCCTGCCTCCCAGGTTTTAGCTCCCAGTATGCCATCTTGCTTTGGTGGCAGGGATTTTAGCTCTCAGGCCACCCTGTGCTGGTGGGCACCATCTTTTCCTGCCTTAGGCAGTGGGGGCTCTCCATGCATGAGGGTTTGGCCATGGTGGCAATGTCTCTGCAGCCAGGAGGACCACTCCCTGTCCCAGGGGCATTTGCTGTGGGAAGTACTGAGCTACCAGCCTCTGCCGTCCATTGATGCTGGGGGATCAGAGAGACAGTCTGTGTGTTTGAAGGACCTGTATTTGGTTTAAAGAAACCTTTTTATGTCTTCAGTTTGGTATTTAGTTAATGTACTTCTGTCCACATGTGAGAGTTGGAGCTGGCATGGGCCGCCAGCGGCATTTATCACATCATCGATCCTGAGTTGCCTGCTGCAAGCCTCCAGCTCTGTGTAGCCGTGAGGTTGGTGGTACAACAGAAGACGCGCTTCATGAATTATTAAGGCCAGTGGTAATTGAAGAGCTTCACTTTCATGGTATATTACTCAGCACATCCTTCTTCTTCAGGCCTTCTGAGCAAGTGTGTAGGGCATCTGTGTGAGGATGGGCGGTGTGCTTTTAAGTGCTAAATGGACTATTAATAATAGGGAACTTTAACTTAACGCTGACTTTATTTGTGGGAAGCGAAGGGGTATTGTGACGCAGACAAGCCCTGGCGCTCGCTGCATTGACTTGGCTTTCATTTGCTACTGTTGCAGCTGTTGATTTCATGTCTCAGGCGAAGGGAAGATGGAGGTGGGCTGCATGCTTCTCTCGCCAGCTCAGAAGCCTCATACTGGAGGTCACAGGAGCTCAGAGGATGCTTGTCCATTGGCCTCTGTGCCTATCCGCTGGGCACCGGGGAGAGGGGGACCTGTGGTCAAAGCTGTCACCTGTAAGGTGTCTGAAGGGATTTTCATCTCTGAGCACCTTTCTTGGTGGTCACGCTCACCCAAACCATCCAGCTCCAGCCCAGGTCGCAGCAGGAAGCTGATGAGATTCCAGGTGTGGCATGCTTACCCCCAGCTGTCTGCCCCAAGAAGCATCTTGTCCTGCACAAGGATTCTGAAACCAAGGCGGGGTGTTGAGATGCAGTTTCTGATCCAGATTCAGACCCTTGGCTCTGCGTTTCTGGGGCCACACTTAGAGAGCAGGGGCTGAATCAGTGTGACGCTGATGTCTAGGACCATTAGAAAATTCTAGCTTCCAAGAACTATGGGAATAGTTTAACAAATACACTGATCCGCTTAACCTTTCCGAATCTTTGAGACTTATTGACTTGGTCAGGTGGGGGAGGTGGGGAGTGTAGTAAAAGAAGAACCCAGGACTCCCAACCCCCAGACTCAGCCCTGCGCCACTGGCAGAACAGCTCCAGCGTCTGTGAGTAGGACTTTACTGTCACAAGTCAATGAACCTGTCCAATGTGGATGAACCGCCAACAGTGGGTTAACTGATGAATGCCCAGTCACACCCGAAGGAGCGACACAGGAGTAGGACTTCCCTTACGTGGTGATCCAGGGTCGCTGTGGGAGTTGCTTACCCTCTGGGAGGGTGCAGAAGTTGGGACAGCTAACTTCACCTGAGGACGTTCAAGTGAAGCTTTCCATTCACTTTTTGGCAAATCAGGTTATTTTGGGCTCTAACTTCGGGGATGACACAGTTTGCGCATGTCGATTTCTGTTCCCAAAGGGCTTTATATAAAGAGCTGTGTCCTCTACTGCTGCACAGGGTAGTTTGCCTCATCCAAGAGCGAGGCAAGTGGCAGTACCTGAGGTCATCCTGAGGTCACCCCAGGGATTAGGTGGAATGCCCTTCCAAGTGGGCAGGAGGGCAGGAATAGCCACTCTTGTTTGTTAAGCTCTCTGAGTTCTGCTGTTAGTTGGTTCTTGGTAATACCAGTTCCACTTTCATCTAGCAGTTAATTAAAAAAAAAAAAAAAAGCCTTATTTGGTCCCCTGGCTGGGTTAAAATATTTTCTTATTACTCTGAGTGTCATACACATGATCAGAAACCATACAATGTAAAAATGCCCACTTCTGGGCTATAGCAGTTTGTGCTTTAACTGGCTCTTGGTGCCTGAAAATGTTGATGGAGCCACGCTCTGGACACCCGCATTGAACCTCATCTCTGGGGCCTTCTGGATGGTGTTTGCTGACGGGACACCCTCTGGGGACAGTGCGTCAGAAGGCTGTGCCTTGGCCTCAGCATCTAGAGGACCGAGCTGAATGGGCGATGAGTCTCGGTTAAAGATGACCAAACCCAGCAGCTTTCAGTCTGCGCAGGCAGTGTTTGTGCCAGGTTGGAGGTGAGCGTCCTTTAGGGGCGATTGAGGGGGGCTTGCCAGGCCTGGAGGGTGGGCGACTATGCTCAGCAAGATAACAAACCAAGGAGATTTTCATTCTTGACAAGCACGGGCACGGCAGCCCAGGCCTGTTTGTGGCTTTGCGGTCAGCCGACGCCAGGCATGGCTCAGCTCCCGGATGCTGGCGTCATCCTAAGGCGCATGGCCCAGATCGCTTAGCGCTAGAGTGGGCTCGCCGATGATTAGTGGACTCTGAACTCAGAGAAATGAGCGTAGAAAGCCGTACAGTCAGAGAGTGGTGATGGTTTTCAGGTGTTTGGAGAGAGAGCTAGGAATGAAGAGAAACCAGGGGCCGCGTGTGGGGCCCAGGTGCACACCGCGGTGGGTCGTCCAGGTCATGAGTGTGACGAGGCGAGAAAGGTGAGTGACTGAATGGCAACTCAGTAGCATCGCTGTCCCACACTGAGTGTCAGATGTGCTCTCCACCAGATCTCTTGAGCAATGTGGGGACCAGGTGCTTTCCAAAGTGGCTGTTTCCCAGGGGTGCTGATAACACCGGGGTACATGAACCACCATGGTCACCCAGGAGGCAGGTATCCTGCGGTGCCTGTTCCCACAAGGGAGCAGACGGAAGCCAGAGAGGGCTCTGCGGGCTGGCAGGGTTGGAGTGAGGTGGGCTCAGTTGTCTGATGTGCCTGCAGGGCACCCGGGCATGTTGAGTCCACAGGACTGCGTCCTGCACCTCGAGGGGCTGCCACATGCCTGCATGCCACTGAGGAGCTGGTGCCACCCGATGGGAGGGGGCGCACGTCAGAGGAGGGCCCCTGGGAGCCCCTGCACAGGCAGCCCTTTTCCATGGCAGGTGCTGTCCTCGCTGACGGCTGGGGCTCTCAGCGACGGTCTCGGGTCCTCTGATCTTCCAGGTCTTGTTCTCAATCAATCAGGGGGCGACTTTTTAGGGTTCTTCTTTGTGTCTGTTGATGCCAGCACTCAGCAGACTGTGAACGCCGCCAGGCACGCAGGGTGTAGGCTGCGCTGGCTGAGCCCTGTGGGGCTGCCCCAGGTGCTCGAGAGCCGGGCCCACTGGCTGGGCACTTCCTCCACCTCCGGAGCAGCTGTTTTTCATCCATTTGATGCCTTTAGTGTCCTGTTACGACCCCTTCATGTTACAGATGTGAAAACAGGGACCTGGGGCTCAGTGGCAAAAGCCAACTGGGGCAGAAGCAATTTCGGTGCTGGGTTGGTGGGGTCACTGTGCAACGTGTCTTTCTATTCAGGACACTTCTGGGAGTAAAAAGGTGCCATTAGTGACCTCACAGGCCTGAAGGGGTGCTGGCTTGCACCTCGGAAGTGCAGGTCCTCACAGTGCCAGCCAGCTCAGACCCCCCAGGTGGGTAAGGCGCCCCTGCGAAGCTGTGAGGATAAGTCAAAGCGTGAGAGAATAATGTGCACTTTGCCAACAGACCCGGTGATGGGCAAACACCGGGTTTCAGGAATAGGTCCCGCGGTTTTCACCTCGCTCCAGGACCACAGCTGTCACATGGCTTCAGACAATGCATCGTCTTCAGAGAATGCATTTCCTTGACAAGAAGAGCAGCATCCCAGGAACAAAGCCCAGAGGAGCACAGCACCGACCAGGAGCCACGTAGGACCCCAAGGCACAACCGCACTCGTGGGGGTTGTGGCTGTCGCCCCGGCCGAGCTGACCACTTCTAGCAGCCTGCCTGGACAAGAGCAGCTGGCCACAAAGGAAGGTCCTGGTCCTCCAGAAATGCTGCGTCGCTCACACGGCCTGCTGGAGCTCCTGCAGGGCGTCTGGCGCGTTCACACGGCCTGTCCTGGCCTGGCGCTCCAAGGCTTCCTGCCGAAGGGGACCCGCCTCTGGCCAGTAGGGCCAGGGCCGAGTGTGGGGACAGAGGGGAGGGCCAAGGTCTCCCAGCTTCCGCTGACGCAAGACCACAGTTCATCCCACCATGTGTTTTTAGGAAGGGAATAAAAGCGGCGACGAGAAGAAAGCTAGAATTGTCTCTGAAACGCCCACGTGTGTCTGCGTCTCAGGACAGATGCTGTCCCTGACCCCACTGGCGTTATTGTCCTGTAACTTCACCCCTCCCAGATTCGGGGGCTGCCTCTTCACGTGGTCCCCCCACCGGTTCCCTCTCCTGGTTTCCGTGGCTCTGCGTGAAGAGCCGCTTGCACTGACTCCTGGTAATGCCCTGACTTCTTTGTGGCAGGTTCTGACTTTTGTGTCCTGGGGGCTCAGCGTGGGGGTGGCCAAAGTTATTGGCTGAATGTGACTCTCTTCTTACCCAGCAACGTATTTGTGGATCATCCAGGTTTGGTTTCCTGCAGGTCAAGGGGTGTTTGTTTACCTAAGGGGTGTGCTCCGTTTCTGGCTCAGAAGCAGCTGGTATTAGTGCCCCATGTCTTCCTGCCCCTCCCCCCATGAGTGAGTGCGACGTGTCCACCAGCGCAGCGGGTGTGTGTGCAGAGGGGACAGGAGGGTCTGTCTGAAGCTGAGCTGCCGGGGCCGCCCACTACGGCTCCAGGAGTTTCCGCGGAGGGTGTGGGGTTACAGCAGTGTTTTCCAGGGGTGCTGCTGAGACGTGGTAGATGGCCGGCTTCCAAGGGATAGTGTTGGAGCTGCAGTTGCCAAGCTGGCAGGGTGGTCTGGAGTTTGGGTCACCTGGTGCCAGGGGGTCCTCCTGGGGGTCCTGGGGTGCAGAGGGGCAAGAATGGGGAGCAGCCCAAGACTAGGGTGTAATGAGGCCAGCCTCCTGGAGCCAAGGGACCTGGAGCAGGTGCTTAATTGTGTTCATTTTAAATCACAACCGTATGGCAGTGCTCTCGTAGGAGTCCCTTGATGGCCTAACGGGCTCCGTGTCAGTTTGGATGAACGGCAGTGGGGCTCGTCCCGGGGGCCGGGCAGGGAAGTGGCTGCCTGGGCCTCTGGGTCTTGGGTTGGCTCAGATCTCTCGTTGTAACCGATACCGGGCTCCTATTTGTGCTCGGGGTTTCCTTCTCTTGGAGCCCATAGGTCTGTTGGCTTTGCAGGCCCACTGCCCTTGTGTCACTCAGGGCGCCGTTGGGTCCACAGAGAGGATCCTCCTGTGCGAAGGAACAAGTGCTCTTTGCGTCTCTGCCTTGCCAGTGAACACAGCATTTTAAACTGGACTTTTATGCAGGGTCAAGAACACTCACTCTTGAGCCGTTCAGCAGGGGAGGGGCCTGGGCTAGGGGTGTCCCAGGTTGTTCTTGGCCTCTGTCGTCTGGGTGCTGCTGAGGTGCAGGTCACGCTCAGGCAGCCAAAGGTTGGCACAACGCTCCCCTTCACTCTGCCCCAGCTGGGCACGAGGTCTGGCTGACCTCTTAGAGGGCTGAACAGGATGGATCCAAGGCCAGTATCAGGGGCCCATTCAAAGATCACGGAAGCAACTCTGAGGGGCTCTGATCTCCCAGTAAGCAAAAATAAATCAACACCAGAAAAACTGATTTGCCCTGTGTAGAAGTCAGTGCCATGGGGTCAACTCCCCATGCTGGTGGGTGGCGGGTAGGATGAAGAGGCCCTTGGGATGGGACTTGGGCCTGCAGAGGGGGCGCAGGCGTAATGGCGGTGCCGAGAGCTTCCAGGAGCAGCCCCGCTGTGTGTCTGCTGCACTTGCTCTGGGTTCTGCCAGCTGTGGCCTCACTGGGCGAGGGCACTAGAGACTCCTGGTCTCCCTTCCTGCTCAGCCAGTGACCACCCTCTTCGCCCCCGGATGCCCACACCCAGCTCGCACAGGCCCTGTGGAGAGGCGTGTGGTGATCGCAGCACCGACATGAGGAGACGCGTGAGCCCCTCTCAAGCCCTCATCCCTCCTGGTTGCTGGCCCTGACTGGGCCTCTGGGTGGGGCTAGTGACCTCTATCCAAGGTCATCCCGGCCAGTCTCTTCCTCTCTAATTGGCCCTCTGAGCACCACAGAGATCATTCATTTATTACTACTCAGGGGACAGAGGCTGCCTCTGTTCAGTGACCTCCTGCTTTCAGAGAGTGACGCACGGAGGGCAGCTAGTCGGATGTTCCTTCAAAGGCATTTACATGTTGTAGCAGCGATTTATTAAAAGGTCCAAGCTGTGGTCAAATCTCCTACTACAGGGACCTCTCATCTCTGGGGCAGGTGGAAATCTCAAGGTCCTAGAAAGTTCTCGTCATGCTTGAATTGAAACCGATTCCTCTGTGCCTTACACGCAAGGCGGTGATTTAGATGACCAGGACCCCTGTTGCTACCTCTCCTCCTGGAGGACACGACCAGTTTCCAGACCCTTCGTCTCCTGTCAGTGTGCTCCTTTGGCTCCTGAATTCCCCTTAAAGCATGAGGCAGGTGGATGTAAGTCTCTGGCTGCTTGTCCAGCTTGTTGGAGGGACCCTCATGGAGCGATGGTGAGGGGCTCGGGGGTAGCTCTCTCCAGATCTACTGGACACTAGGGGGAGACCTGGGATTCCTACAGGAGGGAGTGGGTGACAAGACCCTTTTAATTCTGGGTTTCTGAGTCTCAGTTTCCTCAAAGGTAAAATGGGACTGCAGTGCCTACTGATCCTGTAGGGCTGAGAAGAGTAAGTGACCGTGAGAGAATGCAGGGCATGTGGCATACTAAAGGCACTGCTGGGCCCAAATGAGCACTGATGCTGGTCAGCGGGGGGCCAGTTGCTGGCTACTCAAGGTCAAACATTTTGGCAAAGACTAGGAGAGCAAATGTTCTACTTAAAATGTTAATGCTTTGTTAACAGAGGTGACACAGTTATTTCTAAATAGTAAAGTGAGCTCTGAGCTTCCTGGCAGCCAAAGCAAAAAGAAAACCTCATGAGATTACACAATTTATTTAGCTGATGAAAGGAATAAGAATCTGGACATGACCTTTTGTTTGGGCAAAGGTCCTGGGCATGTAAAAAAGGATTTACTGAACTGGCCTCAGGTCAGGACAGGCCCCATGTGGGAGACGTGTGCCCACTTGCACCAGGGAGGAAAGCCAGCCCTCACGGGGAGGATGTGGAGGGCAAGGCCCAGCCTCGGGGTCCTGCTCCTTCAGCCAGTGGTCCCCAGCTCACCTGGCTCAGGGGTGTGCGTATGCCTGCCCCATGTTTGGTCTGCAGCTTTTGCAAGAAATTACATCTAAATGTCATCTTATAAAATCGAGAGTCTTAGGGGAAAGGGACATGAGAAGATGCCGGAGCTGACTTGTTTGCTCACTTCAGGGCTCTCACATCTGCTGCCGTCTGCACATCTTGTTAACTGGCCCAGAGGGTCAGTCAGTAGTCCTGTGGCTGACATTTAGAGATGGCACTAATTTGAGGCCTCACAGATATCTGTCTGGGATGGAAGAGTGATCACATCAATCCTGGGAAGGGTGTAGAAGAGAAAGAAATGATGTCATGAAGTTTGACTTGATAATGAGGTTTGTACAGGGAAGGAGAGCTCTGAACGGACTGCTGTTCCAGCAAACTGTTTAGATGAAACAGCAACAAGGACTTAGCCAGCGGCCGCGCCTGGCCCCATCCCTGGCCCACTGTGGGCTCCTGCTGACATTGACTTGGTGGTGTTGGCACGAGCCCGGGGAGGCTGGCGATGGAATGATGTGTACCACCTGCTCTTCGCGCCTCTGGAAAAATCCTCTTGGCGAGGTCCCTGTGATGTGATGAGATCCAGACAGGAAGCAGGATGATTTATTCCCCCAAAGTCAGCGGACTACATGGTTTTCATACATTTTTACTTGTGAAACTGCCCCTCGTTGTTATTCAGCTGGATAGAGGGTTAAGTACTGAGATTCAGGGACTTAAACTATTCTTATTAATTTTTTAAAGGATAGGGTGGAGAGATAAATTAAAAATTTAAGTAAAAGCTTTAAAAAAGGGGGAGCCATCAAATGCGTCAACAAAGCTGACTGGCTAATGAGAAAGGCTCCTTTCTCCTGCGGTGACAAACAAGGGACAAGTGTCTGGAGGAAACAGGCTACTGGCCGATGACAGCTTTGCGGGAGACATAGTGGGGCTCTTCATGCGGGCTAGGGTCTGTCAAGAACGGGAGCTCCAGTTCCCCCCTCTGCACAGCCCCAGCCCTTAAAAGCCAGGTTCACAGCAACCCCTGGTCTTCCCTCCATTCCCACCTGAAGAGAACAACAGCCTGGCATGTGGACGCCTCTCCCAGGTCTTGGACACTGGTGGGCCACAGTGGGGACGGAGCCCAGTCTGCTGAGCGTGGGCTGTGACGCTCAGACGACGGTGCCCCATGGTAGGAGTAGAGCTGTGCTCCTGGCTGAGAAGGGGTCCAGGTAAGTCGCCCCGGACAGTCCGCACACCTGACCGTGCTCTTGGCAAAGGGTTGGGAAGCTATGAGCCAGGAAGTAAAATTGGCTCTTCCTGTCAAGGACTGGGCAAAAGACACCGAAGACCCCTGGAAGACATCCGGATGCGGCCCTCTGAGGACTGGGTGGGGGTCGCTGACAGATTCTGCACGTGAGGCCTGTCCACCTCCACCTTGGTGCCACTGAGTGGGGCTCGGCGTGGCCCGTGAGCAGGGCTCCAACACTTGGTTGTCTTAAATATTTCCTGGCACTCGCTGCATTTGCAATTAGGTTTCACATGTAAATAAACTGTGGTTTTGGATAATGCGGCACCCGATGGGAGATTATGTTTGTGTCTGCATGTCCCAAAGTGCAAATACTGTCATTTCAAATGTCCCGCTATCTTGGCAGGAGGTGTTTTTGTTTGTTTGTTTGTTTGTTTGTTTTGTTTTGTTTTAGATGATACATCTACCCTCAGCCTGGTTTTCATCACATACTCGGCATTTTTCGTTGCCATAAGAAGGAAAATAAAATACAAACCAGGTTAAGCTATATGTGACATACAGACCTTTTAGAGGGTTTTACGAGATCAGACCATCTGTGAGAGGACAGCCTGTCTATCACTCTCTTCCTGAGTGGCCTCTGAGGGGTGTGAGGGTGCAGAGGGCTGAGCATGAGGAGCCACCAACGGGGAGCTTCCGTCTTTCTGGCTAGGAGCTGCACCATGCCGACCTCAGCGACACCCTCGTCTCTTTGTATCTCAGTTTTCTTGTTCGAGAAGTGAATGGATCGAACAAGATCAGTATTTTTAAGGTGAAAGAATCTTTTTTTCAAATGAAACCTGAAAATGGCATTCACTAAGAAAACTGCGTGGCTCCACAATATTTGAAAACAAGGTTTCGTGGCATTTTCTCTTATCTTTCCTCCAGTCCAGCCCATGGTGCTCACTGATTTGGGAAGAATGGTGAAGAGGGGGCGTTGAGGGGCGCATGCCCCATACTCACCATAGGTCTCCTCCTGGGCCGTGCCCTTCAGAACCCTATGGTTTTCCACAATGGGCTGGCTCTTCCATTTATAGAAATTTCTGGAATCCACAACGAAGCCTATTAAGTGACACAGGAACCCTAAAGGTACACACTGGTTATTAACATGTGTCAGCATCACATGCAACATAATTTAAAAATTTTCATCCTTGATACTTGATCAGCTGAGGAAAACATGAACATTAGAAGAGGAAAGATGTATTTGGGGGTTTCCGACAGTGAGACCATTGGGTTGAGCATCAAGTCAAAAGGCAGGAGGGCTCTCTGCTGCTCTTCCCGTCAGCTCACTGGGAAGTGCCGTGGGCAGATCCTGCCTTTGCGCCTGGTTTATTCTCGCCTTTAGGTGACACTGCAGAGCGAGGAGACCACCTGCCTGCTGGTACACGCATAGCTTTTTGATGTCCCAGATAAGAGTGAGAAAACAATAATACAAAAATAAGGGTGCTGGTTTCTTGGGATGGATGAAAAATCTAGAAAACATATAGTTTCATTTTTTTAAAGAATATACCTAAAGCTAAACAGACACATTTTTGTCTCCTATTCTTCCTTAGGGATCTTATTTGATAACTGTACATAAAGGCTGGTAAATAGCATAGTAACTGGTAGTTTGTAAATGAATGCTTGCAGTAAAGCAGCATTAGTGGTGCATAGTAGGCCAGTTTTATAAATTGATTTAGCCAGCTGTGATTTGGTGATGGTTCTCTTACCCCAAGTCCCATGCAAGTGCTGTGCACATGAGTGGGGTGTCTGTCCGTGTTCCTCTGCGGCTGGCCGCCCTGCCCCTTCCACCCTCGCCTCTCCCGAGCACTGCAGCCCGTTTCTGATCCTCAGTGGTGGCAAGCTCCGGCAAGTATTTTGATTCTCTTCAATTTACCTACCTAACCTTAAAGAATTAACTGATGTTTGCGACTTGGTAGATTTAATTAATAGCCAGATTTTGCAAAGAGCTTGTGAAATGGCAGCCATATGGCTGTGGAATCTGAATATTTACTCCTGGGAACCAGAGCAGGTTTTCTGTCATGATGATGTTCCCCATGCATGCGCACCTCAATGGGGGCCTGATGCCCAGTTTATGGAAGTGATGTTCACGCCCAGGTCAGAGGGATGTCGAGGGAGTGGGCGCCGACCGTCGGGCTGCAGAGTCTGGGGCAGGGCTGGGCAGTCATCAGTGCAGTAACTGCTGCTTTGCTGGCATTTGGACTTTCATTTTAGGAAACAAGTTACATGCTTCTGTGCCAGTCAAGATGCAGTGGGCTACCTGCCCTCTGCGGTGGACTAAGCTAGCATAGGACAACGCGAAGGCCCAGAGAGGCCAGGTAATGTTACTCGTACATTTGTAATGAAAAATGTACCCTGCATCTTCAAAAGGAGAGGCAAAGAAACTGCTTTACGAGGGACCCGGAGTGCCAGGCACTCTGACAGTAGTGTTTACATAGTTGTTTTGTGGCCATGGGATCAGGATCAGACCTGGATTTGAATCCCAGCACAAACCTTTCTGGGCCTCAGTTTCCTCAGCTGTAGAATGTGGTTTCTATCTTGCAGGTTGTTGTGAGGATTAAATAAGATTGTTTTGGGAAGCACCTTTGTGGTTGGAACTCAGTAAATACTGATAAATGAGACATATCGCCAGATGTCAGGTGATCAGAACCGAAGGTGCAACACCAGGGCTCGACGTGGCCCCAGAACACTTGCTCGGTTTTTCCAAATCAAAGGAAAAACTCATGGGAGGTGAGTTTAAGGGTGGATGAGGCGTCGGTGGCAGGCAGGTGCTTGTACCCTCAGCAGGCCTGGGAGGGACCTGGGACGACCACGCCACTGCCCCGGCCTCAGGGTTTGGGGCCACCCCCGTCCTAGAGGAGGGGTGGTGATGCTCCAGATGTCCTGAGCTGCAGCTGCCAGCGTCCTGAGGGTGTGTATGAGTGGGCATGGGGACAAGGGTGTCCTCCTCAGAATCCCCACCTTCCCGGGGCATAGGCCCCTCCGTTCTCCGGATGAGGAGGGCGCACACAACCCAGGCTTCTCATTGCTGCGAGGCCCATGCTGCACACACGACTCATATGACAGGCTCGCAGCCAGGCCGGCCCCACACAGCATCCGGGAACAGGGAGCTGACTGTCTCGGCCCCCCGGGGACCTGGCTTGCAGCCAGCTCCCTCTACTCAGAGGAAGTTCCGTTTAAGGACGACATCAGTTACTTCAGAATAGAGGGAGCCAGCAGGGGACACTGACGAGGACTGGGGCCTTGTGAGCTGTGTGCTGCGGCATGGAGGAGGAGGCAGGAAACAGAGACAGGAGGCAGGTACCAGGCTGGGACAAGGTGACACTGCAGCCTCGGTCCATGATCTTCCCAGACCACGGAGGAGACTGAGTGGCCACAGTGTGGCAGTGACCCCGGGCCTGGCCCCAACCATGCCAGACTTGAGTCTGGATCTCGCAGCCGATGGCTCGGCAGTGAGCGTTCCCAGGTGCTCAGAGCAGATGACGCAGACAGACAGACAGACGGAGGTGGCTCTGCCCCGAACCCGGAGCTGAAGGAGCCGCTCCCGTTCCAGTCAAATCGTCAGCGCGTGCTCACCGTCTCCTTCTCACAGGGGCCTCTCTCTGTCCTGGTGGTCGGAGCCACAGCCACGCCTGGGTCTGCAGTCGGAGATGCGCTCTCTGGGACTCACTCTAGGGCCTGCCATTGAGACCGTGTAGGGAAATGGGATCGGGTGCTTGGGTCGGGTTCAATGTTCCAACACAGAGAGACGAACTGCTCACATTTATTTCCCTGTGGAAATAAAACACTTGCCTTTAAAGGAGCAACCCCAAAGATATTGAAAAGGCAAGCAAGAGTAACTTTGTTAATTTTGGAGTAAATCTGCTTTAATTAAATGCACACAACCGATATTACTATTACTTGCGGCTAAAGGCACTTAAAATGTGAATAAGGAAAATAGTAAATCCATATCTTGTGTATTTGAATATAAATTTCAAAAGATTCTCAGGCTCATTTGAATTCATAGTAATATTTTGAAATTTGGAGAAATAGTTCATGGGGAAATATGCCAGTTTACTTGTTCTTTACCAGTGTAGGTCTTCGCAGTGTCTAACTGTGGGAAATTGCAGCTAACTTCGGAGCGTTATTTTCCCTGGAACATTTTGCACCTGTGTGTTAGTTCCCGCAAGCTTTGAGAGGGGAAAGTGTGCTCATCCCCAAGCAGTGTTTGTAAAGACTGACCTGCGGGTCTTGAGGCTGCCCTCCCAACAGGTCTCAGGGCCCGCCTCACATCTGCTTGCTTGTCTATAAAATAGGAACAAAATGTCAAGTTCACGTAATTGTTGTTCGAATTACAAGATGATAGCGTGAAGCACTGAATTCAGGGCCTGGCTCGTGGTCGGCGTTCACAGATGTCAGCACCTGCCTTCCTGCCCTGGGCCCTCCTTTTCGGACTGTGCAGTAGACACGGGTGTGTGGAGCAGGGGTCAGAACAACAGTGGGCCCAACTCAGCCATTGCTGCTAAATAGCGGGGCATCAGCTCTAGCCTCCGTGCTGGAAAGAGTGGGTTTCAGTTCCTGTGGGATCCAGGACCCTGCAAAGCATAGACGTGTCGCCACAAAATCAATCACATCTGCTAATTGAAACAGATATGTGTGAATTGTGCTAGACACCTGGAAGATGCTAGAATCATAAAACGTGGAACATTATGCTTGTTCTTGGGAAACTTGCAATTACACTTTAATTGGTAATGCAAACACATGGAACAATTAGACACAGATCTGAGGTTGTCCATTAGTGGTTCTCCAACGATGACTTTAGCACAGCAATGAGACGAGTTGCTAGGAGGGAAACCACAGAAAATATGTGTTTATAATTGTGTTCGTCAATTATTTGGTAAACAAAGGAAGAGTCTTGAAAACAGTTTCAAGATGAGATGCAGTTCGCAGCCCTGGCTGCATGCTTTGTGAAGCATGTAGAGAAAGTAACTCAAGAGGAGCTCCCTAAAATATGGACTCTGATTCTAGAACCGCCTACACTGTGTGTTTAGCTGCTGTCCAAAACAGAACTAACTTCTCAATCACCCCAGGACAAGTGTGAAATCCCCATGGCATTTTTTCCTGGAACTAGTTAATGAATGCACTTGTCGTTAGCTGCTTGTCTCTCAGAGCGGTGCAGGGTCACGAAACGATGGAAAATCCACATCGCTTCTATTTTGTTTCTAGGGTTTTCTCCCTAAATACATTTTACTTTAATATCTTAGCTTGGCTCTAGGGTGGGACCCATTCCCTCACCGGGTGGAGAACAGGCAAATAGGAGGGACCCAGACTCGGGGTGCTCAGAGGTCTTCACAGCTCATCAGGGCAGAGAGTGTGTACCAGATGCGGCTGTGTGTTCAGGGGCTTCCAGATGGAATTCGTATTCCCTGTGCATGTATAGCACCACACGTTCAAGGGGTGTCATCAGTAAAAAACTTTAAAGTATCATTTGGTATATCTGAAGGGAGTATTAGTTCATTTATTTTATTTTATTTTTGCCATACGCTATGCTCTTCTTCCTCTAATCACATATCCCAGGTTTGTGAGGTTTACAAAAATGACTTTATTTTTGTCTTCTCTTATTTTTTACTCATAGTTATTCTCTCACCATTTTAAAAATCAAAGCTGAAAACAAAAGTAATTTTGTTTAATGCAAGTCCCCCACACTCCACGTTTAAATGCACAGACGCTCAGTAGGGGCTCGTTGAACGTATGGAGCGGTGTGCCCAGCGCTTCTCTCCCAGCCCTCTGATGATTTAGCATCGACTGTTTGGGTGACCTTGGGCACGTTACCCAGATGCTCTGACAGCCCTGTTGGCGTTCCGGGTGCTCTCTGTGAAACCACGGGAGTGTGCTGGGCGGGCTCAGCTGTGATTCTGGAGGTACCGGTTTCATCTCCGACGTCAGTCTGAGACACGTTCCTGGGGCAGGGGCGGGATGTCAGCCATGGCAGTCCCTGCCGCATGAGCGGGGACCCTCTCGCTTCAGGGGGCGCGGGCGTCACTCCTGCAGCGCCAGCCCCAGCCGCCAGCCGAGGCCTTTGTTTTCTGTTGCCACCTCTTCCTCTGAGAGCTTTAGCAAACACAGAGGTAGACATGTCCCTTTTTCCTTCTGACTCTGTTGTTTGTTCACAGTTTTTAATGCAGCATAAACCTGTTCTAAGAACAAATAAACACGTTTATATTATTGGAGAAATGGAAGGACCCAGACTGTTCTGGTTTTTCCCTTTCTGTGTTCTTATAAATGAACAACCACCCTGAACACCTGTGCTTTTCAAATCCAGGTAAATATTTAGGCAGCAGGTTTGTAAGGGTGAGTTCAAGCTTCCAGGTGATTCTGAAGGGAGCGTGGATAGTGTCAATGGTTGACATGTATATGGGTAGGCACATATTTGTATAAAATGACATAAAATTTGCTACTGCATAATTGTATTCCTTTATTATCTATTGAAGGTGGAGCAGCAATGTGGTGGACCTGAGGCTGGTATTTTAAGATTGTTTTCATTTGGGGGTACTGCAAATGTCTCAAGTTTTTTTCTCCAGAGGTGAGACTTTCATGGCTCGTAGGTTTTATTCTTTGCTGAGGCTGTGCAACACTTGGCCAGGAGAGTGTATTTTTATCAGCTGCTTTCCAGGAGGTCGTTTGTGAAACGTGGCTTCCACGCACCCACAGCAGACTTGCGTGCTCTGTGGAGGTCTTTTCCGGCGTCTTCCCTCGGTCCTCTGTGCGGCCAGGGCTGGCAATGCCTTCTGTGTGGCCCGGGGAGCAGCGCCTGCGTGCGTCCCTGCCCTGGGCTCACACACTCAGCGGCTCAGGAAACTTTCCCTGCTCATCGGTTCATGAAGCGGTGTGAGCTGGACGGGTCAGGAGTGAACTGCGACTAGACGAGGCGAATGTCAAGAAGACGAATTGCCCGGAGTGTTCCTGAGATGGCAGCGCCATGGGACAGGAGTGATGGAGCACGGCTCGAAAGCTGCTCCACAAGTGCCCCAGCGTGAAAGGGGCTCATGGTGTGGCGCACGGTTGCCCATATCCCCGCCCGGCGCCACCTCTCAGTTATCCGCTTGTGGGTTATCCATGGTGAGGTCCGCGTGCCTGCCAGGCCCCTCCTAGACATTTCCACTCACACAGTTGATGCATCATGGGCCTGGTTAAAGGCTAAAGATTTCCTGTGGACTCACCGTGGGCCCACACTCCCGCCAGCGAACCCGCTGTGCACGCACATTCTCCGCACTGAGAGCCATTCTGGTGTGGGCTGTCTCTTCAAAAGCACCGCCCACCGTGGGTTCCCTGACAGGTCACTTGCAGATTGATTTGCGAGTTCTCACTGCTTCAGCACTGTGCTGAGGACTCGGGAGCCTCCTCACTGTTCAGTCCAGAAGTGGAGAAGGAGAACCACTTAGTAGAAAAGATTCGACAGGCTCTGCATCTAGCTTAACACCTGACTGTGGGGTCTTGGGCAAGTCACTTACCTCTGGGATTGGTCTAGACGTTCTCTCTGGACCCTCCAGGCAATAACAGTTGGACTTTATTTATCATTAGTCTAGTAGCTATAGCATAAGGCAAATTTTTGTCAAAACTGTAACATGTTTAGTTAATTCACAGGAGTCCATGCTTCTTGGGGCAGGGTCTGGCCTGCTGTTTGCTGCCATAGCCCCATCAGGGCTGGGAGACCAGGCCACCCAGCATCTCGTCTGAGAACCTGGGCTGCACTTCTCCAGGGATGGAACACTTTGACCTCCACATGGCCATCCTTGGTATGACAGGGAGAGGGTCAGTGTCACAACCACTAAAGCATTCCTTTCTTGACTTTGTTGTTGTTTTGTAAAACAAAATGACAAAGTTGTGTTGGGGACAGCTCAGATGCTTTTAAGATGGTCTTGTGTGGCCACAGAAAAGCTTGTCTCATTGGGATGTTTCCTCATGGCTGCTGTCCTACCAGGACTGTGTGTTTGGCAGGGTGATGGTTATGCTGACAGGAAAAATTGTTGTCAGTCTAATGATAAATAAAGTTGGAAAATACAATAAGAGCAGATGGTCTAATTTGCGGAGTGCTGCTGAGCTGGCACAGCATGGGGACCGGAATGCTGAAGGACAAGAAAGGCACGTGGATGCCTTCTCCTCCTCAGGCCGGTCACTCCCTCACTTGGCAGCTTGGACCAGGAGAAAGTCCTCACGTTTATGCGGAAACAGCAGCTGTAATGGGGAAGGCCCCTTTCTTTCCTGGAGACAGTGTATGGCCACTAGATTTTTGAATATTTTTAGAACTAAGATCCAGACTCATTGAGCCCAATGGAGAGACTGGCCCGTTTAAGACCCCCAGGCCCCCAGTGCAAAGCAGAGACCGCACAGGGCCCACTGCCCCAGCCAGTGCCCTGCTGCCCCACCGATAGATTTGACCTGGGGGGGGCCTGCGGCAGACGGGCCACTCTGGCTCAACTCAGCACCTCCTCGCCCCTTTACAGACCAGCTCTGCTCTTCCTGTGGAAGAGGAAGTCGGCGTCTGGCTGGGGTCGCTCGGGATCACGCAGGAGGGGAAGGACTGGCGGGCAGAGCGGCGACAGTGCCGCAGGCTTCCTTTAATGCTTTTCCCTCTTCCCACTTGAAAGCCAAAGTAGCCCCAAGGTGTGAAATTACTTTTAAACTCAGGAAGTTCCTAGAACCAGTGAAGACACCTGTGTGCCTTTGACCCAAGATGCCTCCTCTGTGATGGTTTGGGGACTGAGACCCTTGACATAAAGGGAGTTCCTTCCAAACTGCCACAGGACGGTAGATAGCATGGAACCTGAATTCTGATTCGTCAGCCTCGTTTTGCCCCTGACCCTGGAGGAAGACCATGCCAACCGGCGCTGCGGGGGGCTGCCCTCGGGCAGGGGGGACTGTTGGCCTCCAAGTGCTGTGGCTCCCATCTCCTCGGTGCATGCTGTTTCAGCAATTGGGAGTTGTTTTTGGTGACTTTGAAGTTTTGACGAGCGCTGGTCAGATATTTTGTAGAATGTTCCTCAATTTGGGTTTGTTGATGTTTTTCTCATGATTTGATGGGAGTTACAGGCTTTGGGGAGGAAGACCACAGAGATACATGCCGTTCTCATCACCTCATGTCAAGGGCACACACTGTCACAACGCCTTACCTCTATTGAAGTTGACCTGGATCTCCAGGCCGGTGCACTCACCAGCTTCCTGCGTTTTAAAGTCACTCTTCCTGTGCTCCACACTGCTCTTTGGGGAGAGGTCGTCGCGCACAGCCTGCACCTCGGGGGCAGCATCTGCGGCAAGTGTTTGGGATTCTTCCGCACAGGAGATTTGTCTCTTTCACTCATTTACTTATTCAACAATTTCTTTTATACTGAGAGTTATAATCCAATAGACTCCATTGTTTTGCTCACAAAATTCCCTTGGGAGCTCTTCCCATTGGCTTATGTGTCTCTGATGCTCCCATTATCATGGGTATATATATATATATATATATATATATATATATATATATATATATATATATATATATATATATATATATATTTTTTTTTTTTTTTGAGCATTTCCTTCCTTTCTGACACTGCAAGATGCTCTAGGCTCATTGTGTATTTCCTACCCCAATCTTAAGATTAGCTCTCTCTCTAAGCAGCCCTAGACTTTTTTTTTTTTTACTTGAGAGTAGTATTAGAAACCAAAATTAGAGCACCAGGTATGCTCTTTGCTAGTGGGTGCCATTGCTTCTGGACGTCTGAGCTGACAGAGCCAGGAGATGTGTGTGAATGCTAACATGTGAATATTCACATGCTACAAATGCTTCTACCTATCGCCGTCTGTTTCTGTGCTCAGCTAAACGTGAGCTCTTACTAATGTCTCTCAGTCTAGTCGGGCCCCAGGTGGATCGTTCTCGTCTCTTCCTGTTGCTTCTGTGCCCTCCCGCTCCGCCGTGAGGACCCTGGGCCCCACCATTGCCCATCCACTCGCTTAGCTGTTCCTTCTCAGTCTGTATGTTTAGCAGCATCAACATCCTTGGTCTGTGCTCCTTGGGAAACAACTTTACAACTGGAACCGAGGGCTTATGTGCAGTTCCTTTTGCCTCTAGTGTTACAGGCTCTCCTCATTTCCAGAGTCACTTGGGTCGGCCTCTTCCCCCACCCCCTTCAGGGAAATGGTTTCGACACCTGTAGCGTAGCTGGACCCGTTGTCACAGTCTTCATTCCCTCCAGGCTTTCCTGCTGTCTGTCGATTCCTCCGGGAAGGAGGAGCTAAAAGTGCTGGGTCCTCAGATCGAAGATATGTCAAGGGTTTCCTCAGAGAACCAGGCCCAGAGAAGCATCCCTGAGCTTTGAGCCAAACAGCGTTACTAGCATGTTCTTGCAACTTGGTGAAATGGAGGCTCCAAGATGTTATTACTAGGTTACCCTCACTAGTTTAAGAGTTGCAAATGCCCTTTTCTTAGCGGCTTCGGGGAAATGGAGTACTGGATGGCGCTCGAGTTGTCATTTGTTTTTTATTTAAGGCCTGTAACAGACCTTGAGTTAATGCTCACTGAGTGGAATTACGATTTGCGATGCCCCTGAATGCTCATGGCACGCCACTAGGCTTGGAGCGAAGAGACGTGCGTGTCGCCCCTCGTTTCTTCTGTGCAAACTTGTAGGCAAGTCTGCTGGGGTGTCGCCTTTCATTCTGTACTACACGTGGCCACCCAGGACCTCAGGCCAACCTGCCAACACTAGACAAAGGACAGGGCTCGTCACATTCTCCTCACTGCATGCTGCCCACGAGGTCAGCTCTGCCTGCTGGGTACTGGCTGGCGTTTTCCCTTTTCCCGTGGTGTGTTGTCAGCAGACCCATCACATGGATATAAATGAGGCTATGGAGACTAAAAAGGAAGAAAAGAAATTTGGAGAGTGGATGTCCACGCTTATGCGCTGTTCTGGTCTTGCTTTCTGGAACCGTCGTGAACTCTGGGTCTGCATTACTTTGATCTTTTAACTCTGGTTGATAGAAAGGAGATTGGCCTGAACTGCCTCGCAGAATCGACTCCCATGATGCTGGACCTCCCATCGGGTGGTGGTGGGAGTGCTTGGGAACACTTAGGACATGCATGTTGACAACTCTCCTGCTTCTGGAGAAGGAGTCACCCGGGCCTGCATGCCAGGAGCAAACAGCTGCGGTGAAGGGTCTGCAAGCAGGGGACGAAGGCTCCTGGGGGCACTGGCCGCACTCTTACTGAAGACATTGTCAACCAGCCCTGGACCTGGCCGCAGGGAGGAAGGGCGCTCTCCCGGCCATGGGCTCTGTGGTGCAGCTGCCTGTGGATTCCCTCCCGTGCTGTACCCTCCTCCCCACTGTCCTCTCCCTCGCCCCCTCCCTCCCTTGCTCCCTCCCCTTCACCTCCTGTCTTTAGAGACTTCACCCTCCCCCCACCCAGCACTAGTTCTTACATCCGACCCCACGCCCTACCTCTTCTGGAGCTCACCCTTCCTTCCTATTGTCTTAGTGTTGGCTCCCGAATGTCCCTCAGGTCCTCCAGCACCCTCTTTTTCTCTGGTTTGCCACTAACGAGGTAGTGGACATGTACGTGGAGGGTGTAGAGGCAGTGGCTGTATCACTGATAGCAACTGCTCCCGTTGGCCAGATGCCTCCCAAGTGCCAGGGTGTTCAGCATGCCACTTAATCCCTGAGGGCCCAGGACCTGGAGATGCCTCATCCATATTTGCAGGTGAAATTGCTGATGCGCAGAGGTCAGGGAAGGTTTTGGGGTGACCAGGGGCGTCTTCCCCTTGTTGGCTTCTCCTCCCCTCTCAGTTCTGCTCTTTTGTTTCTCATCTTACTGCCCAGCTTGGCAATGAAATTCTTTAAACCAGAGTCAGACGCAGGAAAATGTGCTTTCCAATTAAACGTGCTTCATTTCTTAGCTTAGGATTTTTCCTTCTAATTATTATTATTTTTGAACTTTAAGAGACTGGACAGTCCCTTGTAGCGAACAGGATGACTTAGACAACACCAAGTGTTTCATTGCACATAATTAGGTGTCACGCTTCTGGAGAAAGGTCAGCTTGGGAACTGGTCAGCAGAGATAATTCCATGTGGCGCATGAATACAAAGCTTTCCATCCATCTTGGCGGTTCGGGGTACGTGCTCAATCACATTAGATGTCCAAAAACGTGGCCTTGTCTGAGGCTTCATTCTGCCAGAAGTGCCGTGGGCTTATAGCATTTTACTTATTTATATGTTTTTTGACTACTGATAGTTCAGACTTAGGCCCCGGCGATGTAGGGGAGGGAGGAGGACAGAGCCCTGAGTGACCAGGATGGTAACACTCCCCTGTGTGCTGCAGGCAATGAGTCAACCTCTGTTGTGGCCTTGGACTCCCCCAGCCGCCCTCGAAAGCAAGGAGGGGCGGGCGATATCTAATCCTTTACCAAGTGGAGGACCTGAGCTTCAAGGCAACTCATTTTATGTCAGGAAGAGGCAATTCAGAAGCATTTTCTGTAGTCTTTACACACACACCTTTATAAAACTCTGAAATGCTTTTGTTAAGAATTTATCCTAAGAGGAAAAAAAACAGAGATCACCCCAAAGACTTATAATCAAGGTTTTGATTACAGTTTTTTTTTAAGGGGGAAATTATGAACAATAGAAAGTTACTTAAGGAGTGGTTTGGGTAAATAGATTCTGTGAGTGTGTAGAGTTAATTATTATGCAGTGATTAAAATTCATGATGTTGAGAAATATTAAGAACAGAGAATTGTTTGCCAAGTATTATAAATAAAAAGTACAGGTTATAAAAATATATGTATAGTGCGATTCTAGTTCTTGTAATATGCAAAAAAAAAAAAACCATCGAAAATCAAAATATTAGTAGGGGGAGAGAGAGCTGGCATTTTTTAATTCCTTATGATTTTCTGCACTTCATTAATTTTTTAGGCTTCTGTAATATGAAAAGTCCCCAATAATGTTATATATTAACGAATGCAGACAGAAAGGTAGTTTGTCCACAGCAACATGACTATTATCTAGAACTTTCTATTCCTAGGCAAGAGCTCTTGCCAGTGCTCCAGGTCAGATTTTTGGTGTTTAGTGCCTTTATTTCTAAGTGTTCTCATTGCCATGGCACCCAGCTTGCTCATCTTCAGAGAAGTACGAGGAAGGGATCTTCCATTCTGGAAAGGGCCAGCTGGTGGGGAGGGAGGAGCAGGTGTGGCCCGCACCCACCTCCACCCCTGCTTCCTCAGCCCTCGCAAGCTCCGCGGCACACCAGTGCCCCGGAGGGAGGTGTCTGTGACAGACACAGACAGCAAGGACCCATTTATTAAGTCTGCACAGGACGCCCAGCTGGGAGGGGTGGAGAGAAGCTGGAATGGCACGAGGAGAATCCAAGAGGACTTAGGCTGGGCAGTGAGCCAAAGGTAAACGTGACCTCCCACTGGGATGACAGGGTCTCGTTCCTGGGCTTGAGGGGCCAGCGGTGGAAATAGCACAGGGCGGTGCCGGCTGAGGGACAGTGCCCACGATGTGGGCCTGAAGGGAAACAGCAGTGTGTCAACATGAAGTCCGAGTCCTGGAGGCCCTGTGGGCCCCGGGGTGCGGGGCTTAGGTTTGGGGGTGCGCGGCTGGCCCTGCAGAAACCATGTGGGGGACGTGAGGCTATTGACATGGTTCCTGCCTGTTTTTCCACGTGAGCTTCTCACCTCCTTTTAGCTCTATGAGCGGTCTGAGGTCCTTCTAATGAACTGGGGGCGGGTAAGTTTTCTGTAAATAACAGGCGTTTCATGCCTGTGGTCTCCGTGACCTCAGTTGTTGCAGGACAGAGGTGGCCACAGATGAGATGCGAGCAGGTGGGCAGGCGTTCCAATAACACGTGATTTAGAAAACGTGTGGCCATGTTGCTTGTCTCTGGGGAAGCCGACCCTTCTCATGCTGGAAGCTGCTGGCGCTGGCTCTTCTCTCTGCCCGGGGCAGCTCAATGGACTCAAGCTCTCTTGCTAGGGGAGGAGAGTCCGCACAAGGAGAGGAGTGTCCCCTCACTCCAGGCGGCCAGGTCACTCCCGAAGCTTTCTGTTTAATTCTAGCGCGTGCACCGCCTCTTAAGACAGGGCGAGGCAAGACATTGACAGCAGGAGGTTAGATGGCTAAGGGGTTTGAAGCCATGTCATGTGAAAGAATTGGATAGCATTAAATTGAGGAAGAGCAAATTCATACCTTTGAGAGTTTTCCGTGGACGAGGGTCGGGGGTGGAACTCGCATGCACTGAGAGCATAACGTGCACTCTGCAGGGTGCTGGGTGGTCTGCGGGCTCCTTTGAGGAGGGAGGAGCTTTGCTTTGTGTGATGCCAAGTGTCGGAGAGGTGATGAAAGTAAGGGAAGCTTCCGGGAGATAAACTTATCCTCGATAGAACCAAACCTTAAAATATTCAGAGCCGTCCCAACATGAGTCGCCTCCTCAGTCACCAGTGATGTTTCTGTCCAGGCTCAGGCCCAAGCCATGGCTGGTGGCTTCGCCAGCGATGGGGCCTCTTTGGGAGTCGCCGTGAGCTCTTTGCAAAGCTCGCAGCTTTGCCTCTCACCCACAACACAAGAGTAGCCGCTGCCAGAGGTGACAGACCCAGCAGTTTTCAGCAAATCTGTTCTTCTCCACGATTCCTGCCTCCCAGACTTGGGATGGCAGGATTTGAAAACACAAAATCTCACCCTCAGATGGCGTGGGGTTTGGAATGGGGGTCCCAGCAGAAGACAGGCTGTTCTTGCGCCTAGTGGGTCCAGTAACCACGCTCTGGGGGCGGAGTCTCAGCGAGGGCCTCCGAGCTGTGATCCGGTGCGCAGAGGAGCACACGTGCTCAGATGGCAAGAAGACACCTGTTGGCGTGGCAGCGTTGGCTTGGCTGCAAGGCGCAGGAAAAGATTTGAGAGTAACTTAGGTTAGACCAGAAGAGACAGGAAAGAGTTCCTTTCAGGAGGATGTGTCGATTTCCCCTGTGGAGGCTCACTAAGCGGGCTGCTGTTTAGGTGTGTACATACAAAGATGTCATTGTTAAAAAAATGTAAAAATAGGAAACATCAGATGAATCAAATTTGATAAAATTCTCAGGAAGAACTCCCAGAGGGCTCAGCACCTACTGTGCATTAGGCCTCCTAAGGGAGAGGCATAGAGGAGCTGGATGTTCTGGTGTGTCCGGCCCGGAGCGTCTTGCACACTGGCTCCCCCTGAGCGCGTGTGGGGCAGCGGCTTGCCTGGGGACATGGGTCCCAGAGCACAGTTTCAGGCCCTACCTCACGTCTGCTGGATTGGCAGCTCTGGAGTGGGCCCCACAGTCCGTGCCATAACTGTCGCCAGGGTGCCAAAGGCTGAGAGGCTCAAGGCAGGATGGCTTTGCAGGTCACACTCATCTCTCCTGGGGCTCCTTGGTCTGGTTTACTGTACCCAGTGAGGTGCCTCATGACAAAGGGTTGCAAAGTACCAAAGGGTACTTTGGCAAACACCGTCTGTGAGATCCTTCTTTTGAAGAGAGAATGGCCCATTTTTGCAGTGCCGAAGGTTCTGAGAAGTCCTGCAGAGGGGGACTGTTAAATTTCAGCTCGCGTTTTTTTCAAATGTATTTGTCTGCCACCCCTTACTGAGTGATGCTAACATACCAGGCACCACAACTTTACTGCCACTTGACTGGTTGGTGAACTGACTTTTACTATGATGCAGTTTTAAATTCTCTTCTTTGTCCTGTCACTTAATTGTATCTACAGTGGATAGTAGGTCAAACACAATGATGTTAAAATGTAACCAGTTAAAGAGGAGGCTAAATACAGTCATTCCAAAATCACCTCAGACTCTTCCTAAAATCTATCAGGCTAGTCCCCTGATAAAATTCTTAATGCGACTTGGCCTGCTGTCCCCAGGACTTCAAACATCAGTGTGAAAGGGAAGTACAGCAATGATTGTATGGCATTCGTTTTCCCTGGGTGATTTTTGTGTGGGGTTCTCTGAGACAGCACTCGGCACTGTGTGTCACTCATGGACAAGCCCTGGCAGAGAGCAGACAGAACTGTTCCTTCTTAGCTCATCACTTACAAACAAAACCAGAGAAGTATCAGAATAAACCATGTGTTATTTTGGAGGGCTCGTACTGTAAGTATCCTAAACATCAAGCCACAGGAACTGTTTTGCTTTTTAAACCTGATTAAATTACAATTTAGATTTAAATATACATCTAGTCTTAAAAATGAACCTAATATACTTGTGAACATTAGTTGACATATGATTTTTCCTATATCATTAATTTGAAATAATTTGAAAAAAGGCACATCACTTATTATTTGGAATGAGAAAGCATTTGGATCCAAAAAATAAATTTTTACAATTTCACAAGTTTGTTAAATTTATTTTATAATAATCTTTAGTGATATGCTGCTCCGGGTTTTAGATTAAACTCTTTAGATTAAACTCTTTCTCTGAGAGATACCCATGCTTCACCCAGAGCCTCGGGCTTCATCCGCCCCAGGCCCAGGAATCCACAGGTTCGGTTTATCAGGACCCTGGGTGGTTCGCGGTCACGCGACAGTTTGAGAAATGCCATGTTCTGTTACGTCCTGATGGCAAAAAATATAAATCTGCGAAGGGGCGCCCGAGTGCACAGACGGCCGTCAGAGGGGGCTGTGCGTCAGAAACGGGGAGAAGCTACCTGGTTTCCCCTCCTTCACCTGAGACCACAGCGCCGCCAGCCCAGCACTGCCAGTGACCGCGCTAACCCTCGAAGCCGTGACTCCACCGTGTTTACGTAACGTGTGTGTGTTTATGGAAGGTTCTGCCATGCCACACACATCTCACAGCATATCGCAGCAATTCTAATTTTTACCAGTTTTCTTCACTTTATTCTCGCTTTCCGCACTGTGCTCTCCCGGGGCGTGCAGTGTTTCAATGCAGCGCGTGTGACCAGTGGGGCTGCTCGGAGGTTCAGAGTGGCTGCTGGCACCTCAGTGTTTGACTCAGGGTTCCTCACTAGATATTTTTCAAAGGTTTTCCTTAACTTTGTATCTATGGAAACATTCTTTTTGATCCAAAAGAATAATTCAGAAAATACCCTTCCTTTGAAGATATTCCATTTTAGGAAATTGGGCACAAAAAAACAAAAAGCCAATTAAAATGCTGAGAGCATTTGTCCAAGTCGACTAGACTGGCGGAGCAGGAATGTGTAAGTGCTGACAGGATGTGTCCCCCAAACCAGCTCGTGTATCTTCACAAAACACAGGATTCTGGTCGATAGCCAGAATTTGGAACAATTTCTTCTTCTTAAAAGAGTTTAAATAAATATATGTAATTAGAACTTGAAATCAAGGAGTTTGATCAGCCTAAGAACTTAGTTTTTTTTTATTTTAGAAAAATATTGCAGAACTCGATGGCTGGTGCTTCTAGCTCCCGGGCGATGTCCCAAGGTGGCTGTGAGGTTCTCCGTGTGTGACAAGCTGACTTTGTGGGTGGGCTGGTCACCAACTGTGGCCTTTTCAGTTTCTACCACATACAAATATCACTGCAAGTGCTCCACAGACAGGGCAGAGCCAGCCAAGCAAGGACGGTGTGGGGAGAAGTGGACTGGACAGGGCCAGTTGCCATGGCCTGGTGATCCGCATGGCCCCCGGGGCCCAGTTCACAGCAAGGCCCCGGCCTGTCCGTGTCCATGAGCATCCAGCACGTCCTGTGCTAGGAGTGCAGCTAGGCCCAGGAGGGCGCGGAGCCTGGGGCCTCTCCGCCACACAGGGCGCAGTGACAGCATGTGCTCTGTGGCTGTGCTATGGGCGGGCCTGTGAAGCCCACACTGGGATGCAGCGATGTGTGTTTTCTGCATCTCAGCTCTGCATTCCTGCTGCGGGTGGCACAGCAGCGGCGCTGTGGTGACACATGTGCCACGAGCTGTTCACTGGTCGTAGCTGTGTTCAGTCTCAGAGCCCAGCTGCTGGCTGGTCCTTGGGCTGCAAGGCCACCTTCCTCTCAGTGGGAGAGGAAGACCCGCCTCCGGGCCGAGGCTCTTTCATCTGTCTTGCTTTCAAGGTCCCATTCCAAGAGAAGGAGGTTCTTAATGTGGACATGGTTTGCCTTCCCTGCGCGGATGCGCCACCCCGATTCGAGTGCACTTCTGCTCCTGGTCTCGAGGGAAGGACGAGGCTCACCATGGCGGTGCTGGGGTCGTGGCTGTGTGGGTCTGTCTGCTCATGGCATGGCCGTGTCGCGTGCCGCCAGCATGCCGTGCGCCCGCTGCGGGGTGCTTCATCCTCACAGCTGCCGAGGGAGGAGAGTCCACCCGCCTCGCAGCTGAGGAGGCTACGTGCAGGGGTCTCTGCCAAGGCCACGCATTTGCCATGACGCAGAGCAGGCCACTCCACCACCCCACGCATAAACAAAGGTGACTTTGAAAAGGAACGTTTCTTCAGATCTTACACCTCCCTTTCCTTTGCTGAAGCCGTTCCTAGAAAAAATATAGTTGAATGTAACCTCAGGTTTTAATGGACCTCTCTGTTTCCACGAGGGAGAGAAAGACAAATGGCTTTGCTGAGAATCTCTGTTTCGTGGTCTCTGGCCATTGAAACCGGTTGATGAGGAGTTGCCACTGCTGGTCAGTGTCAGTTACCAAGGGACCGACTGCACTGGGCATGATGCGGGGGCTGTCTAAGGGTTAAAGGAGACAGGACACACAAAATCACTAGCAACAGGTGGCAGTGAGTGTGAGGGTCAGTGGGGATGTGCACAGGGAGCTCTGGGATGTGTCGGGAGCAGTAGGCACTGTGCCTGAGGAAGTCAGCTGGGCCCCGAGGGAAAGCGAGGCTCATCTTGTTTAACTATGTCTTGTATTTTTAAGTTATGAAACCTGCTTTGTTCCCTGTACAAAAGCCAGGCAGTGCTGTGCTGTAAATGCCTTGGAGGTGGTTGTGAGCGGCCGGGGGTATTTTCTGCATTCACATGACTCGGGTTTGCAGGGTGCCCCCCGGGGGTGCACCTGCAGCGTCTCAGGAGGATGTCCCTCCACGTGCTGGCCGGTGCTGGCCTCAAGGCAGGAGCCTCAGGAGGAACTGCTCAGTGATCAGGATGAGGCAGAGCACAACGGGTGGCCCGCACATTTCAAAAGAACACGTACATGCTGGGGAAAAGCAAGCAGGTGACAGCCTGGGCCCTGGGTCCAGGTGTCCAGGTGACAGCCGTCTCCAACGTTGCCCAGTGCCAGCTGTCATCCCGATTTGTGCTGTCCAGTGCCGGCTCTCATCAGCTGGGTTTTACAGGCCTCTGGGAAGTTGGCGTAACAGCTAATCCGGAACTGCTTTTGCCTCCCACCGGGGCTGTCAGCGGTGGGAGGCGGGCCCGGCCACCAGTCTCCAGCTGAGGTTCCGGTGGGGTGCGTGCTCTGCCCACCATGGCAACGATGGCCTGCAGTGTCTGCGCCTGGACTTAGAGGGGCCACCCCTCCAACCTGGAGGGCCAGGTGGTCACAGTGGGGGGAGACAGGGCTGCGTCTGCTGGGTCCCCAGCGCCATCCCCCTGGATTTCTGCCCAGAAACCTGATGGGCCAGCACCCCCTATGCACTGAGCGGTGCTCCCACCCATGGAAGGTGAACCATCGTGGAACGAGGGTGCACCTGTGGGTTCCCAAGCATCTTGTAGCCGTGAACTGTGACTGATGACAGTTTTCCGGTGAAAGGAGGGATCGAACCCAGAGAACAAGTGGCTGGGCGTGGGCTCGTCGCTTCTGGGAGCAGGGGCCTTGGAGGGTCTCTCGTTTAGCTTCATGCGCTTACAAGCCAAGAAGTGACTTCCTACCATAGTAAGTCCCCCAATTCACTGGGCACCTGCCGTGGTCCCGCACAGGGGCTGTGGACGGCCAGCTGTGTGGGGATGAGGTGGAGCCGGCCAAAGGGGGATTGTGCCCGGCTCTGGGTCTGAGAGGTTGTGGGACCGCTGTGTGCCACCAGAGCTGTCCTCCCTGACATCCGCCGGGGAGGAGACGGGAGCTCAGGACCCGCCACAACAGTAAGGGTGCCTGTGGGGGCCGCAGCTGGGGAGGCCTGCCTGCGGCCCCGGCACAGACCTGTCTGACTGCTTCTGGTTGTCACAGCTCAGTTCAGGAGCGACCTTGGTACGCAAAGTGCCGTGTACGTGAGTTGTCCTGCAGCGTCTACAGCACTGCTGCGCAGACATCTGAGAACCGAGAAGCAGGTCCCACAAAAGAGAACGGCCCTGGTCAGTGAAGAACAAGCAAAGTGTGTGCCAACCCATGACCCAGCCCAGGACCCAGCCCCAAGTGAAACCAACAACAACAGCAACGACAAAGACTGCCACCCACCCTGGGCTCCCTGAGGCGCAGCCAGGTGGGGCCCTGCCCCCCTGCTGGTTTCCATGGACTCTTCTGGTTTATTCAGCATCAGCCTGTGGACGCGCCTCAGGTTGGCTGCCTTCGGAGCGGTGCTCCACATCATCATTTACAGGCCGGGCCTCAGGACAGATGCACCGGTCCACACCTTCCATTCATCTGCAGGGGGCTGAAGGCCCCTGAGTCCAAGCATCGCCAGTGCCCACCGTGTTCCTTCTGGGGGACTGGGAGCTGCCCTCCAGGCCCCTGGGCTGGGGCAGGGCGTGCAGGCGACAGCGGAACTGCCAGCAGGCGGGAGCCCGGGGGTGTCGCCCTTGGGGTCCAGTGCAGTCAGGAGGGGCAGCCTGCAGGCCCAGGGCCTCTGCACGGACTCGGTGACTCTCCCTTTGGGTGCAGACCCCCGCGGGGCTGTGCAGAGGCACAGGCTTTCCCCTCCTCCCTCCGGATCTGCGCCAGGCCCACTGAAGGGCTCTGGGGTGGAGCCGGGGAGGAGACGAGACCGCAGGCTAGGTCTGGGCAGTCGGCCTCGCCACGAAAGGTGCTCACGGTGTCGCCTGCCCCTGTGGGCAGGTGGCAAGGCCAGGGGGTGGGGAAGAGCGCGTTCCAGGGAGAGACAGACCAGGCTTTGTCTGACATGGGCGTGTTGTTCTCCTCCCCGAGTCCCAGTTTCCCCTCTGTAAGTTGGCGGTGGTGGTTGCAGCCCCATTGGTAGGACACAAGGTTATGCACGGAAAGCACGCGGTCACACCGGTCAGCAGGTGGCAGCTTTAGTGAAATCCTGGGAGTGAAACCACACAAGATGCTGGGAACTTTCCTTCATGGTATTACTATTTACTGCTCCAGGAAGCTCAAAGAAGAACAGCAATAAAGTCACAGAAAAGCCAAGTATGAGAAGACTTTTTTTTGTGGAAAATCCCCATTGGGAAAATAGTAAAATACTTGTTGTTAACATGAACCATACACGCCACGTGCCAGGTGGATTTTGCTAGTTTCATTTGGCTATGACACTGAGCTATCCTGGCTGGTAGCATCATCAGCTCAATTGTAAAGAACATTGGGTGGAGATACTCGGGTTCTGCAGAGTGTTGTAGAAGATCTGAAACCGCTGCTCCTGCTCACAGGGCCCATGTGGCGGGGAAACCGCTTTAGTTTTGTGAGAGAATTCATTTTACATTGATCTCTCTCTTACAACATTCCATGCAAAATCTCTCTATTTCATTAGTGAGCATGTGGGAAGGGAGTTACTTCAGCGCTGTCGGGTGAGCGGACCTGGCCCAGGAGGGTCCCAGGAGGGTGGCTGCAGGACGTTGGTGGTCTCACACCCTGGAGGCCACACCCTGGGAATGGAAGGGGCTGGGGCAGCTCTGAGGCTCGGGGAGGGCCCGGTTCCAACCAGCGGGGGTGGGGATCCTGCTCACACTGACTGTCTCCAGCACAAAATACAAAACCCTTTCTAAATGCCTCTTGAGAGTGATGGGGTGTGAGAAACAGAGCTGGCCCAGCTCCTTGCGGAAGAGCTGGATCCATTTTCATTCCAAAAAAGATAAGAAAAAGAGGCACCAAGATGGTGACAAGATACTGCTCAGTATTCCAAGAAACTAAAGGGGAAGCAGAATTAGAACTAAAAGGTTCAGCACGTGTGTAGTGTTTGCGATTGTGTGTGTTGTGTATGTCTGTGTAGTGTGTGTCTGTGTGGGTATTGTGTATATGTAGTGTGTGTCTGTGTGTGTCAGTGAGTGTGTGCATATTGTGTGTGCATTGTGTGCTGCGTATGGCTGTGTTGTGTGTCTGTCTGCTTGTGTCTGTGAATGCGTATGTGTGTGTGAAGCTGGAGGGACACCTCAGGATGTGATGAGTAAGGGGCCTCGCTCCCTGGCCGCACTCTGCATGGTCAGCCCAAGGGACAGTTTGAGGGTTTCGGAAATATCGCCTGTTTTCATGGAAAGGGTAAACAACACCATTCGAGTTAAGGAATTCCAGTTTTGAGCCGTGGATACCAAAAGGTTAAGGGTCAGATGGACTGCTGTGGCCTCTCCTCAAGGACTTAGCTGCTTGGCTTCAGAGTGACATCTGAACTTGAGACCATCTGTGAGCTTGGCCCTGAGCAAATGGACTGGAGCTGCTGGCCAGTCTGCAGGGGAGGACGGGAGGTGCTGGCTTGGAGAAGGAGGCGTGTTCAAGCCTGAGCACAGGATGGGGCCCAGTGTTCCTCAGACAAATGTCTTTTTCTTTCTCTCTCTGATTTATAGTCATAATTAGTATTAGTAGGTGGCTGATATTTAAAATGAAATATGGCCTTTCTTAATTTTAGAGCAAATTACAACACAAACAAACCAGCAGTCAAATCAGCGTGTTGCCTGGCTGGGTGGGATATGCATAACACCTACAATTCTGGTAACAGAGAAACAGAGACGCCGCAGAGGGGGGCTCCCCAACGCTGTTCTTCACGGCCCCCTGGAATGGACTGGCACAGGTGGACGCTGAAGACAGGTTGTTGTTTCAAGGCTGGAATTCAGGACTTAATTGTGATGCCTGTCTCGTCCTGATCGCGTTTAATGTCAGCCATGATTAGAGCAGGATGGGAAGTGGATAAAGGCTTTTTCCTGCTGCCTTTTCTAGCGGAGTCTGTCATCTGCCGCTTCCACGTGACAAACACAGAATTCTAAATGAGAGTCTCCAGCCTGGGCCCTGGGACTGCCCTTGTCCCCTGCGTCCTGCCTCCCTCCTCTGTCTGCTGTGGGCACTGGACATACTCTGAGCTAATCCCGGGCAAGGGGAGGGGAAGCCCTTCACCTCCGAGTGCCTGGAGTCTGGGGCAAGTCCCTGCTCCTCAAGTGAGACCCTTGGTCTGCTTCTGGTCACCTGTCACACGGTCTCCTAAGTAGAGTCTCTGAGGCCAGCTAACCTGGCCCTAACTTGACTCCCCCTGATGCTAAGACCAGGCGAGTCGAGTAACCTTCTCAAGGTCACTGCTTTTGCAGGGATGAGGTTGGAGGAGTCTCCCTGGCTCGCCACTGGGCAGGACGTCTCTCGATTCCTTGGGGGTGGTTGTGGCTCTGCCACTGGCCGAGCCCTGTTCCTCCAGTGAGAAATAAGCGCCCAAGGGAGGCATGAGGGGGCCTAGAACAGAACCCTGAGAAACAGCAAAGTGAGTGCTCTGCTCAACCCACAGATAAAGTAGGTGGAATGTGTTCAAACGAGACTGAGGACAGAAATGCTGTTTCTCACGAGGTTACGTCGTTTCAGGGGAATGGAACCTTTGCTTAGAGGCTGGTGTCCAGCTGGCCGCGCGGCTTGCATGGCGGCGGGCCCTGCGTCCCGGCTGACGTCTTTGGGCTTCGCCTCTGTGATGTGGGAACTGTAGAATCCAGCTCGCAAAGCCGTTGATACGGCGGACGAGGCCACGGGTCTGGGTGTCCGTACTAACCCTGCGCTCCGTCAGACTGCTCCTCTGGTCACGGACGACGTTGGCTTGGCAGCCTCTGCAGAGCCTGGTCCTTTGCCCCCTTCTACCCGTATCCGTTCACGGGAATCAAATGCATCAGCTGTGAGGGGCTCAGAGCAGCTCCTCATGAGGAAATTTATGACTGGATGCTCACAGTGACCCCTGGGGGGTGGATTCCTTTGTAATTAATGGCTTTCTAATTTGTCATTCTCTTTCATTCACACATTTCCTCCCGAGCACCTGCCGTGTGCCAGACACAGGGTGGCCATAGAGGAAAAGGGCAAAGGATAAAAAGATAAATCCATGTGGTTCCCCACCCTGAGATGTGCCCTTCAGCCGCAGTCACACTCAGTGCGGCTGAGTCTGGCCGCGACGCCCGCACGAGTCAGGGACGTTTGCACGAACGGGGTCTGCCAGCGGGGAGGGGGGGGAGAGGGCACGGTGCTGTGGGCGGCACGTGCTCTCGTGTGGCTGCAAGGTGCGGCGTGTGCAGAAAACACCAGGCCTGCGATGGCTCTCGGCCCCCACTGGGGCGGGCATGAACACAGGGTGGGGGCCTCTTCAGAGCATTGGCCGCACCCCGCTGTTCACGCCTCGCCTCCCTCACTCCCCTCCCAGGTGTGGGTTTTCTCCAGTGCTCTCTGCATTTAAGATGTGCTTGGTCACAGGCTGGACGTCTGCTTCTTCTGACCGCCCTGCCCTGCCCTGCCCCGGTGGCGCTTTGCACTCCCACCTGTCTCTCCTTATGGAGCATGAGTGTCCTCCTCCCTCTGCCTCGTCCCTCTGTCCTGGCGGCGAACGCAGGCTGGTGTCCACTTCAGACATGCGTGCAGTGGGCATTATGCAGAATGCTTGGGAGAAGGACCCAGAGATCCCATTCTGGCGATGATGCTGACAGAGCCTCATGGGTCTGGCCCCCTCAGGGGCTCTGCCAAGGAGGTGTCTGAGGAGATGGCTGGCCCATGTCCCTCGGCTGCTCACATGGAAGATCCCCCTTCCTGCCGGGGCAGATGGCCCCTCCCTGTTTCCAGAAGAGACAGGCTGTGTATGAGAGTATTCTCCAGATGAAGAAGCCGGTCCCCTCGTGGGCTCCAGCCAGGGGCACGTTGTTCTGGCTTCCAGATGATCCAGCATCATCTCAGAAAAGCCAGACGCAGGGAGCCTGATGTGGATGTCTGCACCGTTTCTTTGGGACTTGGGAGCTGGCAGGTGCCATGGACTCTGATAGACGCAGCCTCTTCTTTGTGACCCTGATCGTTTCTGTTTTCTGTCTTTTCCCCAGGCTGCTTATTGGAGGATGGCCTTTGCAGACCCTCGGAGACCTGTGTGAACGGTGAGTGCGTGTCCCCGGCCAACGTGCGGCTGTGGCTCTGGGTTTACCTGTGCTGCCAAAGGCAACTCCAAGGACAGGGTCACCGTGGGGAGCGACGGCTCTGGGCGAGGTTTGCTTCGTTCGGTGCTCCTGAGGAGAGCCATGGGCTGGCAGGTCTCTGGACCTTATTAAGACGGGAGAAGATGGAAGGCGAGTGGGGGTGGAAGGCACTCTGTGTGCGTGTGTGCATCTGCGTCTGCGCCCACTCCCGGCACGTTAAGACAGCGTGTGAGAAGCCTTGCCACCGGGGCTGGTGGAGCCTGACACTGACTGGATGGGCGGCCGCAGGCGGGCCATGCCCTGCGGCCCGCACACTCGGCGCCGAGCCCTTGGGAAAGACAATATTTGGTGCTTTGAGTTTTCAAGCGGGGGTCATAAGGAGGGACCTAAGATGCCGCAGCGGGGAGTCCTCCTGGTAGCTGGGCTCTGGAAGAGGGGGCACACGTGCTCCCCACCTTGTGATGCTCGGAAGGGACGTATGTGCTTGGAAGGGCTGCCTCACGGAAGAAGATAAATGTAGTGCCCGGGACAATGCACACTCTGGTGGGAGCTCTTCACAGCTAAGAGGAGGGGCCAGAGCACCCACCCAGGAGCTCCTGCCGGGCCTGCCCCTGGGCCCCAGGCCGCTCTGGGGAGACCAGTGAGGGGCGAGGGTCCTCCTCTTGCTGAGGGCCCATCTCTGTCCTTATTTCATGCTGTGAGTCTGGTAGCGGCGCCCCTTACTCATCCTGGTTTTCTGGGTACCTGTGGGTAGAGCTTGATTCTCAGACTATATTGGACCCCTGAGATCCTTTTATCAAGGTCCTCCCCGAGGTGAAGGTATGAAAGGCAAACACCAGATGCCCCAGTGTCCCGTGTGAGAACCATCCTGGGTCCAAGGCTGTGGCTTTGTCTGTGTCCTGGTAGCTCACAGGCCCTGGGAACAAACTGCCGACCGTTCTGGACAGTTCCATTCTGCGTTTGTTCTTTTCGGGGGAGACGTCTGTGCAGAGTGTGATAAGTGGTGACCCGGGGTGCAAGAGAGTAGGACAGAAGTCTGTCGGTGACTGCGGAATGCCTCCTGCGGCCACCGGGGCCCCGCCCGCCACATGTCTCTGCACCACGCTCCTGGCGTGGACGGCCCCTCGCTCGGCCTCACTCTGGGCTCCTGTACTTGTACCTTCTGCAGCTTTTATTTGGAGGCAGCTTTTAAAAAATAATTTTATTTAAAAAAAGCCTCCGTGTGCCCTCGGGGAAGGGAAGGTGGGACTGTGAGGGTAGCAGGTATGTGCGCACTGCATCGACGGGAGGTGCCGTGCACCTGCTGGCCGCATGTGCCCGTGGCTGTGGCCTGTGCCCACCCTCCCCCCCATCGCCCCCGTTGGCAAGCAGCCTGTGTGTCGGGACCACCCTTGGAGGTTTTCCTCAACTGCGAGGTGACCCCAAACTCCCCGCCTGACGTGGAATCTCATCAGTGTCATATAAGGTAATGGCTTTGAATTCTCTGGAAAAGGAAAGCAATTTAAATGTAAATGTAAACACGCAGGGCTTGATTTAAAGAGACTGACGACGATATTTGATATTTTCTCTAGTAAGGGCTGGTTTGGACATAGCAAAACAGACATCGTCCAACCTCACAAAATTGTGCGTTGTGCATAGTTGGTGGGGAGGAATAAAAAAGGTAATGGCCTGGATTTATGGTTGCTGCTGGTGACTGCATGACAGCCTGACCCACAGAGAGGTGTGGCACAGCTGCTGTGTGGAGTCCAGAATGTTCTGTGGGCAGACATAGGGTTCTTCTCTCTTTCTCTATGGTCTTACTCCTTTTCTTGGGTTATAGGTAGAAATATATAATTCTAGTAAACTTATATATGTTTTCTTAAGCTCAACAAACCATGGTAATCACAATTAAAATAAAAAGGTTTGCATGACATAAAGTACAGCTGTCCTTCGGTACCCTCAGGGGAATGGTTCCCAGGCCCCCTGTGGACATCAAACACCGAGGATGCTCAAGTTCCTGATATGAGACAGCCTAGAGCAGGGCTGCAGCCGGCCCTTGGCATCTGTGGGCTCACAGCACCCCTGCCCGCAGGTGGAACACCATTGCCATCCCAGCTGGTCGAATCCTCAGATGCAGCACCTAGGGCTATGCAAGGCTGACAGTATAGTCATTGAAAAAATCTGTGTACATAGACCCGCGTCGTTCACAGGTCAACTGAACTTTACAAAGAAGGTCAAAAGATAACTGTACTCACTACCTCACACCTTTAGGGTGACTACTGTAACAAACAAAACAGCAGACAAGTGTTGGTGAGGACATGGAAGCATTGGGACCCCAGTGACTGCTGGTGGGAATGTGAAATGGTGCAGCTTCTGTGGAAAGAAATCGGCAATTCTGCAACAAGTTAAACGTGAAAGGTGCCGTACGGTCCACTTCCGGGCGTGTGACTGAAGGACGGAGGGCGGGACTCGGGTGTCCGTGCGCCCGTGTTTGCAGCGGCATCACTCACAACAGCTGACACGTGTAGGCCACCCACGCACATGGATAAGCAGCAGAGCATTGCTGTCGCCCGAAGAAGGAAGAAGTTTCTAACACGTGCTACCACATGGGTGGACGTTGAAGGGTGATGCTCAGTGAAGTGAGCCGGTCACAAAAGGACGGGAGTCGTCAACGTCACTGACATGAGGATCCCCAGGTACGCAGACCTCGTTTGCCTGTGCCCAGAGATCCTGCATTTTCATCAACGTGCAGGCAGGACCCTCCGCCAGCAGAGATTATGACTTGCAGAAGGCTCAGATGATGTTCAGCGTTTTATAGCAATGAAGTATTTTTAATTAAGGATGTATTTGCACACTTAGTATACTATACTATAGTGTAAACATAACTTTTATGGCACTGGGAAACCAAAAACTTCATGTGACTCGCTTTATTCCGATATTTGCTTTATCGCACTGGTCTGGACTAAATCCACAATATCTCTGAGGTCTGCCTGTAGTCTGGGTCATAGAAACAGAACAGAGATGGTGGGAGCAGGAGCTGGGGGTGGGGGACATGGGGAGTTAGTGCTTGATGGGGACCGAGTTCCAGTTTGGGAAGGTGGGAAAGCTCTGGAGATTGGGGTGGCAGCGGCACACCAATGTGAATGTGCTCAATGCCGCAGAACTGTACACTTAAAAATGGGTAAGAGGGTCAATTTTATGTTATGTCTATTTTACCACAATAAAAAAAAAAAAAGACAAACAGACTGGAGAAACCTGCAGTAACAGCGGCGGACAAGGGTTCAATTCTTAACTACAAAGGGCTCCCACACATTATAGGAAAATGGCAAAGAATTCAGTAGGCAGATGGGCAAAGATGTGAATGGTAACTTTGAGACGCAGAAATGAAAATGGCCCATATGATGTACGAAAATATGTTTACCCTCCATAATAATTAGGGGAACATAAATATAAGCATGCCATCAGATTGCAAAAATGACAAAGATGAATAATATCCAGTTCTGGGAAGAACTAGGGGAAATGGACATTTATGTACTTTGCTGCCAAGTGTGTGAATTGATAACAATCTTTAGGAATGTAATTTGGCAATACCTATTACATGAAAATATACTGATGATTTATTTTGGGGATTCACAAGTATAAAAGCAAAGGTATAGAACAGTATTTATAATGGCAAAAAACTGTAGAGTCTGCAAGTTCACCGATGTGGGAATGGTTTCATCAATTATGGTGAATCTATAGTGTGAAATGTTATGTAGCGCTTACGAACAAGTTAAATGTCTATTTCAGGAAAATGTTCGTTATGTGGTAAGCGGAATATGTAAGTTGCAGAGCAGTTGGTTATAATATGATTGCATTTTCTGGGAAAGCTCATATATGTATACAGATTTCCCATTCCCTGTATGACCAGAAAGAATGATGTAAAAAGGATCAGTGGCATCTTTGGGGGGCAGTTTGAGAGGGTGCACATGGAGGCATTATTACCTATGTTTAAATATCTTGACATTGCTTCATGAATTAAAGCAATCTCCTGTTACCTTTGTAATAAAACTAATCTAATACAGGCACATCAGTGTCTGCTGAGCTGATTCTGACAGGCAGGTCTGCTTAAAGCCTGCTGACTCGGGCCCTGCCCTGTGTGGGCCAGGACTCCAGCCAAGCCCCCAGCCCTCACACAGGGGGCAGTCACGGGGAGCCATGAGACCCTGTTCTGGCTACAGGCGGAGGCGTTGGGGTGGAAACATCTCGGGCATCTGAGGTGGGTAGGCAGGTGGATAGATGGTACCTAGAAGGTGGTCTGTGAAATGGGGGTAGCACTGAGCAGGTAATCGGACAAAAAGCCGGGCACAAAATGGCCCAGGAAGACCAGTGAGGGATACTCTTGGGGGCCACGCATGGAGGGAGCGAGGCCTGAGGCTTGGGTGGGGCAGCCGGTCCCTCCAGGGTGCTGCTCCAGCTCCAGGGAGTGACATCCATCAGTGAGTGGAGCGAGAGCCTCACTGGGCCGGCTGAGTTATAGGGCACTGTGGCCAAATCTGGAGGAAGCTGGTCTGGGGTCAGGTCAACCCACGCCCCGCTGCCTCTCTCTTGTGTCGGCCCTTTGGGGGCTTTAGCTGTGGCTGCTGGTCATCACTGGGCACAGTGAGTCCTCAGCACATGAAGGACCCCCACTTACCCCCCTTTCCTCCATTCTCCCCTTCCCTCCCTCCTTCTTTCTTTTCCTTCTAAAGCTTTGTTCAGGTTCAAAGGAAGCAGGCCAAATCAACATTTTTATTCGAGGTTCTCAGAACACTTTTTTTTTTCGGTTTTCATTTTAGTGTTTGGAGATTGCAAGCCGGGTCTGTCAGCTGCTTGTCATGACCTGCTGGGGGACTCAGCACGCTGGGGCAAATTCGATAAACAGAGCTATTCTGTTTTATTGCACTGGAAAAAATAGAATAATAAGAAGCTTTAATTTGATAAGTGGGAGACTGTGAGAAAGTACAGTCGGTTTGAAAAAGAGATTAGGTAGCAGCAATAAAATCTGCACCATACGAAGCATGAGCCACTCAGAGGGCCTGTGAGCTGGACGTGCGGAAGCCACCGGGCTGGCCCGGGAGACCAGGCTGCAGGATGAGCCATGGGGTTCAGGGCCTTCCAGCCTGTAGGGCAAATTTTGGGGAACTTAACACTGGGTTTCCACCGAATGGCTTTAAGAAATCAACTTCATAACAACCGTTTTTACCACTTTGGGGGAGATGATGCTCCTGTCCTGGCCACTGCTATTCTGCTAATACAGCGACTCTGTGGAACGACGTGCTCGGCAATGGCCTCCTGACTGGGCATCTAGACTCCAGGAGGTGGAGTCTGGTAACAGTTTGTCTGGATGGGTCACAGTTCATGGCGTTGGAAATCCCGGGTGATGATGCTGAGGAGCATGGCCTCTAAGGGTCATTTTCTCAGGGAGGCGTAGAGGCCAAATCGGTGGGTTTCGACCCTCAACAATGATGCCAGTTCACTCACCTCTTTGGGCCGTTCCTGAAGCGGCTTTTGGATGTTAGCATGCAATGTTTGAGTGTCTGCGTGGACCCTTTGGCTGGAGGTCGCGGGTGGGGTTCTCGTGAAGGTTCTCCCGGTGCTGTGGGAACGATGACTAAGCGCGTTCATGCACACGTTCACCCTTTCACTCAACGCTTCCCCTGCAAGCCCTCGCTGGGCCTGCTTCTAACCTGTGGGGGTGTTTCGCTGTTGTTTTTTTGTTTAAGTGCCCTCAGAGTCCGTTTGTCTGGGGTCAGAGAAGTAATTCCTTTAAGGAAGTGGTGTTCTGCTCAGCCATTCAGGTCTTCCCTCCCATTGAACTGTGTCCTTGGTTCTTGATGATGGCTGGGGAGACGGTGTGAGCCTGCCAGGGAGAGCCCCACCGCTCCCTGGTTTGGAGCTATCATGGATTACTTCTAAACTGAATTATACAGACACTATGTGGACATGCTCTCATTCAAAACAAGCAATTTAGAAATAGAATAAAAAGTGGCATGTTTCCTTCATATCCTCCGTCTCACCTCAGCAGAGGCGGAGGCTGTGACAGTTGCTCTGCGCCCTGCCAGCCTGCGCCCCACGTAGGTCACCAGGAGGCACACTGGGCATTTCCTCGCGACATCCGGAGTTTGCGGAGGAGATCTAGCCAGAGCGCACGGCGTGGTCTCACCCGCTCTGTGCTGTCCTCGGTGCTGAAACAGTCTCTGTCTCTGAGGCAGCTCTGCAGGCAGGTCGCGCCCCCTGGTCCTTCCAGAGGGGCAGCGGGCACCTCGCACGCAGACCCAAAGCCCAGGGGGGCGGGCTTTGTCCTCGGTGAGCAGGAGGCTTGTTCCACTCCAAGTTCCAATTAATCAAACCTAAAAGGGAAAGGAAATTAATTACTGAGTTAAGCGGTGTGAAGCAAAGTTTAATTTGGCATATCAACAGGAGAAGAAATGCAATTTTGAGCCTTCACATTAATGACTTGAGAGGAGTTAAAATGGATTCAGCTCCGTTTGTGCACACACGCATGCACACTCACACGCATTCAGAGGGCGGCGTGACTGCAGGCACCCCGGCTCTGAGTGTTCCTCGGCCCCCGCTGCCCTCAGGCTCGTCTCGCCAGCGTGTTGGGATGAAGGAGCAGGAGGGGCGCTGCCTGATGCCTCTTCACCCCTGCACACCTGGTCGCACCTGCAGCTTGCACATTCGAGGAAGTGGGTTTCGCTTCTCTCTGTCTCCAGGGTAGGGCAGGAGTTGTGCTTGCCGGAGCCCGAGCTGAGGTCCTCGATTATGGGGTACACACCTCCCTCTTAGCAGCTCTGGGCCCTGAATTTTCAGATACATGGGCTGGTTCTTCCTGCATCTAGGCTGGATTGAAAGGCATTCGTGTGTTAGGGGCTGGTTCTTGTGTCTTCTCGGGGCACAGGACGTGTTCGTGCCCGTGTCAGTCAGTGCCATTGAGGCAACCCTACTGCAGAAGGTCCCAGAAGCCACTAGGAAGGCACCCAGTTGTCATTCCAGATGGCCCATCCTGTTGGTCGGTCTTAGTTCTTTAGCAAAACGGAATTGATTTTATGTTTTTTGCCCAATTGTTGAAACACTATGCTATGACCTTATTTGATTATAACCTATGTCCAGATGGAATTTTTCCCCTTCTATCTTATTTCTGGCATGCTAGACCCCATTACGATGGCGGTAGGAGGCGTCCCCACCCCTTCGGCAGGTGTCTCTTTAACCCGTGGCGGGAACAAATGCTCCTTGGCAAGTCTTGTTCTTATTTGTTTCGGAGAATGGAAACACACTCAGGCAAGCAGAGGACACCAGAGGTGGTGGTGGGGGGAGGTCGGGGGCCAGTTGTCGCGGGTCCAGTGCTCAGTCATCAGCTCCGTCTGTTGAGGGGGGATCGGCTCAGGCCAGTCTTTGGACTCAACCACTGAGTTGTGTGTCTCCTGGCCCAACGGGGTCAGAGACCAGGAGGCCTTGGGCTGCTGGCACCCGCTGTTTCAGCAGGGCTGGCAGCTCCTCCCTGTCACAGAGAAAGTGTATCAGCAGTCTGTATTTTGTTTCTTCACTCTTTAAAAGTAATCAGAAACAAACAAACTAGGCCCAAACTTTACACATTGTTCTATCTGTTCATTGTGGATTAATGTTTCCATTTCCTTAATCTGGAAGCCTGATGTCATTGACTCACCTGGGGTGTATGTGTGTGTGTGCGTGTGGGTACCCATGTGCACACCTGTGGTCGTGGACTCCACAGTGGTCTGGCAGTCAGGAAACTTGGGGCCAGTCTGGGCTCTGCCGCCAACAGTGTTCTTGACCTTCCGTTCAAATCTCTTCTTCATTGAAGGGGCCGGATTCCTCACCTGTAAAATGAGGAGTTTGACCACATCAGTGGTTACAAACCATGGCTGCCCTTGAGAAACTTCTGGAAGTTTTTCAACAATACTGGTGGTGCCCAGGTGTTGCGGGCAGAGCTGGATCAGAATCTCTGGGGGTCTGGGCATCAGCTTTTTCCCTCTTTATTCCTTTCTTCTTTTTTTTAAGCCCTCTAAAGTGACTCTAATGTGCAGTCAGAGTTGAGAACCACTGGCCCAGTGATGGCTAAGTAACCTTCCGACCCTGAAAGTTCCATGACCTCTGCAGTGAATGCCAGCTGCGCTTTGTGCAACGAAACCAGAGGTCTGGAGGGGGAATCCAGTCTCCTCATTACTGCTCCTGTGGTTTGTTAGCGAGAACATCATTAGCATAAATGATATTTCTCTGTGGACATGCAAATCAATGCAAATGACGAATTTGCCATTTCAGAAATTGCAGATTACAGTGCAAACCTGTCTTAGGTAAATAACCCTAGTCTAATTGAGTGACAGCATTCTGTGTTGCGTTATTAAGCCCAAGACACAGGAAGACTAAAAATGCTACAATTTATTGCTAATATCTGCATAACTTGTTTTTGCAATTTTATGGGAAATTTCATATGCTTTATTTCATTTGAGCCGTGAAATTCTGGTTGCATCATAGAGTGGCTACTTGTACCACTGTCTATTGTCAGGGAGAAACAGGAGTGGGTGGTGGGGGGAGCAGGAATGGCACACTTGGCTGAAACAGAACACGCAGCAAGACCCGATCTGGGGCTGCTTGGCCTTCAGCGATGGCGTTACCTGATTTCCGGAGGCCGGTGACTTAAACATGTGCCATGCAAGGCGAGGAGACACATTCTGTGTTTATGGAGGTCCTTTTTGTCACCGTGCAGTCATATGACAGGAAGACCACTGCAAGGGAGGGGATCTGGTTTCGAGGCCTGAGTTGCGTCTCCAGGATAAGCAGCTCAGCACAGGCGACCACACACATGTCCGTGGGCTCCCTATGCCGGAGACTCAGGGTCAGAGACCATGTGCCCCAGTCCAACACATTCATGGCAGGTAAAGACACGGATACAAATGCATAAAGGGATTTGTTCCTTAGCTATTCTTAATGAAGTATGTCTCAGAAACAAAATTATTTACTCCTTAACGTATCAAGGTAAGATATACATTAAAACCATTGTAGTCACAGAGAGAAATAACTTGAAATACGTTACTCATTGTCCATGTTTTGTTTCTGTTTCTTACCAGATTTCCATGTTTATCTCCCTTCTCTGCAGTTTTATCCTTCTCCATGACCTTCACTGCTTCCTCTCGTTTATCTCATAAATGATCCTAGTTCTGTTGGCAGGACTTGTCAAGGGCTGGTCACAGCTGTGTCTATTTGTAAACACAGAGACTTCTGTGTTCTTACTTGTGGTTCTGGGTTGTGGCCTCCTTACCGCCCATTTGGTCAACATGTGCATTTCTTGCCATGCCCAAGGGGCAGGGACACTGGGTGCTGCTGGCACGCGCTTCTCCGCCTGACTAGTGCCTCCTTGGGGGTGGCTCCTGCTCAGCCCCGTCAGTCGGGCGTCTGCTCTGCTTGCCTGCATCTAGCTGACACTTGCGTGGCCTTCACAGACTGCCGGGCTGTTCCGTGGATACCTTCCCGGCAACATCTTGGCCGAAGACTGTAAGGGCGCTGGGGGTACGGTGGGCACTGGGCCTCTGGCTGACCACATAGCTTGCAATTTAGACAGTGTGGAGGTCATCTCTACATTCTGGGAGTACACGTGGCTACTGGTCCGTATTTTCCAGCGCAGCCAGTTAGGTTTTCACACGTAGGTATTGCTGTCTTTTCTCCTCTGACCGGAATGTGAGTCCCTGGGGCCCCTTCTCCCACTGTCACCCACCTGCTCCTGGTGCAGCCCTCGCCTTCTGGATAGGAGGCCTCACAGCGAAACTACTGACCACTCTGCATGACCTTCTCCACCTTGCTTTTGCCCATGGCACCTGCCCGGGTCTGAATGCTAGTTATTATGTGTGCGCTTCTGCCTTTCTGCCCCCTCGCATGTGAGCTGCAGGGCGGGGGTCTCGATGTTTCCAGGTGTCTGCAAGCGCCCAGCACAGAGTTGGTGCCAAGCACAGGCTAGTATAATTAGTATTTACTTTGTGTTTACAAGACATGTTGCTCTGAACTTCCCTCAATTAATTTTATCAAAGTAATGCACATGTGTAGTTTCTAACTGTCAATTGACATGCAGTATAATAAAAAGCAGCAGGCCCCGGCTGTCCCCTTCCCAAGCCCCCTCACCTCCAGGACACCACTTGCTTCTGCCACATTTTGTGATAGTCCTGGTCCTCTTCTGCCCAGCCCCCGCTGAGATGGCTGTGTCTTTATGATTGCCCCCTGTAAGGCAAGGACACCCCGTTCTCTTCTCGCCCATCTATGTTCCAGGCTCTGTCAGCCAAAATTTTAATTCCACTGTTAAGAGCATAACATTTGCCCTATAACTGTGGTTTTCTTATATTGTGTCTGTGCAAGGTCTTCGTCAAGTTCAAATAGAGCCTCCTGTTCTACCTTACAGCTGCCCCAAGTCATGACACTTTTGGATTTGTGCTTTTGGGCCAGTCCTTTCTTAGGAAGTTTTTATTCCTGTTTCCGAAGCTTCTGATCACTTTCCCCTAGTGTCTTCCTCCTTGTCCCCTCTGTGCCCTCTGTTTTTTGAGTCCCCATTTCCAGAGACTTTCTTCTCAGAATTTGGGCTCCCTGGCCCATAGCACAGGGCCGCCATGCACCTCCTTCGCAGTGGATACTGGGTGGGCTCTCTCGCCATCCGTGAGCAGGAGGGAACTTCTCGCAGGGGCTGTGGCCAGGATAAAGCTGCCGAGAGCTGGGGTAGAAGCCTGGGGCCCTAGCTTCCTTGACCTGTATGTGGAACTGACCACACGGTTTGGGCTGGGCACCACTGGAGTTGGACCCTGCTGAGTCAGAGGAGGAAAATGGAATTTTATTTTTAAAGAACTGAAAGAAAATAACTACCAACCTAACATTCTATACCCGGAGAAAGTATCTTTCTAAAAGGAAATGGAAGTAACATTTTTCAGGCCGTCAAAAACAGTAACAACAAATAACAGCAACAACAACAAAACAGAACTTGTTGCTCGCTACCTTGAATACAAATACAACAAGGCGTTCTTCAGGTAGAAAGTCTGTGGCCCTTGATGGAAGCAGTGAAGCGGGCGCGAGAACGGGGTGAAGGGACGCGCACGAGCAAGGCCAGCTCTCCGGGTAAGAGGGGAGGGGAGAGAGTGACCAGACAGGCAGTGTTTCTGGGAGGAATGTTTAATGTTGTGAAGATATAGGTTTCCTCTGAATTAACCTTTTTGTTTAATTGATCATATAAAACATTAACAGAGTTTCTTTTGAAATTAGACAAACTAGTTTTAAAATTCATATTGAAAAAAATATATAAGGCTAAGTAGGAAAGTCGTGAACCAGAGAAGCTGTGTGCGGGGTGTAGACCGACCGCCCCAGACCTCGGTGCTGCATGATGACGGCATACTTCAGCCGGTAGCTGTGATCACGAATAGACAGACAGATTGAAGGACAAGAATAGCAAGTCTAGAAATAGACCTAAGTGCATATGGGTATTTGGTATATGATAATGATGACATTTTAAATCAGTGGGGAAAAATGTATTATTCAATAATGATTTGGGGACAACTGGCCAGGCATTTGGAAAATGTATAGCTGGATCCCTCCCAAACTCCTTACCCCAAAATAAAATCCAGATGGCTCAAAGACTTAAAAGTATAATGGGATTTTATAACTACTAGAAGAAAACTTGGGGGAATTTTTAATAATTTTGAGAGGGGAATTCTGTTTTTAAGCAAGACAGAAAACCCAACATATAAGAAAAATTTAAATGCTCATACTTTTAATTCACCACTGCTATGAAATTATATAATGAATATGCTTAAGTATATGTGTCAAGAATCAAATGTGAAGTGTTCTTTTGAAACATTGGAATAGAAAAAAAAACCCATGAACATTGTAAATATCTTCAAATTATGGTTCGTCTTCAAGATAGAACTCTATATGTGCCGACATAGAAAGATCTCAAGACATTTTGAATGAAAAAGAAAAATGGAGAATAGCCAGGATCCATATTAGAAAAAAAAATGAAATTGTACCTAATTTCTTTCAGGAGCACTCCTATATACTTAAATTGGAAAGGCAAGACTATAAAGATTTTTCAATGAGAATATAAGTTTTTCATGACCTCAAAGTAGACAAAGATTTTGAAACAGAGCATAAAAAGCATTAACTACAAAGGAAAAGATTGATAATTTTACTTATGTTAAAATCAAGAACATCTCTTAATAAAAAAGAGACTAAAAAGAGAATTAAAAGACAAGCAACAGAGTGGGAGAAGATATTGTTAATACATATAACCAACAAAGGTCTCATAGTCAAAATATATAAAGAATCCCAATAAATTATTAAGGGAAAGATAACCAAGAAAAAATTGGCAAAACATCTAAACACCCATGACTCCACTGAGATACATGATGAGTTATCTCTGAGCCATGGATATAACCCTGAGGATGAGGGAGCCTCACAAGAATGTCAAGGGTCCTGACTGGATTCGATGATCTGCCCCCAACCTGGCTGCCTGAATGGAGATGAAGGTGAAAAGATGAAGTCACCTCTGCAGTTTCATCCATGAATGAATGAATGTCCAAGACCAAGGCACAGAAATAGGTAATAGAAGTATGTCCACAGTCATTGTACTTGTCACACTTAAATTAGAAAATAACGGTGATTAATATGTCCAAGAAAATAGATGACGGGATGGAAAATTTTATCAGAGAAATGGACTCTGTGATGAAAATAATCAAATGAAAGGATTAGCACTGAATTTAGGAGCCTGATGGATATAACACAAGATTGGACATGGCAGAAGAGAAGATTAGTGAACTGAAGTGGGGCAGTAGGAAATAACCATGATAGCAGAGCAGAGCCGATAAAAATTACAGAAAAGAGCATGTGAGACATACGGTGCATGTTGAAAAGGGATCCCACTAGAGTTCCAGAGTCGGAGAGAAAATGGTGCGGAAACAATATTTGAGGAGATAAATGCCTGAGACTTCTTTTCAGAAAAAGAGACACCAAACATTGGGTTGAAATCATTCTGAGTATTTCTATGAGTTAAGGAATTAAGGTAGAAATCAATAACGAAAAGATAACTAGAAAATCTCTAAATGTTTGAAAATTATGTAGTGCTTTCCTAAATACCACATCTATCAAAAAATAAATCTCAACAACAATATTTTCTAATCTCAGTTAGAAAATGTCTTGAACTGACTGATAATGAAAATACAACATTACGACATTTGTGGGATACAGCTAAAGCTACGGTTTGAAGGAAATTGTGATCTTAAAAGCTTTATTAAAAAAGTTGAAAACAAATAATTCAAGTATCCATCTCAAGAATTTAGAAAAAGAAATTTAGAAAAAGAATTTAGAAACGTTGAACTCAAAGAAATAGAAGGAAGGAAATAACGAAGAACAAAAATCCTGTAGTAAGAAATAAATATACAGCAGAGAGAACAAACGAAGTCAATCATTGGTTCTTTAAAAAACATTTTAATATACATTTCTGGCAAAAGTGATCAAGAATAAAAGATGGAAGGACCAAATTACCAACACCGGAAATAAAAAGTGGGCATCACTATAGACCTTACAGACATCCATAAGACAGTAAAGGAATATGAACGTTTGCTTACAAATTTAGGTAAAGTGGCAAACCCAGATATGTATAATATACTGTTTCATTACGATTCAGCAATTTCACTTCTAGGTATATATTCCCAAAAGAATTATATACTTAGATATCAAAGGACAGTACAAGGATGTTCCTAGCAGCTTGATTCATATCTGTGAAAGCTGAACAGATTTATTTCTTATGATCCAGTAATTCCACTCCAATTATGTACCCAACAGAAATACATACTTAGATTAGATATACAAAAAAACCCTGTATAGGAATGTTTCTAGCATCATCATTTATAACAGACCCAAACAGGAAATAGCTTATATGACTGTCACGGGGGAATGCGTAAATGTGGCATGTTCATACAATGAAATTCTATAGCGAAGTAAAGAAAGAAAAAAAAAACACAATTGTTACACAACCGTGCAGGTAAATCTTACAAACACGATGTCGAGCAAAGGAGCCGATGGAGGAGGACACACAGCGTGATTTCATTTACGCAGAGTCAAACAGGTGCAGCTAAGCCGATGACGACCGAGCAGGGCAGGAGGTGCTTCTGGGATTTGGATCCGTCTGAGGGGGTGTGTTCCTTCTGTACAAATGTATCAGAGTGGACACTTCTCATGTGGGCACTTTTTGGAACACGTGATATTTTAATAAAACATTTATAAAGGTATTCTTGCTATAGCTGTGGTTTGTTTTCCTAACACTTTGAACATATTCTAGGGGCCTTAAAATATATTGTCTTAGGTGATACTAACAGAAAACCTTTGCAGAGGAAGGTTCCAAGCATTACGTGACCTTCATCCTTACCAGTTAGAGGCGCAGCCTGAGCCAGATCCAGCATCCTAACTCCAGGGCACTCTACTCTTCAACACAGGATGAAGATTAAAGGCTTGAAATCTGCTGCTTTTTGAGCTCCCTGTATGAGGAATTTGCCATTTCTAGTTTTTCTAGCTCGATAGGTTTGGCAAACAAACCTGATTTCTGAGCACCTATCATGTGTTAGCCACCGTGCGGACACTTGCACGCTCTTTGTGAGGAGTTTTCTAAGGACGTGAGAAAATCCTCATGGAATAGCGTTAATGAAAGGAAGCTCCACAGTGCTGTGAGCCATGGACCTCAGCTAGGTGAGGAACGCCTGGCGGAAGACCAGGAGGTGCCTGAATCTCACAGCGATTCCTCAGGTTGGTGGGTCATGAATAGTTTTGGTTTTCTTCTTCACAGCGTTCTCTGTGTGTACAAAGGCCTTCAGAGAAAACCCACTGTGGCGACCGAGGAAGGGCGTCCACAGAGGTCTGGCCTCGCCGTCTCTCTCTGCACCACAGGACTGGACCCTGTCTCTCTGACTCGCTGGTTCACACCTGCTCCGTGTGCGTGAGCCCCCTCTTTTAAAAACAACTTTTTGTTTTCATTTTGTCGTGCAATGAAGTGCTGCAGCCCCTTCGTCCCTCTTGCAGGAGCCACTCCGCATGCGGCCTCAGGTCGGAGAGTCTCAGGTTGGGGTGCTGGGTTCCCTAACACCCTATTTTACAGAGGGTTATAGGAGCCAGGCAGAACCTAAAGCCCAGGCGGAATCGGATTTTGAGGGTGTGGCTGCAGTGGGATAGGGTTGTCGCCTGTGTCCCGACGGCAAGTCAGACGGGCTCTTCTGTGCAATATTCCGGGTTCTCAGCTGCACAGACCCGCACTGCTCTCTGAAGCCCTTTCTTTTGGCAGTGCTGGCAGACATAGGTGGAAATGCCTGTGTCCCCTCCAGCCACATTCCTCCTTCCTGTGTGCCAACTCTGGGCCGCACCTGTGCTCTGTGGGGGGCTGAACCTCCCCCTCCTCACCGGGCATGTCTGGTGGTCTCCCAGTCAATCCAGCCCAGCTTCCAAAGCTGTCTGTGACCCCCCTTCCCGGAGCCAGGCTGATAAGCTGGTCGTCTCTCCTCCGTGCCCAGAGCCTGTCCCGGGAGATCTCCTGTCAGTGAATGTCTCCTGTGACCTGTCGTCGTAACAGTGCAGTGGCACGTCTGTCTCTCCCGCTGTGGCAGTCAGCGTTTCCAGAGAAAAGGAGCCAACAGGATGTGCACGTGCGCACATGTGTGCATGCACGTGTGCATGTGTGTATGTGTGTGTGTGAACGTGTGTGCACGAAAAGGTTCATGTCCTGGAATTGGTGGATCTGACGGGGGCTGGCAAGTCGGAAACCAGTAGGGTGCGCCCGAGGCTCCGGCCCGGGGCAGGAGCCGCCGCCGCCGGCCGAGACGCGACGCTTCCGTCTCTGGACACCTCGGTCTGCTCTTCCCTCCCATGACAGCCACCCGCGGGAGATGACCCCCCCCACCACACCCGGCTCTGTGCATGGCCCTCTAACTCTGTGTCGAGCATCTCTCAACCATCACAGGACCGGCCTGTGAGCCCCGCCAGAGCCCCGGGGCTCCTCCTTACAGGCGCCGGGCGCCGGGCCGCCCAGGCCCAGGTGGGTCCTCGCTGGGTCATGCTCTGCGTAGGGCCGACAGACCGGCCTGTCACGAGTGTTACCTGACAGCGGGCGTGCGTGCTAGTGCGTGTCACTCTGCTCCAGCCACACGTCCCGTTTGGTCCCGTTCAGCCAGAGCCTGGGGGAGGAGGACTGGGAGGAGGGGTGGTGGTCGGTTCTTCAGTGGCTTCCTCCCCGGCAGCTGTGTCGCCCCGCGTTGGCGGGAGGTGGCCTGCACCTGGGCACGCAGAGCCAGTGTCCACTTACAGGCGAGGGGCTGTGAGTGTCAACAGGCCTTGTTTCTGGGACTGGAGCCACTCACGGGCCGGCCTGGGCCCCACGGCCACTGAGAGGAACCCGCATGACGTCCAGTTTCATCAGCGCGCCCCTTCCGTTTGGCGGCTGCTTCGGACCACTGCGCGCAGGGCGGTGGAGGGGGTGGGTGATGCCATTTGCCCCGCCACCTGGGGCCCGTGCCCACCTGCGGGCCCCACATGTGTGTCGTGGGGCCCTCGCGGGCCACACATAAGTGTGCGTCTTTGCTCATGAGCCTCACTCGGCATCAGGGGTGGGAAGCAGTCAGCTGGGGCCAGGCTCGTGGGCAGCTCGCAGGGCGGCCATGTCTCCTGCCAGATCCGAGACCCTCACCTGCTGCCCCCTCTCCACGTCCTCCTCACCTATGACGTGCAAACGAGAGGGCAGTCACCAGGGTTCAGGGAACTGACGCAAAGCGCAGAGCTCAGAGGACTGGATGCATGCCAGCGATGTTCACCACTCAGCTCCAGTGTGGCCCCGACTCCTCGGCCTAACAGTGCTGCGGGGCCCCTGCCACTCCATCTCCTCATCTGGGAGGGGAGAGCACCAGCCCGGCCCATCTCCAGTATCCCAAGAGCCTCACTGTCTGCGGAAGGCTCAAATTTTCCTTCGGTATCTTAAAAAGTGGCGGTATTGAGATACACTTGCATTTTAAGAAGCCCTGGCTTCAGGGTTGCTTCTTGTAGCTTTGTGCTGAGCAGCAGAGAAAGCAGGCCTGTGGATTGGGGTTCAGATGGCAGCGTTTCCCCTCCAGGAAGCTGCTTTGTGTCCCACGCGTGCCTGGGCCCCCTCACTTGTCTTCGGGGAGCAGTCGGGAACTGCCGTGCCCAGCAGTCTCGTCTCCGTCTCTGCCGCGCAGACGAGATTCACATGCGCTGGAACCGTGCTCGCCCAGGCTGGCGGACCCGGGGAGCGGCCTTGTCACCAGGTCTGCCTCCATGGGCACGGTGAGCCTGTCCTCCATCACAGCCTTGGCCCCCAGCGCGGCAGGTCACGGTGGTTCGGGTGGCACTTGTTATTCCAGGTGGAGCAGAGAGTCTCTTTCTTCTTAGTCCTTATTCCTATCTCCCCTGCATTTTGCTTTCTTGGAGACACACGCGAGAATGTCTGTGCTTCTGAAGTGAGGCTCTGGCCCATTCACAGTCCTTGGCTCACTCCCACGTCCAGACGTGTAAGTCAGGAAATCGGGTGGCATCCGAAGTTCGAAGCTGCCGTTGACGGGATTTGCGGGTCCTTCTGAGCGAGGAGCTGAAGACCCAGCCTGCTCTCCTTTCTCAGACCCGGAATGCTGTCTTTGCAGTTAAGCAGCCCCTAGGACATGAATTTTCATCTGCTTTTTTTTTTTTTTAAATGTTGTAGATTTTTCTTGGTTGCTGTTGAATTTTGTTATAGGCAAGCTCTGTTATAGTTTTCGATCTCTGAGGCAAGATAGAGTAAGCGTGTGAAATTAATGATTCAAGCACAATTGCATTTTTAACGACATTTTCTGCAGGTGCTCTTTGCCAAGTGGAGCTTATTGAAGGATTTCTGGCTGAACCTTGGTTGATTGCTGATGACCTAACTACCTCTTTAAGAGCAACTTGGTCTCTGGCCTTAGCATCTCTGCTGGAGAGAATTTCACAGGTCTGATCATGAAGAACTTAAATGGTTTAGGATTAAGGCAAACTTTACTATTATTATTATTTTTTACCCCAAACCTTAGGGCTTATTTTCCCCACAAGTATTGATGAATATGTTTTATCACTACTTTTAAATGTAAAAATACTTAAATTTCAGCATATCCCATTTATATCAAACAGAACATATGGCTCTCAAAGCAGCACAGAACATATTGGAGAGAAAACCAGCAATTTGCTCCATTATTCAGCTTCATTTTTCTTGCGCTTTCATGGAAACCATAAGATTGTTTTTGTGTTTCAGATCAAACATGTTTTTGAGCAAAGAGTACATTACCCAGCTGTCCTAAAAGCCACTACTTATCACTGTTCAAATTTAATCCAAGCCATCTGTTACATTTTTTCTTTCCATTTATTTTTGAGGCACATCACAGGAAAGCTGCCTCTTGACATATTACACTTGGAGAAACTACAGAAAGGAAAATATGCCAGAAACTTTAGGTACCGTTTTGTTCGTGCATTTTGCATAACTAATTAAAAGTAAAACTCCACTTAGGGCTCGCAAACCCAGTGCTTGTTACCCCCATTTAAAAATAAATTTGAAGACGCCAAAGAAACAAACCCAATCTTATATTAATATTTTTAGTGGGGTGGGTCCCAATAATATGCAAAATTCTTCTTTTTAAGTGTGATTGTATTGAAACTTTTATCTCACGGCTTGGGACTGAACGATAGCACGGGCGCACCAACTGACGTAGCTGGCTGGTGGGGTAAACGGCGCAACAGTTATGTCGTATCCTGAAGCCTGAAAGGAAAGCCCTGAGCCACACAGGCTTAAGGGGCTTTGAGAATCGTCACCCCAGAAACGAACTTGAATTCGCATACTTAGTGTTCTCATCAGACGATGCTGGCAGAAGTGGCTGTGTATCACTGTCTGAACTTTGGAAATCACAGGAGACAATGGCTGTCACTGCTCTGTGCGGCTCTGTGGGAACCTGGGGTGTTTCATTCCTGAGGGCTGCAGTCCCTGTGGTCTGTCACTCTGTGACATGGCCATGTCGGGGAGGAGACCGACTCAGCTGTGCACGCCCTCCGTGGCCAAGAAGGCGCGGTCGCGTTGCCTGTCTTCAGGGGGAGGCGCGGGAGGGGGGTGGGAGCCCGATCTGATTCGAGGAAGACATTGTTTTCGTGGCTCGCATCCATGGTAGCCCAGTCTCTGGGAAGGAGATTGAGCTCAGAAATAACACCTACATGTGTGACTCTCGTGAGGCGAAATATTTGTGACGCCTTCCTTTCTTGGAAATGCCTCTTTAGTGGAAAACGTAAGCCAGCCTCGCAAACATGCTCACCTCATTTTCCTTTGACGGAGAGGGAAGAACATGTGCTGACCCCTCCGCGTGAAGCAGTCCTGGGCTCCCCAAACCCCCAAAGAACCCCCAAGGTTCTCTTCTGAAAAGAACCCCCCCCCCGAGAGCGTGAGGGGCGAGGAGCTCCGCGGGACGTGTGGTGACGGGGCCGCCGCGCTGAGGGGGCCTTGCTGTCCTGCTCCGCCCGGGCGGGCGGCCTCCTGCCTGCACTGCCCCTGGCCAGCTGTGTTCAGAGCCTCGGGTCAGGCCCCCTTGCGGGAGATGGACTCCTTTTTGTCTGCTTTGAGAAGAAAACGAACTGCCGATTCCAGAGAGAGACCGCTCTCTCTGTTCTTTGCTCGTTTAGCAACATGCTTGGACACACGTGTGGCAGAAACCCGGCACGGTTTGGCCTATTCCATATAGGCTTGGAGACGTTATGGACGAAATCCTGTGCACGAGAGCATAACGATTACCAGCATATTGGCCTTTCAGCAGATGTTTATTGAATAAATAATAGAGGTAGTAAAAATCCAACACAGCTCAGTACCAGAATCTACACAAGGAAGCTTTTCTCCTCCACACGGGCACTGTAAAGGCCTGCTCTCTCAGGAGTGGCCTTGGAAACGCGGAGTCCTACCTGCTTCTGGATGGAAGGCAGTAAACTAATGAGATGCCAGGCTTCTGAGTACATTAAAACAGTATTTGCAGTCTCAGGAATCTCCTGGTGGCGAGCACTGGCAAAGCCAAGTGACAGTGGACTTGCTAACCAGGCCGTTTGCTCCGTGTGCTCACGGCAAACACATCGCTTTGATTCCGGCGGGCAGCGCTTTGCTGACGGGCCTCGTGGCACAAAGTGGAAGGGGAAGGTGCGAGTCAGGTCCAATCCTTCAGGAATAATCATCGGGAAACAAAGAGCTGACGCTCGTCTGAGTTTCTACTTTAACGGTGTTTTTGTGAAGCTATGCATTTTTGAGAGCCTTAAGGTCCCCCGATGCACTTGCTATAGACGTCCTAAGTCTATGATCAGTAATTAAAGCAGCGAAGGGATTTCAGCTCGTTAACGTGCGTGTCATGTTTGCGAAGCTGCCATTTCCTAAAACGGGGCCTTCTTTGCCAAACGTGCTTTACGTTAAAATAAGTTATTTATTGGGCTGGAGCTGCCCTCCCAGTGGCATTCCAGAAATGTAGATGTGCACGCAGACATTCGTTGCTGGCCAGTCACGGGAACCACGTTGCCCCAGACGTGTATCTTTACGCTGGACGGTCCCCCTCATGGCTCGGCCGTGCCGTGGGTGTGCGGGGTGCGCTGCTGCACTAGATGGCAGGGGAGCCAGGGCCACGCGCCGAAGCCAGGGGTGTTGCTGAGACGGAAGGCACAGGAGGGGCGTGGGGCCCCAGGGGCAGGCTTCGTGATACCCAAAGGACAATTTCGGTGGTGCTGTGACCGTTAAAATTGTTTGTAAAGACATGAAAATGCTGTCACTGCTGTTCACAGCGAGTAGGGAGGTGAAGTGGTCACCGTGCTGCTGGTCTGGGGCACTGTGACTCGACGGGTCAGGAGTGCAGAGCGACCCATCGTCTCGTGTCCAGCCTGAGCGGCGCGTCCTCCTCCCGCTCGTGTTGTGACCCGCGGTGGGAGCGAACAGCTCTCTGGCTCGGTGAATCGTCACCCACCTTCCTAGATTTAGATCAGCTTCCAACATCGTGTCCTCTGCACGTTCAATGTGCGGAATAGTTCCCAGTGTCCCTTTGAAGCGCACATTTTGCCGGCGCCCGCCTCCTTCCATCCTCCTCTTGCCCACGTCCCTCCTCTACGTGGACAAGGCGCCTTCACGCGCTCCTGTGGCTGCACGTCTGGTCTCAGCTGGTGCCCCCGTCTGTCCCCAGCAGCTGCGGGGTCCACGCTGCGCGGTGGTGCGAGTCGGGTCCCCCCGCGGCGCCGCTGCGCATGTCTCTGCTGCAGCCCCACGTCAGTCCTCTGTGGGACGCGCGGTGTAGTGCCAGGAGAGAGGGCCGGCGCCTGCGCACTGTGCTGTCTGTGCGTGGGCAGCTTGGAGGGGTGCGGTGACCCATGGCCGACAGACTGGAGCAGGCGCCGTCACCGGTCACCGGTCACCGGTCACGGCGCACGTCTGCTCCACACAGTGAACGGTGGACTGAGGACCTGGCAGGAGACTGTCCTCTGCGTGGTTCTCACAGGTAAAGTACTGCGGGAACTGACATGGGAGCCCTGTTGTTGGGGACTGTGACTAAGGTCTGGTGGCCGTGTCTGTGCACATGGAACCCGTGAATGAGGCCTGCCCGGGCCATCACCCCATAGACAGCAGCAGCCCCGGACCTAGCTGATTACCGAGTGGAATGGAATTCAGACTCCCGGGCCCCCCAATCGCCCTTCCAGCTCCTGTGGACACACGTGTAAACTCTCTGAGGATGACCCTGATGTGCGGTCAGGTTAGGGAGACTCGGACGTGTAGGGTTTCATGTCCCTGCAGCCACGGCCAGGGTCAGGCGTGGGGGCGGGGGAAGCCAGGACACAGCAGCGTGGCTGCCGCCACAGATGCCGCTGGGCTGGACGTCTCAGGGAGGCCGTCTCCGGGATGTGGGGGGCGGGGGCTCCAGCGCGGTCCCAGCCCGAGCGGCTTTCTCCTGATGGGATTTCTCAGTGGCGGCTCCGCCGTGTGGCTCATAGCTGAGCCCTGAGGTCGCGGCTCCCTTCGCGGTTCCCTTCTCCCCGACGCAGTTACCGTGGCGAGGTTTGGCCCGGGAGGACGTGGCAAGCTTGTATTTTCAGCTTGTTTCTGCTCTCCATGGCAAGGCAGCGATGAGCCATTGTAAGCACATGCTCCCATGGGTCCAGCCCTTTGGGCCGATCTTTGATTTCTGCCAGACGGGCGCGGGCCACCAGCCCCTCCGCCCTCACCCCATGGTCAGTGGCCGTGCTCCTCCTTCCTGGTGCGCTGGGACACCCACCTCATGCTGGGGGCAGCGATGGGGAGCCGGGCGCTGTGCGAGCCCACGCGGGGCTGGGGGTCGAGCGTCCTGCCCGCATTGACGGCTCCTGGCGTCCTGCCTCGCCTCGGGTCTGCTGCACCCGGGCCCGTGCCCCTGCCTGGCGGGGACCCAGGGGTGTGGCCCTGGCCTCGCTTCACATTTAGGTGCTGCTGGGCTGAGCACACTGGCCTGTGTCGGAAGCGGGGTGTCTTCACGTGCTGTCCTGTCCTGTCTCAGAGCCTCCCCGAGGGAGCCGGGGGGCAGGCAGACCCTTCCACAGTGACAAGTAACCCTGACATCCAGGCTCAGGGACTTCAAGGACGTGTCTAGTCCTTGGCTAGTTACTCACCTCTGACCCGCAGAAGTTCCACCCATACATAGCATTTTTCTAGAAAACATGACCCATCGTCTTGTTGCTGAGGTGCCCGTGGAGTGTGCCCGCTAAGTGAACTGTACAGAAAATTTAAACATACACTAGGAACAGAATTATCTTTCCTTTTCCTCACAACACCCTTCAACTTATTACAAACAAGAAACAAAAAGTTATTTTTGATCCTGAACTAAACTTTAGTCCAAAACTTGTCTCTCTTGCTGTAGATTCTCTCTAGTCTTGAACTGGCTCGGCTCTGTCGATGGGAGTGGGAGAGCAGACGTCAGCTCTGTGGACGGGTGCTGGACTCGTCCTGGGGGAAGTGTGGCGGGTGCTGGCTGCCCTCCCCCCGAACGTGTGGGCACCGTCCTCCCAGGTCACGGACTCAGCCCGGGGCTGCCAGTCGTCCCTCACCACACAGCCGTCTGTCCGAGCATGCACAGGCCCCTGCCCCCACCCCACTGCCTGCTGGGAGCTTGGCCGACCTTGGGGCTGAGGGTTCCAGCCTCCAGGCGCCTGGACCAAGTCATAGGTGCCCTTGCAGACCCGGGGCTGCCAACCCTCACTGCCACTGGTCCCTGGCTCGTGGCTCAGGCGAGCTTCAGAGACAGGTGTGGTCTGTTTAAGAGTTATTACTGATTCAAGACAAGCAAATTAGAAAAAGAGAAATTGAGAAACCTGAGTCATTCGGAATAGAGTGCCAATGCCAGAAGACAGTGTAGCGTCCTGTCAGGGACAGACCCTGCAATGGCTCAGAAGCCCATGGCGAGGGCTGAGGCCCGCTGCAGACCCGTCACGACCACACAGGAGCGTGCTTCATGGGTTCCCTAGAAAGTGGCCCCTCGGTCCCCCATGCCTGGCGAAGGTGCTGTCTGCTGGGTCCTCATTGGGACGCTAGCCCTGGGCTGTCCATGGAGCGCAGTCTCCAGGGCCAAGGCCAGGAGACCCCTGTGATCAGAGGCAGAAGACGGAGAAGCGTGGACATTCTGAAGCTGTTTACCACCAACTCACCAATGTCCACCGAGTGCCTACTGCACGAGAGGGTCACATAGCTGAAAACCGCCCTCCTCCTGGGGAGCCCGCCCCGCTGAGAGGGGCCTCTGCCCAGGAGCATGGCCCTGTGCCGTCCGCACCACCCAGCAGTCCACGCCACCAGGGTGGCTCCTCACTCACCTCCACATCCCGTGGGACTCTTGGAGCTCCACCCCCACTGCTGTGCGGGGCCTGGTGGCTCGGGACGGTCACACCTCCTCCTCTGCTCTGCGTCCTCTTCTTCCTATGAGTGCCAGTCTGTGGGTTTGGGCCTGTCCTAAATCCAGCGTGATTTCATCTCGAGGTCCTTAACCGATAGCATCTGTGATAACCCTGTTTTTAAGTAAGGTCCCATCCTGAGGTTCTGAGCAGATGTAAATTTTGGGAAACCTGGTCCGCCTGCAAGGACTCCTCTCCCAAGGGCCGAGAGCCTCTGGTGTGTCTGCTCTCACGTTAGGGCTGGGGAAATGATGAGCCCGGTCTTGCTCAAGACTTTGGCCGGCTGGGGACACACTGGGAGCCTCGGCCCTTGTTCCCCACAGTGCCCGCACCCCGCCCACTGACAGACCTTTGGCTGAAGGAAAGCGCTGCTGGTGCCGAGGGTCACTCAGAGCATCTGCCCGGCCCCTCCCTTCTGCAGGAAGGACGCTCATCTTGCATCTCTGGGCAACACCGCGGGACAGTGCTAGGGCCTGGTGCCCTGGTTCCGGCCTGTTTCCTCCTTCTGTGCCTCCCACCTCAGGGAACGACACCCCCGTCCCCATTTTGTGAAGCTGATGCTTTTGGTGTTGGCAAGGGAGCTACAGAAAGAGGGGGCGGCTGGGCATGTGCCGCAGGCGGGCGCAGGCGGGTCGGGGCGTCTTTCCTGAGCGGTGCCAGAGGGGGACAGTGTTCGAGACCTTGGAGGCCATCAGCAAGTGCGCGCGAGCTCCACCTGCAGTCGCTGGAGAGACAGAAGGTGAAACCCAGGCGCCGGGGGAGTCAGGGGACCACTGGGCGGCGGAGGGCGGGGAGCTGCGTGGCCCTGCGCTGGCCGCTCGGGTCCGGGAGACTGCGGCCAGCCTTTCTGTTCAGAAAGGCCTCAGCTTCCTCTCTTTTTGACAGGTATTGTCAACACTTTTTCTCGGTGCTACTTCAGTTCTTAAAATACTGCTCAGATCCTACAGGAAATGTTCTGAATGTCTGCACCCCGCAAACGCCCCTCTGCTCCCCAAAGCCCCAGTTTGGAGGAACCCTGAGCTGTCAGCCAGCCCGGTCCCCACCCTGCCGTCCGGCCCACTCAGAGGCACTGCTGCGGGTGCTCCTAGAACGTGCCCCGGCCTCAGCTGCTGACCTCGCTGTGCCCTCAGCACTTTCCCACGAGCGGAGGGGGCAGCAGAGCGGCTGCTGGCAGACCCGCCTATCGCCCCCTTTCCCTCCTTGGGAACAGTGGGCGGGCGCGTGGACTGTCCACACTCGGCCTGTGCGTGAGGTTTCGATCTGAGGACGAGGACGTCCTGATCGGTGGCCACTGCAGGCTCTGCTAACGGACAGTGAGCATCACCTGTGGCAGGGTTTCCGGGGGTTCCAGGGGAGGAGCGGGGTGGCCCCCACACCCGTGACCCCCATCACGACTTCCAGGGCTCATGCTGTCCTGCCATCCGTGGGGTCCAAGTGGCACGACCAGGAGGGCCTGGACTGGCGGAACGGACCGAGGAGGCAGGACTTGACCACGTGGGCACAGACGGACGAGCCGTCATGGTAGGGGTGGCGTGGGCGCTGGCAGAGCCTTCGGTTTCGTCCTTTGCGTCTCGCTCATTTCCAGTGCCCGTCGGGCGTCGGGCATTCTGTTGGCCTCTGCGACGGCCCGACCGCTGCTGTCCAGTGTGGGATGCTGCAGGACCAGGCGGGCGGCCCATGCCAGCCGTGGGCAGAGGGACTGGCCTTGGCCGGCGTGGCCACCAGCTGGGGCCGGTGCAGCCTGCAGCTGCAGTGGACGCCCACTCCGGGCGGGGACCGGAGCGCGGTCCCTGAGCTGGGGCTCAGGCGGGAGGGGTTCTGGGGCGGATGCTGGAGTCACGCTCACACTGTGCTTTCCCAGGCCTGGACGGGGAGGCTCGGCCTCGCGTCCACTCCTGGAGATGCCACTTGTTCTTCTGTGAGACAGAATCGTGGCCAACGACGTGCGACTTCGGGGCGCCGTGAAATCAGGCTGTGTGTGGTGAGAGTGATGAGGACGGCCACCTTTTACTCAGATTAAAGAATAAAGTTATTACTAGGGCGGGTGGCATAGATGGGGATTAACTATTTTGTAAAAATAAGGTTTGCAGGAACATATTTTTAAACTGGTATCTATAAGAGTAGACAAGTAAACAAATATAAATATTACCTGGAAGTCCAGTGTTTATGTCAGCGCTGTCTTGCACGAGCATGTCGGACCTGCGATCAAACGTGAAATTCGACCCGCCCCCTCCCTCCGCCTGGCACGCGGTGCCCACCACAGTCAGACTGCGGAGCAGTGCTCAGATGTTCATGAGTCTCTGCAAATGCCGGGAAACACTTGCATTTATATTACCTTTTCTTATCACCTGGACTTTTCCAGAGCCCATGGAATTACCCATTTTATTTATTTTGACACACTTAGTGTTAAATGTCATTTTGCAGAACAAGTAGCGAATACCAAGGCTTTCTCCTAATTTCCCTGCAGAGAGTAGAGCAGCTTCCTGTGATGTGGGGAGACTCAGCCCGCCTGCCTGTTTATGGTTTTCACAGGAGGACGCAGCCCCCTGGTCAATGCCCATGGCGCTGGTTGCTTCTTCCTCTTCTTTTTAAAATTCTATTTGAAAAATTCCACTGGGAGGAGCTCCTCCAATCTGCCCCTTAAGAAGAGGGGTCTAGGAAGAGGAAAATCATTCTTTTTGTTGATTAAAATTAAAAATATGCATAAAGATGTTCTTATTAATTTCTTCTTTATTTTACTAACATTTTATACTGCCTCTGGTGCTGTTTGCTTTTAATCCCAGAGGAAGTGCAGAGACATGATTATATATATGTTTAGATTACAGAAGGGAGGTATTTCCTTTCGGACACAAAAACCACCAGATGTCAGTGTAACTTAACAAACTGCTCACAGGCCACGTGGGAGCCTTTGTCACTGGATCTGCCAGTGACATGTTCCCTTTCTGTTCCCACTTCCCAAACCAGGAGGGGCCGTATGCCCCTCCCGCACTTCAGTGGGGGACCATCGCGGGAGGCGTCTTCTTGCTTGCACTTTCTGGAAGATTTCCAAACAAACGTGTTGCTGATTCAAGCTCTATCCCACTTGGCCATAGGACGTTTTCATACGGTTTAGTTGCCTCATGAGGGTGGCTCCAGATCAGGGCCGTGGTGGCACTCTGTCTGGGCTCCCAGGGTCTTTTGTCTAAATTTTGGGCCCCGGTCTCAGAGGGTTGAGCTTGTCCAAAGTCTGACCTCAGCGGTGGATGGACTCCTGTCAGTTCTCACTCTGGGCCACTTGCTTCCAGCCGAGGACGCACGGCCGGGTTTTCTTCTCAGGGCCGCTCACTGGGTTTTAACCGTGGGCGAGGCCCTGTGCGGTGTGTACTGTGTTCATTGCATATTTTACTGTCACCCCCATTCCATAGTTGAGGGAAGTCACGTCATTTGCCAAAAGTCACCTATCTGTCCAAATCTGAAATCTCGTTGTCCAGGCTCTGTTTGCTGTGAGGTGAGAGAAACTAAACCCACTGAAATGAGGACCTAAAACCTAGAACCAGAGCTGGAGCATGTTTCGAGTGTGGAGGTGCTCGTGGAAACCAAGGCTGGGACGAGCCAGCTGCTTGCTCAGCAGGACCGCGGGGGACCTTCAAAGGTGCTGGACAGAGCAGGTGCTGGGAGAGGGAGCCGGGGCTCATGGCTGTCAGAGGCACATGCAGCAGGCGGCCGAGCAGGACCCCAGCCGGGCACGTCGGAGGTCGCTGACGAGGATGGCAGCTGCTCCGTGCAGCCCGGGCACCAGCCCCACCCTCCACGGGCCGGGTGCCCGCTGCCCGCCCAGCGTCCCCAGAGTCTTGCCGCCTGTGGCCTGCTGTGCAGCCTCTCCACTTTGCTACTGGAAAGGTTGCCACGTTTTCTAAGGAGCCTCCATGGTCAGGCGTGGTTCACTTTTTTAAGCATGAACAGAACACAAGTTGGTTGAGCTCACAAACATACATTCTGCATCCATTCAGAACATGCGGGACACCGCACAGCCAGGCGGCTGCTGGCTCACAGCAGGGGAAGTGTGTGGGTGAAACAGCCTCTGTCAGGAAGGCCATGAGGTTCGTCCTTCGCTCCCTGCCAGCATGGAGGGAAGGCCAGGCGCCTGCGGCTCGGCTTGTGTCCCATCGGGGTGACGCTAAGGGGGCACTCCCTCCAGAGGCCTGCTCTGGAGGAGCAAGCTTTCGGAGGTTTTCATTGGGGGGACCTCAGTCCCTCCGGGCCAAGCCTTGGTGGGCAGCCAGGGCAAAAGGCTGCAGAGAGGTCGTCCCTTAGCCAGCGCTCCGCCCATGGCCACGTCCTGTGTCTACGTTTCAGTGACTGAGGAATCCCAGGGAATGTGGGACACATGCGCCCCTCCGTGGAGGTTAAAGGTGTCATCTTCTGGGCAACGACCCTGCTTGCTGGTGGCTGCGGCAGGCCCCAGGGCTCCAGGCGCTGCCTGCCTTCCTGAAGTGGGCTGTTAAAATGTCCTCTAGTGGAAATGTTGATTTCAAGCAGCTTAAGTGAGGTCCCCTGGGAGCCCCATCCTTGTGTGGCCACAGGGACATCTCTGTCAGAGACCTCAGAGCTGTTTCCTTTTTTGGAGACAGCTGGCAAAGGTGGCCGCGTCCCCAGCAGACACAGGATGGGGATCCCTCCTAGTGAAACGGGAGATGTGCGGGCGTGCAGCATACGGACGTGAGACATACGGGCGTGTGCCATGCAGGTGTGTGGCGTGTGGTGTGTGGCGTGTGGCATGGGGGCATGCGGCATGCGGGTGTGAGACATACGAGCGTGTGTGACGTGCAGGTGTGGGGCGTGTGGTGTGTGGCGTGTGGCGTGCGGGCGTGAGACATATGGGCGTGTGGCATGAGGCGTGCAGGCATGCAGGCGTGCGGGCAGGCACAGGCAGCGCCCTTGTTTGTGCACAGGGCGCTATAGTGTGAGGCTCTGTGGAACTGAGAGCTGGACTCTGCTGAGACGCTTCCGGGGCGATAAGATGTGTCCTGCCTGCATTCAGGGCCACAAGGCTGGCCAGTGAGTCCTCTGGTGCATGACACGGGTCTCGGCTCCTGGGGAGTTGCTGCCCACGGTGGAAGACGGGGACCCTCAGGGACAGTGACTTCTGATTATTCTTCACTTTGTCTTTATTGGAACCAGATGCCAGAGGTTAATTCAGTTCTATTGTCTTTATTACATTTGCATTTTGACCCACGCAACATTATGATGTCAAGACGCCTTCGAATCTTGGGGACATTGACATTGATTTTTATGGCTGTTATGTTGTGGTGATACACACAGATTTTTCTGTCAGGTTTTTGAAGAGCTATAAGTGTGAACGTGCAGCAATAAAGCAAAACAAAAACAAACCCAAAAGTCTGTACAAACCGTGAGTGTGAAGATAATAGGAATGCGTGAATTTTGTTTGTAAATACCTGCTCTGTCCTCATAAAGTAGTGCATGGTCCCTGTGATTGGCTCGCTCCAAAGGGGATCGAGACGTTGGCTTCAAAAGAAACATTGATCAGTTGTGCCTTTTCCTTTGGCTGCCTCAGGCAGAATGCCTGTGAGAAAGCAGCGGATACAGAGTCAGGATTATTTCCTGTTTGGCCCTTTGTTTCTCAGGTTATTTATATGAGAGCATCTCGCATGAAAGAGGCAGTCACCCACTCTTCCTTGACCCCTGAGATGAAAGGCAGCGCCAGGAATGATTCCGACACGGTTTTACTTTAAGTGGAAGGGCACAGTCAAAGCTGGTGTTTGACATCAGCCAGCTGACCAAACGTGGAGGGCTTCAAGACACCCCCGTACCCGCGATCCTCTGGCTTTGCTTCCTGGTGGGACAGAAAGTGCCAGGAACTAATGAGCCCCGCCCTCCATCCCTCTTGTGATGGGAGCCCCAACTGATGGCAAAAGAGGGGGTGTGTGAATACCCCAGCCCCCCACACCTTGGGCATGGTTGTTCTGGTGTCCACAGTTTCCCCATGGGGTTAAGCTCCGGACACCCACTGACTTCCTCGTGAGCTCAGAGGGCAGGCCTGGGCGAGTGCAATGGGTCCTGCTGATGACCCCACTCCCATCAGGGGGGCTCCAGGTCCAGTGAGGACGTCTGGAGGGCGGTCGGGCAGCGTCGGTGAGCAGGTCCCACTCACTGCGGTGTTTTCGGCAGGGCCAGGTTGATGACAGGTCCTGCCTGCAGATGCGGAGAGGTGTCTCTGGCCTATGACTCAGGCAGCGACTCCCCCAGGCTTCCTGGGTTTGGGAGTCAGTGCGGAGGAGGAAGCAGCAGCCTAAGCCGGGAGGGCGCAGGCCTCGCTCAGGTCAGGCCGGCCGCATGGCCGGAGGCTCTGGGAGAACCCGGTCTCTCCAGCGGGCGGTGGACCCGCGCCTGGACGTGTGGCGGTGGTTCCCAAACACCGAGGAGACGGGTCTTCCCAAAGGTGTCCTGCCGCCTATACTTTCCCCTTTCCTTGGGGGTTTCAGCTCTTGGGGGCTGTTTTGGGGACTCTTGATACTTTGTTTTGAGAACTGCTCTGAGCTGTTTGGCGTTCACCAGGGCTATGAGGGCAGAACCCGGGTGTCCGTCTCTGGCGTCTGCAGTCGGAGAAAGTGTGAGGTGACTACATGCACACAACCAATTTTAACTCTTGGTGACAGCACCCTTTCTGTGCGTTTCTAAAGAATTTTTGTTTTGGTGCACTTTGCATGGTTAGAAGCAAATACACATAGTAACCATTATAATTTTATTTCTTTCAAACAGCTTCTTTTTGTTGGTAAAAATGCTCAAAAGGCCTTTGCTACTGAAGGAGATAGACAGCCCTGGTAGAGACAGCATGCCACGTGGAAGAGGTGCCCTCGGCCCTGTGTGGCCCATGAGCCTGCATAGGGCCCTGGGGTGTCCCAGGACTCTCCCTGTATCATCGTCCTCAGGCTGTCCTTGGGGGTAGTGTCACCAGGCTGCCCCCGGGCTGTCCAGGTGCAGCTTCCAGCCTCCTCTTCTGCCTAAGAATTTGGGTACCTTTGTGGGGAGGCCACAGCCAGCCTCAAGGTGAGGGGCATCCGGGCGTCCCTGGACTCACTGAAACCGCCCGAGCTTCTTGAAACCAGTCCCTCCTGGGCAGGTCACCAGAGAAGCCACCTCATGTGTGATGGGGGCCTGCCCACACCCCTGCGAAAGGCCTCAGCAAGGAGCCTAATTTCTTTCTCCTTGCATCCCTGTGGCTGGGCCCTGGGGGAACCTCCCACACCCACTCTCCTCCACCTCTCTTGCTTGCCCAGGATGAAGGGGACTGGGGCAGATTTACCTGGACAGGTGTGCGGGGCCACACCCATACCCACCATCAGGTGCACAAGGCCTGTACCTGGGGCTTGGAGCAAAGGCATCTCCTTGGTGCCATCCTGTGGCCACGTTTGGTATTGCAACCCTCCCAGCCTCGCCAGAATGGCGCTTAAGTGGGTAGAATTAATTCCTGGATGCGGAGCAGAAGTAAACCACCCAGAGGCAAACAGGCTACTTACTCCGAGCTGGCTGTGGCCGGCGGGGGGTGGGAACGCCTCGTGGTGGGAAAGGGGGGGCCCCAGCGGGCCAGACGGAGGCTGCTGGTCTGGGGCGGCAAACTGAGATTGGTCCTAGGTGGTGGCTTCGGGGAGCAGCGGGGCGTCCTCCGGCTGGTCCTGACTGGGAAGTGGGGGCAGAATCAGGGAAGCTGCGTCACTGTCCAAGCCGTGGCTGCTTTGGGCCGACGGCTGTCCCGCCGTCATCGGAGTCCGGCTGCGGGCCCTGTGCTGACTCCGTCTGTCTGTCGCGGCGCTGCGCGGCCTGCGGCGGGGCCAGGGCTTGCGCCTCCCGCGAGCGGGGCGGGGTTGGCGGCGGGGGGGGGGGTTGGCAGCGGGGGTCGTCAGGGGTCATCGGGGGTCGTCCGCAGGGGTCGTGGGCGCGGGCACAGGCACCTCGTGGCCGCCCACGCTCCCGCGGATCCCCCGCGGCCAGGCCGCCCTTTCGGGGGAGCAGGGGCGTTGACGTTTATTTTTCTTCCCCAGCGGGAAAACTCTCCATCCGCTCAGCGCTTCTGTGCTGCGTCCCCTGCTTCGTGCGGGGGGCACGCCCGCAGAGCTGCTGGGCGATGGGCGGCTCCTCCGGGCCGCGAGGCCGCTGCGCTCGCACTGGCGCGGGGAGCCCGCATCGCCAGTCCAAAGCCAGTCCAAAGCCAGTCCAAAGCCTCGGTCGCCCGCAGGGCCCTGAGGGGCCCCTCTCCAGCTCAGGCCCCGCCCTAATGAGGCAGCACACGCCCGCAGGGCCCTCCCAGAGGCTCCGAACTCCCGGGTTTGCTCAGCTGGAAGATGCTGCTTGGGGTCAGGACGGCTCTCAGCGCAGACCCCGCCAGAGGGTGACCTTCACTTCAGCAGCACGTCTGGACCTGGCTTGGAGCCCAGACGGCCAGGCCTCCCGCTGCCGGCCCGCCGCAGAAGGGCCGGCTCTGGGCTTGAGGGGCCGGAGGCTCGCAGGCTGCTGACCCCGGGCATGAGGAGCCGGTGAATGACAGACTGGCCTGAAGGCGCGGCTTCACTGCTGTGCGGGGGGGGGGGGGGGGGGGGTGCGCACGCTCAGGGCGCTGGGATTCCGTTATGATGAGCACAGAGCTCGCCATTTGGAAGGACCACCCAGGGAGCCAGGAGAAATTGCTTTTGAAAAACAAGAAGCTTTATCTGATGAAAATTTCATTTGAAGAATTTTAGTTCCAAGGTTTAAATTCACCAAAGTAAGAAATTAGCTGGCAGGGAGGCAGGAGATGCTGTCATGCCCAGCCTGTGCTGTAAATGCCATGTTTCCCACGGTACGTCCTGCTACCCCAGGGAGGCTGAGGGCGCAGGCGGCTGGCAGGGCAGGGGGCGGCGAGGCTGGCTCTCCTGGCCGCACTCCCCACCACGCCGTGGGTGGTTTGTTTGAGAAAGCTGGGCTGCACTTTGATTTCCTGACACGTGAGTCGGAGAGGGTGCTGAGTACGCCTGACCTTTCTAAATTTATAATCATGACATTTCGTTTTCTTGGATGTGTGCAGGATTTCTAAACTCAGGTTTCGGGGCTAAAAGAAGAGGAGGTGTGGATGGCGTTCAGAATTGTGGCATTGAGTGTTAGCGTTTAATTCAGATGCTAGTTCCAAGAGGAACCCTTGTCTCACCAAGCAAGGACGCGTCTTCCCCAGCTTCCTGGTCCACGGCCCCTGCTGACGCTGAGACGCCCCCAAGGTCCCCCGCGCGGGCTGCGGTGTCTCCCCCTGAGGGTGTCCCCAGAGTCTCTCCCAGCAGTCCTGCTAATGTCTCCACCATGTGTGCCCCCAGTGTTGCCTGCCCCCCAAGGGTCCCTGTCAGGTGCAGCTCCCACCCCAGCCCTACTGAGCACCTGGCTCTGGCCCAATGCTGGGCTCCCCACCAAACCCCCGCTGGAGAGACTGCCTTTCCTGCTCCCCACATCCTGTGGGCAGCAAAGGGCCGGCCTCACTCCGGGGTTCGCCCTCCCGGGGGCCCCAGGCTCTCTCTCCCCCGGGGAGGGGGGCCCAGGGACGGCTGCGTCAGCCATGTGTATCTTAGTGGGAAAATGTCAAAAGGTCCCTTCTCCGATCAGGTGGTGAGATGTCCCCACAGAATGAGCCATTTTATCGCTGAGCTTGGTGGGTTTGAGCTGCAAAAAAAGCGTCCTGCTGTGGGGGTGCCCTTCCCAGAGCCGGGCCCCTGCCGATGGGCCCAGCAGTCAGCACCAGGGGGGAGATGGCCGCCGACGCCACAGGCGGGCTGGCGCAGGCCCGGGCTTCGGGAGTGGGCAGCGGCTGGGGCAGGACCGCGCATGGGGTCCAGGAAGCAGAGTTCGGCAGAAGCGCTGTGGGGCAGACGGGCAGCGGCCAGTGGGCCGGAGCGTCTGGAGCAAGTGGGGTCTGTGCCCGTGCCGTCGTGCTGGGGACTTAGGTCTGAGTGTTCGTGCAGCCGTGTCCCCGCCGTTGGAGAAGGAAGAGCAGTGGGTCTGCGGTTAGAAGGATTCAGCCCGTGAGCCCTGGCGGCTGGGGGAAGCGGGACTCGGAGGGAGGTTTCGCCCACAGAGCTGTGCGGGCTGGAAGCCGGGGTGTGGAAGGTGGGGAGACACAGGCGCGTGGGGCGCTGTCCTGTGGCCTTTCCCCTGTGCCACAGTCTCCTCGCTGTGCGGGCACGGACCTCGCGTGCTGGTCCCGTGTCGCACGGCGGGGGGCTGTCTGCGCTGGGGCAGGTGTGGGGGATGGCGAGGCCCGCAGACGGGCTCTCCGGGGTGCATGGGCTGCAGCCCCTAGAGGCGAGCAGGGTGGGCCGCCAGGGTGTGGAGGGCGATGCAGCTTCCTGGGGACTGGGGTGACCTGCGGCAAGGCCACGCCGGCCGTCCTGCCGTGTCAGGTGAGGGAGCACCCCGAGGCTCCCGCAGTGCTGGGGCGCCCAGCTGAGCTCCGTCACCTGCAGTCAGATCACGCAGGGCAGAGGCAGGGTGGCCCCGGCACTGTCCAGGCATCCCCATGCCCTGGGCGGGCGACTTCCTCTCCATTCCCCCGTCTGGCTTTTGGTTCCACTTTAGGTCTTTTTGGAAGGCGAATCTATTTTCCATAAAGCGACTACGTTTGCCTCTGAATCCGCCCTGGCTCTCCACCTCCCCGGATGAAGATCTCAGCAAGCGCCCTGCGCCTGCGGGGCCGCTGGCGTGCTGACCCCAGGAGAGGCTGTGTCCCCTTCACAGCCGGGGCCGGGCTGCGGGGCACAGAAGGGCACCCCTGGGACGGCCTGGAGTCCAGCGCAGCCTCGCTGCACGGGACGCCTGGCAGCTGGGCGCCGGGCAGGGTGGATGTGGCGGAGGCTGGACTGGCCTTTCGGAGCCGTGGCCTCTCTGAGGCCCCCTCGTCCCGGGGGGCCGCGAGTGAGCTGGCTCCTCACGGGGCCGGTGGCGGAGGGCTCGTCTCAGACACGTGTCCCCGCCACGCGCCCGGCCCAGTCCCTCCTGCTGTTTGGGATACGTCTGTGGAAATTTCATAACTTCTCTCCCCACAAGAACCCATTTCCGAAAATGAAGAAGCTGTGTCAAGGAAGGAGGAAGAACAGGAGGGGCTGATGTTCGCGGAACCCGTCTTCCGTCTCGGGGACCCTCAGCCTCAGTCTGTGAATAGCAGACCGTGTATCTAACACAAACCGCCGCCGTGCCGGCGGCCGCCGCAGCGGCGTCAGATGCCGCCCCGGGAGCCCGAGCCGGAGCCCGCTCTGCGAGCGCGACATCTCACGCATGTAAATGCGTTTTCCTCGCGCGTCGGTCTCGCACAGACCCTGTTCTCTTCCGTTGCCTTGGAGGTGTCCGTGTCACACTTCAGAGTCAAAACTGCGATTACTCACACGCGCTGCAGTGTCCTGCGTGAGGGGAGGCCGGTGGGTTGATGTTCTCCACCCCTCAAGGACCAGAGAGTTAACCGAGGTGCCACACAGAGAGAAGCACGATGCGCCTCTCTCTAACGCACCTGCGCTTCAGGGCTTAACTCCCAAGTAATTGCGTTTCGCGGCCGAGGCGCATCTTACTTTGTGTGGTCCGCGAACGCAGCGTGGCGTCGTCCGCGTGTTTCTTAACCCGTGCTGATTTTAAAAGCAGCTTTGCAAGAGGAGTCGCGTTGTACTTTGCGTGATGAGGAATTACGAGTTGAGCGACGGGCGAGGCCTTCGTTATGGAAGCCGCGTTGCTGTCCCCTGCCGTGTCCCGCCGCCTGGCCCGCATTGGGGCGGCTGTCGCCACTCGCCATTCTTCCTCGTGCTGGGCGCCTAAATGGGAAAGGTAGCTTTGGGCTTCCTTTTGAGTTACGAGGCTTTATTTTCACAGCAGTTTTAGGTTCACGGCGAGATCGAGTTCCCGCACAGCCCGCATCATGCAGCCTCCCTTGGCGTCACTGTCCTGCATTGGCATGGACCCATGTCATTAGGCACCTGTCACAGCCACAGGGTGAAGAAACGGGTGAACCTGCGTGTAAACCTGGACTGCGGAATGTTCGGTCTTGGTCCTGGGCCCCAGCCCGGGGCTCCGAGGTCTCGGAGTGATAAATAAAAGTGTCACTAACACAATGACTGGTATCTGGGGACCCTGGCTGGCTTTAGGATGGTCCCCAGGAAGATTAGAGGGTTGGAACTTTCAGTCCTGCCCACCGACCAGAGAAGGGAGAGGGTCTGCAGGCAGAATCAGGCATGAATGACCAGTGATGTGATCAATCACGCTTATAGTTAGGGCCCCCGCAAAGCCCCCACAACCCTGGGCGAAGGGGTTGGAGAGCTTCCCAGTTGGTAAGCGTGCGTGGAGGGCCTGAGAGAGGTGCTCCTGGCCACCCCTGGCCCACACGTCTCCTCCACGGCTGTTCCCGAGTCCCATCCTGTGTGATGAGCCAGGAGCAGCAAGGAAAGTGTCCTCCCCGAGTTCTGCGAGCTGCTCTTGGGGCAGGGCATGGGGAGCCCTGACTGAGAGCTGGGGGCTCAGGAGTGTGGGTAACCTGGGACCTGAGGCTGCATGTGAAATGGGGGGTCTTGTGGGACTGAGCCGCACCTGTGGGGTGTCACATCGAGTTCAGCTGTCGGATGCCAGCAGGCGTCAGAGAATCAGGGAATGTGGAGCTGGAAGTGGCGCCATGTGCTTGGTGCTGGGGGAGCAAACTTCAGACCGTGCTCCTGGAGCTTCCTCTTTTTAAACATGTAAGACACGTACCTTGAAGGAGCCATTGGTGTGCAGTTCTGTCACTGTGTCCCAGCAATGCAGGCAAGTCAGGGATGGGACTCGTCTGTCACCTCTGGGGGCGGAAATGCACCATGTGGACACTTTCCAGACACAACTTCGGGAACAGATTTTTTGAGAGGAAATAAGTGATCTGAGTTTTAAGAAGAATGGCCTCAATTTTCTCTTCATTTTCCAGCATGGTCCGGCGCCTCCCCGTAACCTCTGATCTGATGGTCTGGGACCTCCTGTGGAGTTGGGGGCCGCGCCCGGAGGTCGCTGTGCATATAGGCAACATCGGCATGGTGGGGCCAGTCATTGGGTATCTGGAAAAGGACATTTTCTGAAACTTGAAAATTGAAGATGAAGTGATTCGGCATCCTAACCACTGAGGAAAATGATACCATGGTCGTGATGGCGATGGCCCTGCTTCCAGTCAGCTGGGAGGTTGCATGTTTGCCCAGGAAAACCTGCGATTTTCCCTCAATTACCTGCACGCAGCGCTCTTTGGCTGCAACATGATGAGATATTTTTCATGGAAATCAAAATGGAAGTCGTTCTGCTCTGGTCGTTCTGTGTTTACCTTTAGTGTTTAAATTCAAATGCCTGTAAAGCTGAAATTTCACCAGAGCGAATTTTCATGAGTGCAATTTAAAAAGTTTCTCTGTGGCCTTAAGAGAAACGGGACAAAACAGACCTGGCCAGGGCTCTGGTGCTGAGAGTGCCCTGGCAGTTTCGATCTCAGTGGTTTTGTTATCAGGGACCGCAGGGTCAGCTCCCGTGGAAGGCTGGGTTCTTGCTACAGCATCGGGAGATGTCGCTCACCGGCCGCGCTGCGAGGACGTTGGTGGCAGTGGGGAACGGGAAGCCCCGCCCAGGGCTGCGGGCCGGGAGGAAGTCCCCCACCCCCCGTGAAGCCAGCCGCGCAGGTGCAGTGGCCGCGTGGCCGCCCGCAGACCAGCATCCCGCTCGGCGGCCCCCGGGTACCGCCCTTGCGCACCCGGGCTGGGCCCCGTGGAAACGGCCTTGGAGAACTGGTGCTTCCGTGTTGTGCCTGTCATAGCTCTTACCAGAAAGGCATGTGCAAGGGTTAAATCTAGTCATTCCTGGTAAATGATTTGTCGCAAGCTTACAGAAGGGCCTTATGCATCATGCGATTCCTGACAGAGTAGAGGTTCCCTCTGTCCAGCCCTCTCCTCCAAAGCAGGTTTGCTCCAACCTGCTCCGCAGACGCCGGCTGTGCCCCTCCCTGCTCAGCTGTGCGCTGCAGGACCCTCTGCGCAGAGACCCTCCCCCACAGCGGGGACTCCAGTGCCCAGCTGCAGCTGAGCTCAGGAGGAAGGTCCTTGAGAACTGGGGTCCGTGCTTCTGTGACTAAGTGTCGTTTCTACAGCCCGTGTTCCCAGCAGCGTGGGGGCCTGCTCCTGGAGTCCTTCGTCTCATGAACTCATGAAGACTGGAGGCATGGTGGGCCCTGGCTGACACGGCTGGCCGAGGGGTCCTTTCCTGTCCCCAGGCTGCCACGAGTCCTCGGAATGAGCGCACCGCCTGCTGAGGCGCAGGGCGACACCCCCTCCCTGACCGCCTGTCACTCTTCCTTTGCCCTCTGTTTTGCTGACTCTATTTAGAGTACAGTTTTGACTTTAGAACTTCAAGTTAAATTTCTGACTGTGGCGAGTTAACTTTTAAATCATTTCTTGGTTTTTCTGTCGGATGTTTAACGTCTTTAATTCCATTTAATTAGTAGGAAATTGCGAGCACATTCTTTGGCAAAAACTCTGGGCCTTAAATTGGCAACTCCGGGCTCTGAGATGGGGCTCTTCTTCAGAAGATCGTTCTTTAAAATTTTAAGTACACGATATTTTCTGTGTGATAGGGGGATATTATTTATGTCATTGCCACATTCTGAAGAAAATATTGGTCCCATAGATCATACCAAGCAGATTCATTCAGTGATGGCAAAAAAAAATGCCTTTATCCATCTGTCACTTCTGCCTCTGATCACTTTTTTTTTTCAAATGAGTTATAAAAATAATTCTTCAAAGCAGTTTAATAAGAATTTAACATTAGGGCAGTCTTTTGAACTCTTGTCAGATGTTCAATTCGGAGGTGTGTCTTCAAGGGCACCCTAATGTATGAACACACAGTGATGTCCTCTGGGCAGCATGGGCTGATAAACATTAATATACTATAAGGATGTGGAAGGGAGTATGTATCACTTATTAATATGCTATAAAAATGAAATGAAAGGGAAAACGTTCTTTCTTCAGGAAAAAGATGTATGCATTTCTTCTCTTTCATGGCGATTTCCAGAGAAGAGGGAAGTGGGCAGGAAGGAGGAGGCTGGGTTCACAGAGGACTTTGAAATTCCGTGTGGTTTTTCCCTCAGTGTTAAAGATGCAGAGGGTGTGTGGCTGGCTCAGGATCTAACTCCAGGCCAGGCCGGGGCTGGTCTTCAACCAAGCATCTCCATCAACCCTGGGACCCGGCCCTGGGTCCTTGCCTCCTCCACATCCTGACGTGTCCGGCTGCTCTCTGAGTTCCCGAGGCTGTTCAGCCACCTGCAAATGTACCGTCTGAGGGACCAGAGGTTGGGATCAGCTGGCCTTCTTTCCCCGTGGGACACGGCGCCCAGGGGCCTCTCATGAGGGACGTGGTTGGCATTTACCTAACGTTAGTGTGTCCCCGCGCAACTTGTCCTCACAACCCCACGTGACTCTGTCAGTTGTCACCCTATCCAGACCCCTCTCAGGAGCTGTGACCGTTTCCTGCCTGTGCCTCTTATCAGGACTCCTTTTTGGTAGTCACTGTGAATTTGAGTTTAGATCTGTATTCCTCTTCCATGAAATTAGTGTAGCTTCTTTCTCTGTTCTTTTTCCTTTTTTCCCTTCTCTTTTCTCTCTTCATCCCTCCTTATTTGCTTTCAGCCAATAAGTTACTGAGCAAATACCGTTTGCTGAGCCTTGTCTACCTACAGACCCAACCGAGCTGGCCTTGCCCTGCCCAGGGACGCTGGCCTCCTGGTCCAGCCGCAGAGCTGTCTCCTGCCCGCGTCCACTCCCGCTGACACCGGCCTCCTGGCGGACTTTGAAACCCCTGGTTCCTCCCGCTCGTTCTGGCCTGCTGCTGAGGAGCTGTCCAAATGCTGACATCTGACCAAGTGTCCTTGCTCCCAGTCCCAGAATCTCCCATGGTCATTACAGTGGGACATGAACTCGTGGGGTGACCTGTCACTCCAGCCACCAGAGTGCCCCAGACTCTGCCTCTCTTCCCAGAGTTTCTCCGCCCTCCTGGGCCTCCCTCCCCTCCCCGCTGGCTTTGCCGGGTTGGGGGCGCCTTGCTGCGATCTGGGCTGGGGGCTCTTCTTGGGGAAAGTCGCAGTTCGCGATGGGTTTAGTGGCCACGGGGTCTGGGAGTGGAAAAGGCCTTGTCTGATTGCTGGCTTCAGCCTCGCGGTGGCTCTGGGCCCGGTCGCTCCCCGCGGGGCCCACAGCGCCACACGTGCCCGCGTCCCAGGAGTCACTGTTTCGGGGAGGGAGGAAGTGAGCAAACCGCTGCTGACGTGCCAGGCCTCGGTGCCCGGTGGGCCAGGAGGCGACGCCCCACGGGGCACGTCCCGGGCCCTCCAGGCGAACGCCGCGTCTGACCTGTGCGCTCTGAGCGTCGCCATGGCCCGCCTGCCACGCAAACCATGACTGACACTGTCAGCTCCATCGAGGGCCCGCATGTCGGACGCCGCCCGCTCCACCTTCCTGCTGGCTGCATCGCGAGTGGAACAGGGCGGACGCGTCTCCCCAGCCCTGGTCTGGTATTGCTGCTCACATTTTCTCCATTACACCTGACGTGGCGCGGGATCCAGGTCCTCACACGTCCAGCCCGTGACCTGGGGCACGCGCCAGTGCCACAGAGCCCCCCCATTGGGATGAGCGCAGACATCATCCGGAAGGTTCCTCGTGCCTGCCCCATCCGCCCCGCAGCCCCCCTCGGGACGCGCTTGCCCAGGGCCCCCCACGGCCCGCCGCGTGGCGTCCGACGCGAGTGTCCCTCAGGGTTCCTGCAGTGCGGTGCTCTCGTGGCCGCCCCAGCACCCGCGCGATGTCCCAGAGCCACCGTGTGGGCGTCTGCTGAGCTCCCCCGCCCCACTGCACGGGGCAGCTCCACGTTCCTGCTGACGGACACTCGCTTCTCCAGCGTTTGGCCGTTATGAATCAAGGTCCTCGGAACGTCCTTGTGCAGTTACGTGTATGGACGTCTGGTCCATTCCTCCCGGGCAGATGTCTGGCAGATGTCTGGCAGTGGAACTGCTGGTCCTCGGGGGCATGCTCAGCCTTCGAGGGGCTGCACACCGTTCCCGCGTCGCCCTTCCCGAGGGCCTGGGTCGCTCTCGCTTTGCCGTGGCGTTTTCCCTCGTTTTTGAGTTCGCCGCTCTCGATGGCATTGCGGGGTCATGCGGTGGTTTCCGTTCCGTTTCCGGTGGCCCTTCGGGGTATGGCTCCCCAGCCTCAGTAAAAGAACTTGGAGTCCAAGGCCCCTGTCTGGAACCCAGCTTCTGGCTGAGCTGCTCCTGGGACCTGAGCAACTCGCTCAGGCCCAGACGCCAGCTCCTCGCCTGACACGGGATGATGGCCGTCCCGCCTCGCGGTGAAGTGGGGTGTGGAAGTGTGGACTCAGGCGCCTGGCGTGAGGGTCGGTGTCACCATCACTGTTGTCTTCCCGGCTCAGCTGCAGCAGCGGGCGACCTGCTGCCCTCTCGCCCGCTCAGCGCGTCAGGGCCACTGCCTGGGGTGCCGCACGGCGTGGGTCTGGGGACCAGGGGAGCCACAGGCAGACGGGGCCGCGTCGCTGTCCCCAGGGCCTGGCCCGCGCTCGGGTGGACACGTGTTCCTGCGGTTGCCGGGCCGGTCTCTGCTCTGCCGCTGACCGCTCTAGAGCTCTGGGGTTGTTTGTCTGAATGTCCCCGAGGCTCGCTCCTTCTTCAATGCTCATTTGTGGGAAATTGGCCACACTGCAATATAATTCTCCATTTCAAAGATGGATGAATCGCATTAACGGAAAACAGCAATCTCTAAGCCAAAAAAACAACCAAATATCTGGGCCAGGAGAGAGACTTTATTTGATTCTGGGGTAGCTGGTGCATTTTTTCCCTCTGAAGAGATTAAGCAAAGGGACTCTGTAAATATGTGCATGCTACAGAAAGGGTCTCGCAGCCTTTGGGCCCACTAGTTTACTCACAACAATATATTTTTCTTTAAATCAACATAACTTTACTTGCTGAAGATAAATGTATTTAAGAACATGCTGGGTAATGCTATGAAATTAATGTTATTCATCCTCAGTTGGAACAGAAATGCCTTCAACCTTTTGGCAAAGCAAGAGCAAATCCTAGCAGAAATTTCATCTCAGAAGTCGTCTTCATCTGGAGCAGGCTGGGCCCTGAGGTCAAGCCATCCATTTGGCGTTGTGTTTCCGTAATGCGACTCCGCGCAGCGCGTGCCTTGCGACCCCTCCACGCTGGTCCCGTGAGCGGCCGTGCGAACACCCCCTTGCGGAGGAGCCGCCTTGCTTCCCATCAGCAGAAATTTCTCCCGCGTGAAAATACGCGATTCGAGATGCTGCTGGGTCCAGCTCTTTGCGGTTCTGCTTCCGCTGAGCGCTGGGCCCACAGCCACCTCCACACGGCCCTGGTCCAGCTTTCACTTGGATTTCCAGCAGGGCTGTCTGGGGGCTCCACGGGTCCTGGCCGCCACGGAGGCACCCAGCGGCCAGCAGGTTCGGGGAGTTTGGGGGGCAACTCAGAGGCTCAGGTCCAGAGGAACTCCACACTTCCACCTGCATGTCCTTTGGGCTTGTTCGTTTAATATTTTTTCTGCATTTAAAAAATAATACAAACCGGGTAAAAAACAAGAACTAAGAGGTGGGACTCCCCAGGAAGACTCTGAAAGGGCTCTTGGGGGCTGCTGCTGAACTCAAGTGTCCCAGGACCAGCACCTAGAGGTCAGAAGTGGCGTGGATGGGGGCCATTCTGGAGGGGCCCCTGGAGGGGCCCGGGTGGCAGGAAGGGGCCCCACCCTGCCCAGTCGTCGGTGCACGTTCTCGGGGCTGACAGACTTTCCCTCAGAGGCTGCGCATCTCCTTGCCCAGGGCCATTGCGGGCGCCTGTCCCGTCACGTGCTCACCAACGTGGATTCATATCATCAAGAAATATCTATTGTGTAGGAATGTGCTTTCTTGTTTTTGTTTTCATTTGTTATGCTAAGCTTATTTTTTCTTTTATGAATTTTTTGGTGAAAGTTGTTATATAAATATTTTATCCTGTCTGTCAATGACGTGGTTTCATTAATTATAGAAGGTTAAATGTTTATGAAATAAATTGATGTTTCCTTTTTGCTTAGAGAGCCTTTCTTCCTTTTTCTAAGATCTGATGACCAGTCACCCTGTTTTTTTCTAGTTTTAGTCGAAGGTTTTATTTTAATCTCCTTAAGCTACCAGGGATCTATTTTGCTGTCAGGGGCAAACCGAGAACGTGCCCACCCTTGCAGCCCGTCCCCTACTCCATGCCTCGGTTTCCTTTTGTGCACTTGCTCACATCTCTCGCCAAGGTTTTTCCTAGGTACTTAATTTTTTTGTTGTTATTTTTGTGAATGAGATTATTTTTGCTTATTATATTTCCTCAGTGGTAATTGCTGGTACTCTTTTTACTTTTGTCTTGCAATTGGCAGCTTTACCAGAACTCTTTAATAGTTCAATTCGATTCTCCGCAATTAAAAAGAGAGGGCATCAAGGGCCTTTGAAACATTATTCATTTTACGAGGTATTAGTAAACTCTGAATCTTCAGACTAGAACCTTTAGTCCTAAAGAACTTCCTGCATCATATCTTTGGTGTTTGCTTCCTTGCTACTTATTCCACTTGTCTCCTCCCTTTTTTCAAAGACGGTTTCCCACAGGAGGGTGTGTTTGGCCGTCTCTGTGTGTCCGCGGTCACAGTTCCCGTCGCCGTTCTGCACGGTGGACGGTGCCTTTTTTTTTTTTTTTTAAGTTTTGCTCGGTTCCCTTCGTGTCTGTGCTGTCGTGCTCTGGTCGCATTCTTACAGCTGCTTTTTACTGAAAATCAGACACTTTTTGGAATTTACATGGATTTCCGATAGTAATTTTTTAAAAATGTTTTCTTTCGTGGTTTTTGTTACATAGTCGTTTTTTTAGCCCTTATGTTGTTTGTGTGTTTTGTGGTTGTTTGCAACTATTTTTTGAACCCTGGCACAAGGAGAAGTAGATTCCGGCCAGACTTTTATCAGGACCAGACTGAGTGCTTGTCCTTGGCCCAGGCGGAGGACAGGAGCGTCCTGTCCTCTCAGATGAGGCTGCCCGTGCGCGCGGCCCGAGCCAGTGCCCTGGTGTGGCGTGGTGTGTGCCTCGAGACGTTCCGCTCCCAGCACCTGGCCTGCCGACCGAGCGGCGAGGGCTTCGCGTTTGGACACCCTGGGTCACACGTAGCTGTCCCCATGCCACCGACAGGTCAGTTCCTCTTGTCTCCTTTGGACCACAGACGTCTTGTCCTTAAATTATAGTTTCCATGGGAACACAGGGGGACGTCACTCAGGACGGCGGGTCGTGTGGCTGGGCTCTCTCCTCCCTGTGGGGCTCCGTGTCAGCTGCTCCTCCGGGCTTTGGTCACCCAGTTCCCTCCTAGGAAGATGGATCGGGAGCCTACGCTTACGTGTTAACGAAACCCGAAAAGTCCATGTGGAACTCTCCCGAGGGGCGTCTACCGTGACGTTCGCCGCATGCAGAAACCCTGCTTCGTCTGCTGGGTCACAATATGATCATTACTAGCTCAGGGAGTGACGTTGGCAGGAATAAAGACTTTTTTTCAAGGTTTGGGATAAAGTAAGAGCTATAAATAGTCTCTAAGAAAAATCAACATCTGCTTCTTTAAAGTCAACACCAGCAGGTGCCGCCTCAGGAAGCTGCCGGCTGTGACAGGGACAGCGAGACTGGGACCGCCCTGTTCCCGAGTCTCTGAATAGTGGTGGGGGGGGGGGGGGCGGCCCCGAGAATCAGCGCACACTGTCGAAGCTTGTCCTTAACATTATGGGATGACACGACGAATTTTATGACTTGGATAAGGGACAGTGTTCACACGGCAGCCTCATCAGTGGGATTTGCACGATGACGCTCACCAGAGGCCGGGCTGCGTTCCCTTCTCAGCCCGCGCTCAGGCGCCCCACGTCCGTCCCACGAGGGGGGCGCACAGGCCCCGGCGCCGCACCAGGCGCGAGTTCATCCCCTGTGCAGTGAACCTGCCTTTCCTGGCAGCTCACCCCGGACTCTGCTCACCATGAGCTCAGCCCCACCCCACCCCGAACCCCTAAATCTCTCCTTTTTAGTCCTGAAATGAAAAAAAAAAAAAAACTTAACAGGAACCTTGTGCTTCCGGCAGCAGAAACACCCACTAGAAATCGAAAGAAATGGCTTTTCTCGTCGCTCTCCATGGGGCGTTTCCGGTTATTTTGAAGGTCTGTTTCCACTCATCGTGCTCCTGGAAACAGACCAGTTAAAAGGCAGCAGCTTTGGGATCTCAGGTGGCCGGGGGAAAGGAACATTCAGGAACAAGAACCCCAGCTGTCAGTGGTAGTTGGTTTTAAAAGGGACGTGTCCCTGAGACAAGCCCACCGCAGGTGACAGAGGCCCAGCATGACAGTGTCACCGCCTCCCACTCCCCCGCCCCCGCAGCGTGCACAGGGCCAGCGCAGATGCTGCTGTGGCGGGTGTGCAGGGCGCACACGGTGTGGGTGCTCGGTCCAGGGTTGCCATGGTGACTCCTCGTTACAGCTGAGGAGGAGAGACTCCTGTGCGGGGTATCGACAGTTCCGTGTGTCCTGCAGCTTCTCTCTGTAATGGCTGTGTGTGTGTGTGTGTGCGCACATGTACCCCACAGGGCTTCCTTCACCAAAGGGGCGGTTCTGCTCGGGGCCCCAGGGCACTGGCCACTTCCTGTGGGAGCAGACGTGTGCTTGGCCACTCGGGTTGATCGATCAGAGATCTGCGGTATCAGGGAGTAGGCGCTGCACAGCGCCTTTCGTGGGAAGGAAGGGAGATGCGATGAAGGGAGGGAGGGAGGGAAAGTCACCCTGTTGGCTGTAATGACTTTAAAACCGTTTTCAGAAGTGCCGGTTACGTCAGCTTGTAGCTTGCTGACCTTGCCGAGCTCTGGAAAATTCCTGGCGACGTCCTCAGAGGCAGAGGCTTCAGTCTGAGGGGGTCGCAGGGTGTGCCTGCCACTTTCTATCCTAACGCCTCAGAATCTGGGGTTCTGCAGATGGCGTCTGCGGAATGAGGGGTGCTTGTTGGAACGTGTGCCCTGGACTGTCGGCTTCCTCAGGACGTGGAATGTGCCGGCCGGAAACACCACGCGGCGGGTCACAGCCGTCTGCGTGGGTGTGACGGCGCCCTCTCTGCCCGGGAGGTCAGGCCCGCGGGCCTGCAGGTGCCGGCTCCGGGCAGGGCGTGGACTCTGTGTGTGCGGTCAGCGCCCCACACGCCCCAGCGTGGTGGCGTCTTCCCACGGCGAGGGCCAAGCTCAGCGGGCGGCGGGGCAGAGAATCGCGCTGCCGGGCCTCGCGCCCGGCCCTGCAGCCTGAAGCCTGATGTTTAATTGAACATCGTTGGCTTCGGTGTGAACTTCTTTATTAAACTTACATGTGAATCTCTGCCTCTTTCCTTCTGTTCTCAGATCCTGGGCAATATTTAAAAATTCATTTACTATTATAAACCAGAAAGAGCAACATTCTCGCTCAGGCTGAGGTGACTGTGAGTTAGGCCGGAGCTTGGAGAGAGACCGTGTGCCCTCGGAAGGTGGGTCTGCGGGCGCCGTTTGGAATGAGGAAAAGGCAGGTCTCTGCGCCGAAGGAGGCCGTTCGCCCCCCACGCCCCGCTGCCCGGAGGGCGGGGCGCTAGGCCAGCTCCCCCTTCACAGTGCTTCCCGAGAGGGCGACACACTCGGTGTCCTGGCGGGGAAGGCGCGCCCGTGTGTGCGTCCATGTGTGGGGTCCCGTCAGCGCCCTGGGTCTCCCACTAACTCTCTCAGCGGCCGCGCCCTCTGTGCCGCCTCCTGAGAGGTGTCCGTGGACAGCACACCCAGCAGCTCCGTCCCCGCGTGCGGCGTGACTGCATCAGCGAAAGTCCCCACCTCCCCAGGTGTGTGTCAGCAGCATCGGTGCCGCCGTGACGATGTTCTTACGCACGTCCAGGGTTTGTTTGGGGACGTGAGGGCCTCTGGCTGTGACATCCGTCACCCCATTGGTTGCCAGGGTTGGTTCGCTGATCCGGCTGGTGAGGCCAGGGTCCCCTGTCTCCCTGACCGCTCCAGGCGCGTCCCTCCCGAAGCCGGTGCTCAGTCAGGCCGAGGAGGACGCCCTTCCCCACAGAGGAGAGGACATTCTTTGTCAGGGCGTACGGTAGCTGTGCTCCCCACGGAACCGCCAGCTCCCAGGCATTTCCTTGGGACCTGTTCTTTGAAGGGTCACTGTTAGGTCATGGGCTTGACTATTTTATTTGTTTGTTTTTGCCGGGAAAATAATTTTAATGTCGCAAGCAACATAACAATAACCTGTTCCCGCCGGGAACTGCCCGTTTGTCTGGCGGCGGGCGGGCCCAAGCACGCGACAGGCGATGAACACTTCCCTTGCAATCCCCTCACCTCAGGAGGAGGGTCCCGATTTCTCCCACGCAAGGCTTTCCGCATCTAGAGGGCGGACGTAGTTGCCAGGAGCGTTTCTCCCCTTTACAGGCTCTGCGCCTGCGAATCATAGCACTTCGAGGGTTTTATTTCTGCTCTCCTTCGAGTCCTTTCGGGCTGGTCACCTAACCTATTTTCTGGTCACCTCTCCTAAACTGTGCTCACCCGTCCGAGACCTCTGGGTTCACTGCACTGCTCCGTGCCCCCGTCCTGCTGTGGCTGGGCACTAGTCACCGACGGCGCGGGCGGAAGCAGCGCCCGTGTACGTGAGAGGGGTGCTCGGCTGGGCATCGTGTCGGTGCGACGCCCCTGCATGGGGCCGCCCTTCGTGCTCTGCTTCCAAATGTCTCCCAGGGTCTTGGGTCCGAGAGGCGTAACCATCTATCAGTGAGGTTCCTTTATATTAAAACCTGTCAGAGAGAGGAGAGCAATTTCGTCAGGCTCCTCGGTCACTGAGAGCCGGCCGTGTGCCAGGCTCTTCCCTCAGGCATCTGGGCTCTTGCACAGCCCGCCATTCTTAATCATATTTTAATTTAGAAATAAACTGCTTTCATTATCCTTTCATTTGCAATACCATGTGCGCATCGCTGCTCATCGCCGCTCGCCAGCACTTCGCAGGGGCTGGGCTTTGAGTAACCGCGGCCGCAGCACAGTAATTAAGGACGATCCACGTCGGTTTACAGGGACTGTTATTCTGTCGGGCTTTGAGGAAACCACCCAGAGAGTTGCCGAAATCGGTGCTTTTGGTGGAGACACTTGAAGGCCCGTGAGGCCCGCGCCTGCTCCTGCCTTTGATCTGGAGGAGGGCTCCCCGCTTCCAGGCTCCTTCGTCACAAGGCTCACGAGGGTCGGGCAGGCTCCGGAAGGGGTGCCCGTGGTCACTGTCAGCTCGGCTCAGCCTCGTGAAGCCAGCACAAAACTAAATGAAGTGGTTTTGTAAAAACTCTATTTAAAAAAACGCCACCAAGAACTGATCTTACTCAAACTGGAAACCAACACATTTTCAAAGTTAGGTAATGAGCTCTTGCTCTGGATTTGCTTGTTTCTAATGAAACGTTTGGGTGTTGATAATGTGTTTCAACCTATGCATGGACCACTTTGGACAATCGAGTTCCGGAATGCAGGCCCACTGGTGCCACCAAGAGCCCCCTCGTCACTGCTGCCGCCCACGTGGGGGCGCTCCCCTCGCACCTGGTACTCCCCAGAGCGTTAGCAGGTCTGTCTTCCCGTCACGCTCCTTACCGTCGGGAGCATCTCTCTCCCATTTAGCTTCAAGTGCACGGCTCAGGGGCATCAGCACGGTCGCATTGCTGCACTCATCTCCAGAACTTTCCAGAACTTCCCATCTTCTCAAACTCTGTCCCGGTAAACACGAGCGGCCCCCCCCCACCCACAGTCACTGCTCTGCTCTCTGTCTCTGCGCACCGGACCCTCCAGGGACCGCGCGTGAGTGGAATCAGACAGGACCCGTCCCCCACGACTGGCCGATGCCACGGAGCATGGCGTCCTCATGGGCCGAGCACTGGGGCTCACCCTTGCCCGCCAGGACGAGGCAGATGGGCGGAGGGGTGATGGCAAGGTGCGGGCTCCCTGGAGGGCCAGCAGGCGTGGGAGAGTGTGTTTCAGGAGGACAAGTGGGCTCTCACGCGTTCCCAGCCTTACACACGGGGCACATAAAACACCCGGGGTGCGGTGGGAGGGGCCCTGCACCCCCATTCCCAGCTGGGTGCACCGGGCAGCCCCAAGACCCCGGGATCCCGGCGCGAGGGAAACGGCACCTGCCCTTGAGATTTGGTGGCTGCGTTTCCTGGGTGCTGGGAGGACAGGGGGCATCTCAGGGCTGCCTGACGCCCCTCTCCAAGCATACCGAGCACACCGGTTCAAGGGCCCGTGCCGAGTCTGCAGAGAGCCAGGCCCCCTGTGGGCCAGAAGGGGCGACTCTCTGGCCTGGCTGTTCTCCAGGGGCTCCCCAGGCAGGCCCGGCCCTTGGGGCCTTTCCCCGCCCCGGGCACAGGGCCTCTCCCCACGCGGCTCAGCCCTGAGCTTCTCCCACTGGCCTGGGACAGAGCTGCAGGTCAGTCGCTCGGTGCTGGAGACGTCCTCTGAGTGCTTGCCAGGGGCAGGCCCTGTGGGTGTCCCAGGCAGAGGCCCGTGGGTGTGCCTGGCCTGCCGGGGGTCAGCGGTGCCCACACGCTGCAGGGCACCACGACTGAGTGATCAGGACAGACCTTCAGCCTGAGGGACCAGCTGAAGTGCGTGTGGGGTGGGGAGGGAGGAGGAGGAGGAGGAGGAGAGGGACCCACAGCAAACCTGGGTTGAGCACGTCCCCTCCCCTCTCTCCCCACCTCTCTCCCCCACCCTCTCCGGAAGGTTGGCGAGGTGCTCGCTCTTCAGCCGGTGCTGAGAATGCGTGCGGGGGCGGTGATGGACAGCTGCTCCGGAGTCGCTGTCACCGTGCCGATGAGACGGGGGCAGCAGCCTCCCTCCCCTCAGCCACACAATGTGCCGTTTCCGTCGGCGCCGCTCACAGCCCTGGGTGCCAGGCCTTTCTGTGCTCGTCTGAATAGCCCGTGGAACGCGCGGGGCTGATAAGAGGAGCGGCCGCGGTTCCCTGGCAACGGGCTGGAGCAGGGGGCTGCGGATGGGGAGATCACGCCCAGATAAACCGCCTTCTCCTCCCTGCCGCTTATCTCTGGGTCCGCAGCGGATCGCGCTGAACGCTGAGCGCCCGCGGAGCGGGGTGGGGGGAGGAGATCGCAGCTCGGCAGACGAGGTTTGCGAGCGCCCTCGAGTCGGTCTTGGGTGGGTCCCCTGTCTCTGTGCCAGACCTGGACGAGCCTGACTGCCCAGGCTTCTCGAAAGGCCAGACCTGGTGGCCGTCGGCGGCACCCCGTGCTGAGAGGGGAGACGGTCTCTGCAGCTGGGGGGAGGCTGGGGGACGACGAGCCCAGGCAGGTGGCTCGCCCTGCGAGGTGGCAGGGCCTGAGCGAGCACACGTTGGCGTCGTCCTCAGCGCTCCGGCAGACCCGGGTTCTGGGAGGCACCGGTGCCGGGCCGGGGCCGTCCGTCTCGGGAAGCGAGAAGGACAGGCAGACGCGCTGCCCGAGCTGAGAAAAGCGGTTCAGAAGGTTAATGCCTCCATTTGGAAATCCATTACCGCTCTCACCTGAGACGTTTAGATCACGCGATCGGGAGCCACAGTTGATGATGTCGGGGTTTTCCTCGCGGGAAGGGCGAAGCGCTGGGAGGCTCAGGTGCGATTCGCTTTGCCAATCAGTGTTGTGCTCGGGATTACGGGTGCCGCCTGCCCCTGCAGGGGAGGCTCCGGAGCCCAGGACTCTGTTCCAGCCGCCGGACCTCGTCTCGGGGTCAGAGGTCAACAGGAGTTTAAGTGCAGCCGAGGACGGAAGGCCGTGCTGCACAGGCCTCACCCTAGGTGTCAGTCCCCATGAGGAGGGGGCGGGGCCGTTTGGACGGCGGTCCAGACACGTGAGGAGACACCGCGTCAGGGCCGCCGAGGGTCAGTGGGCGAAGCCTGGTGGACGGTGCCCCGACAGCGGCCAGTGCCCTTCCCAGCCCTGAGGCGCCGTCCGCACTTCGCCTTTGCTCTGAAGTCCTTGGGAGATGCGCAGGCAGCCGGGCCGTGGAGGAGGCCCGCGTCCCTCGACGGGCTCGAGGCAGAGAGCCGGGCTGGGAAGGTCCGCGGACCCACGTGTCTGAGTCAGCAGGCCGAGCCCTCAGCGCTGGTCTACACGTCGCTGGTAAAATCGGGTCCACTCACAGCTGCCACAGTGACCCCGCTCCCAGTGGCTGCCAGGAAGACGTTGGGGAGGCACGTGGGCACCCAACCCCACAGCTGCCTGCAGGGCTGGGCGATGGCCTTGGAAGGGCTGCGGACTCTACCTGTGGCCTGGGGCCACTCATCTGGGGTGCGGAATGCACACGCAGAGCTGGCACCAGTGCCCACCAGCCGAGAGAGGCCCTCGCGGCTCCCTCCTCCCTCCTCTGCCCTCTCCAGGCTCCCAGCAGTCGGCTTTCCTGGATGTGGGCTAGGTGACCGCAGTGACGACGGCTCTCGAATGGCCCACATCCGGAATGGTGGGCCCTGCTCCCCGTGCCCTGGCCAGGTGCCAGCTGTCACAGCCACATGCTTGACAGTGGTGACGAGCGCGTGGGCCCCGCAGCCAGCCTGCCACTGACTGTCGCTGCGGCAGCCGCTCCGCCTCTCCTGGCCTGAGTTTTCCCGGCAGCGACAGGGAGGGACCACGCGAGTTCAGAGCGCTGAGGCCGTCGGATGACCTGAGCTGAGTGTATCAGATGGTGCCTGGCGCATTGTGGCCGTTGTAAACGTCAGCTTTATTTCGAGAGCTGACGCACGTGGGACCACGGGATTTTATTAATCGGTTTTAGAACAAGACGTCCCGTCACGGCGGTGAACCTCCTGCGGCCACATTTCCACACCAGCGACTGGGGCGCTCGTCCAGAAGGGAAGGGCAGCACTCAGGGCGGCGCCGGCCGGAGGCGAAGTGGCCGTTCCGGAAGGTCCGGGCAGGACCCCGGGCACCGCGGATGCGCTGTGGGCTTTGGGACTTGGGGCACGCCCTGGACCCCTGAGCCTCGGTTTCCAGCGGCGTGGATGGGGCGATGGTGCGAGTGGCAGTTCCACGGGGTGGAGCCGGACTTGACGTTACCACAAGTAGAGTGCTCACAGACGTGCCCGGGGCACGAGCGCGCAGCGAGCAGCGAGGTGGGCAGCTTCGTTCTCGTTCCGGCCTCACTGTTCTCCCCGCGGGACCTTGCTGACCTCGGGAAGGCGCGTCGCTCACAGCGCCTGGCGGCCCTGCCAGCCCGGCCACCCGGCCACCGGGCTGGGGGCTTAGAGCCAGGTCTACTTTCCAGACCCCATCGTGCTCCTTCGGCGGTGGGATGTCACGGAAGGGGTGGCCGAGTAGCGCTCTGCCGACCTCGAGCACCGAGCCGGCTGGCCTGGCCGTGCCATGCGCACGGGCGCCCGGCGCAGGAGCCCCGAGGTGCGTCCGCCTGCGGCGGTGTGGACACGTGTGCGGAGGCTGCTTTGCCATTTCAGGGAAAGGGTTTCTCTCCTTTCAGGAGGGCAGTGACTCTGGGCTGTCGCTACCTCTCCGAAAATGCCAGGGCGGGATTTTATTCCTGCTGCTGCACCCTGGGGCTCCAAGGGAGCCGTGGTTCCTTCCCACGTGGCCGTGTGTGGCAGCCCCTGTGGGAGCCCTGGACGCTGCAGCCAGCGGGCCAGCTTTTCCTGCGGGCACCTTCCACCTGCAGACAGGCCGGGAGGACTGGGCTTCCATGGGGCCCGGCGGGGAGTCGGGAAAGATAAGAGGGTGGTCTGGACTGGAACAGCAGGACACTGGACGGTAGAGGTCCTGCACTGGCCTGTAAGGTGGATGCGGGCGGAGGGTGTCCCTCAGTCTGACTACGTACTCTGCAGGTGGTGGTGGGGGGTCCCTGGGCCTGGCATGAACCCTGCAGGCAGGGTGGGACCCCTTGGTCTGTCATGGACTCTGCAGACGGGATTACGGACCCTGGCTTCGCTCCCCAGGGGAAGGGGTGGCTCCTGGACAGGAAGCCCTGGGCACACGCCCGCCTTCCAGAGGGGCTGGTTACTGGTCGCGGGCTCGTTGCTGACAGGCCTTTGTGTCAGGCCCCTCGGCATGGCCTGTGCAGGAGCCACTCCCCCTGTAGTGATGGCCACCCTGCAGGGCATGGGGCACCTCTAATCCAGGGAGGGGACTAGGGACAGGGGTCCCCAGCCCCGTCAAGCTGAGCCTGCGCTCAGAATTGCTGTCTGTCCCCACAGCCCTTTGTGTCTCCCAGGGTCGGAGGACTATGCCGCGGGTCCCGTCCACTCAGCCCTGGGAGCGGGGCTGTCAGGGGTGCACGTGACGCGCGTGTGGGAGATGCTCGCAAGGCCCGAGGGACGGACCGCACCATGGGGACAATTTGGGAGGGCACGAGCTGCTCTTCTTAGCGTGTAAGTGTGCGAGAATGCATGTGTCCGTGTGAGTATGTGTGAGAAGAAGGGTGTCACACACGTGTGCGTGTGCATACGAGCATGTGACTGCATGTGGTTGTGCGTCGCATACATGTGTGCGTGCGTGTGCGTGCTGTGCATGTGCAGTGTCATTCCCCCACCTCCCTGGGAGGCGGCATCTCCATCCCCTCCCTGGAGCTGGCTCTGGGACACTTGGTGGGCTCACGATGTGTTCAGACACCAGGGCACCTTGTCCTGCGCTGGGCCAGGCTCAGCTGTGCTGGGTCCGGCACTGCAGGGAGGCAGCCACAAGGGGTCACTGTTGCCGCTTCGTCCTCACTGCCACCTCGGGTTGACTCCAATGCAGCGGAGGGCGAAGGAGGGACCAGTTTGCACAGTGTGAGGTGGGCCGATTGGTTCCTGGAGCCGGGAGTGGGGCCCGGGCCCCCCTACAAGCACGCTCGGGGCCCAGCGCTTTCCTGAGGATGGTTACATTCCCAGACGCCCGGGAGGCCCTGGGGTCAGTCGATCTTGTGATTACTTTCTGCGTTTTCTGAACACGCGCAGGGAGCTCTTTGGGGAGACCACCATTGTTCCTTCTGTCCCACCTGCTCAGCGGCCCCTTCATGAGGCGTGTGAATGCATTTGGGGTTTACCGCACCCCGTATTCTGAGGACCTGCATGCATGCCGCACGCCATGGTGTCTGTGATTATGGAAAGAGGCAAGGCTGGTCGCTGTGCAGGCCTTGTGAACGTGGCCTGTTCTCACCCCTGCAAGGAATTCTGCACACAGACGGTTTATTTCCTGTCTCTCCCCTGCCCGTAATGCCCCCGAGACGCCTCCAGCACAGCCTCACTTGTGAAGACTTTATAGTGGTAGCACCTTTTCTGCATCTCTCTTCTCTCTCCAAAATCAGGAAACAAAAGAATATGGCTACACATGCATATTATTTTTGTGAATAAACTATTTACACAGGCTAGTGACCAGGTATAGCAGCAGTAATTCCTAAAGATGCCCTATGCTGGTCGCCCTGCTTGGAAAACCAAAGTGAGGTGATCTCACCATGTTTGCTAATTCCCCAGTCCCATTAGCTCCTCCCTACAAGACAATAAAGGAATGTGGAAAAGGACATATAGAAAATGAAAACTGGTCAAGTCACTAGAAAAGAAGAAAAGAGGATAAAGTATCATGAGCGCAAAGAAAATGTTTACTTCAGCAACATGAAGCGAAGGCCCTAGAGGCTGCACTGCTCAGAAGCGCGCGTGACCTGCCGGGGGCTGCGGGGCAGCCTGGGCGTGGACGGCGGCGGTTCCCGGCCCAGGGCCGGTCTCCCTCGCGGCTCAGCATCCAGGGGCGGTGACACCCAGCGGCGTTTCCCAGCAGGTGCATATTAGGTCCCATAGGCCTTTTCCTCAGTGTCCTTTCGTGAGAGCCTGAGACATGGCACCAAGGGCACTCCGCAGGAGCGGCGCTCCTGGGGGCATCGGGACCCGCGTGGTCAGGCCCCGGCCGCCTGGAGGTCGGACCCTCCGGGTCTGGGTGGGTCTCAGAGGCAGTCCTGGAACACCGCGGCGTCTCCGGAGCCTCTGGGCACGAGGTCCCTTCGCCAGAAGGGAGGTCCCGGGACCGCCTGCTCCACGTGTGAGGCTGGGAATGGGTGACGGGTGCTCTCGGGGACCGCCAGGGCTCCGAGCCTCAGCGAGGAAGGCGGGAGGCACCACGCTGGCCGAGCAGACGTGGAGACGTGTGCCCTCGCTTGCCGCCCCCCACGGGCCCCCGTGCGGTCTCAGGGTCCGTTCCCGCTCCTTCAGCCAGCAGCTCGTCTGCCGAGAGCTGGAGACTCCCGAGTTTATGTGAGATTCCAGCAAGTTCGGGCTCTGGCCAATGGCGTTATACATTTCTGTGGGTGTCTCAGTTTTCCTTTAGGCAAATGGAAAAACACCAGTTAATCAGGCGCAGACTTGGTCACTCCGCGGTGGCCGGGGTGTGGCGTCGGGCCCTGCGGAGCCCGACAGGTGCGGGCTGCGAGCTGCCTCCTGGGAGGAGCGAGACGGGTGCCGGTGCCACAGGGGGGAGGACGGCCGTGTGCGCGTGAGTGTGTGCGCACACGCACGTGGTGTGGGGCTGGGGGCACGTGCAGTTCCGCAGACCGAGGCAGTGATCGGGGTGCGAAGTGTTGGTCTGTGACAGGCCTGTATCCGCGTTTGGGGACAGTGATGTTTATGAGGGAAAATGACTTTTGCCTGTGGGAACAAATGAATAGACACGATAAACAAGCTATTTTTTTTCCATCTACTTATCGAGATAAACAAGATATTCTTAGAAAAACCCGGCAGTAAACCCCATCGATGGGCTCCCTCTCCGGTGGAAGAAACTCGCGTCTGCTCTGGGTGGCTGTTGACAAAAGCGTCTCCAAACGGAGCCCCTGGCCGGCGGCACACAGCGTGATCGCCAGCTGCCTTCTCAGGACCCCGGCGGTCCTCTGCTTCAGGGCTGTCCACTCTGGCCCCAGAGGTGGTGGGGACCCAGTGTCTGCTCTGCAAAATAGAGGGGTGGACGCCATTCAGGTAGCAGGATCGAGGGAAGCCTCAGCCCACTGGGCCCCGTGCTCGGGCCTTCGGCTCCGTGCCATGCATGTGGTGCTGCTGTGAGCACTGCCCACGGACCTGGGAGGTGCCTCCCTTCAGAAGGATGTGGCCCAGCGCCCCGGGGCCCACAGCCATCAGAAGGACGGTGCTGTGTCCCCACCCTGCTGGCTGGCAGTGGACGGCTTTGCTGCTGGTGGGAACTGTGTAGGCCGCCTGTCAGAACCCCCCAGCGACCGCGGAGCCCGTGAGAACAGTCTGGGGACCGCATAGCCTACGCCACGGCTCAGGGGCGGGGCCGCCCTGCGGACCTGCCCAGCCCTCCCGCTCCAGGCCGCCACCCTCGCGGAGCCACCCCCTTCGGGACAGGCTCTCCCTTCACTGCTGTGGCTCCTGGCCAAACACCAGCGCTGCCCGCCAGGCCCCGGCAGCCCACAGCCCCTGGAGGAGGCCGGCTCCTCTCGGCCTAAGGCTGTGCGCAGCCAGCCCGGCCTGCTCCAGGTTTGGGGCTCTGTCCCCTCAGTCCCTGTGCCCCAGTGACGAGGTGTTTCCTTCCCTCTGCAGAGCCTGCCCCCGGCCTGGCCGTCCTCGCTGGAGGAGGCCGGCATGCTGCGTGCTGTCCGCGGAGCCCACATCACAGTTAGGGGACCGAGCCACGCGCGGGGGGCAGAGCTGCCCGTCTGTGCCCGAGCCCACCAGCTCCTCGAGGGTGGCGTCAGCGGTGTCCACTCCGGCAGCTCTGCCACCCGCCCACCCTGGGGGACATCGGGACATGCTGGGCATTTGCCGAGGTTAGGGTGCCAGGCGGACCTGGGTGGTGGTGGCAGGCGCTGCCGACAGGGCACACGCGGCGCTGCAGAGGAGACGGAGGGAAGGCCGGGAGGGCGAGGGCGGGAGGCGCCCGGCGCGCGGTGTAGCTGCTGGCGACGTGCTTCCTGGAGAAGCCCATCGCGGTCGGAAAGCAGCGTCCTCGGGCCCGCGTGCGCCTGGTGGCCGCACAAACGTTAGAGGCCACGTGTGTGTTACATGCACACACATGCATGAACATGCAGACACACGACACACACCGTGCGCACACATACACATACACACACACAGCAAACACGTGCGGCAGCACACATGCACACACGTGAACACATTTATACGCGTGCACAGCACGCATATGTAGACACCCACACAGCCCATATGTATGCACATATGCACACTCGTGCACACACATAGACTCACATATACATATCTAGACACACATGTACACATGCACACATGCAAACAATACCAACAACACGTACAAATCAATGTTTTTCTGAGAATATACTTATGACCTTGTATACCACAAACCAAATTTGAAGAATGATGCCGTCATTCTTTGGGAAGGAAATAACATACCTGGAACGTTCCCAATAGATGGGAAACGCCCTTGGCCGGTTTTCTCTGTGAAGGGAGTGATTCGGTGCGTTTCCTGAGGGAGGTGCTCGGATGCACGCAGTGACCACGTGGCTGAGGGGTCGCTGAGCAGGGCCCCGGCGGGGCTCGGGGCACCTGGTCTCTCTCCCTGCATGCGGTGCTGCCCCAGTGGGTGGCCTCTGTCCCCACCCTGGCCTCGGCCTTCCCTTCCGTGATGCGTGGGGTCGGACCATGCAGATGCTGCTTCTGGTCCCTGCAGGCCGAGGTTGCTGCTTTCCAGATATTTCCATCTGAAAGGTGAAGGTGCCTCCCAATGGTTCTTCATTGTTCTCCCCCTCCTGCCCGCTCCCCCTCCTGCATGCTCACCCCACACAGACACGCCACCCACAGGCACGGAGGTCTTGGCACAAAAGAAAATCAGAGCACAGGGACACTATTGTCTGTGTTCGCTGAGCACTGTGCATTCCACTGGGTGGTGGCCGTGAGGACCGTTCCTCTGCGGGAACGGTCCCCGGCATCACCTTGGGTGTATGTGGCAGCCGTGTGGATGTGGGTGAGGCACGCGGACACGGGGCCAGTGTGGAGAGCCCAGCGTGGCAGAGGCGACTGGCGGAAGGTGCGATGTCCCCACGGCTGCTGTCGGCTGCCCCCGGCCGCTCCCAGTCTGCCCGCTCGGCGTCTCTGGCTTTGCAGAGTCACCAACCACACGATGCTCGCGCCGCCGAAGACGGCTCCGCTCGCCACACGGCGCCATCCGTCCGGAGTGCACGTGTGACCGCAGAGCGGCACTGACCGGGTCAGCCTGGCACCGGGCAAACGTGCGTCTGCCAATTCAACTTGTTGCATGTGAATGGCTTTCTTCGGCGATGCTCGGAGCAGTGAAACTGCTGTGAACAATACAAGGAGCGTTTTCCTTCCGTCCTGGCCGGCTCTGCAGATGGCCGCCCTGTGTGTGTGGCGGGGGCCCCCAAATTAGGCTTTTGTGTGTAGGAAAGGCAGTAATTTGAATGTTTGAATCCCCCACAGGAAGCTTGTCTCAAAGTGAACAATTTGCCGAATAAAGACTAATTGGGGCCTAAATTAATTGGAAGGTGTGGTTTGAAAGGGTGTTGATGAGCTGGGCCTGTCACTTCAGACAAAGAGAGTAGAGCTGGATGAATCGGTCCCCACTGAGAGCTCACGGCTGTGCGAGCACCTCTGCTTGCCGCGCCCCGCCGGCCGGCGTGCCCGGGGCTGCCGCGTGGCGCCCGCGTGGAAGACGTGCTCACCGTCCTTGTGGCTTCTGCAAATTAGTGTTCGCGCTTCCTGGGTGTTCTGCCTCCATGCGGAAACCCTGATGCCTCTGCCCCTGGACTGGCAGAAGCCGAGCTTCGCATCAAAAACGTGAAAGCCACGGCCGGGAAATTGCAAAACGTGGGGGTGGCAGGTGCAGGGGAGGAAGGGACGGGGCGCAGACTGAAAGATCAGGCCGCGCTGGACCCCAGCCCCCTTCCAGCTTCACGTTTGCGCTCTCCGCGGCACCCCGGGCCTTTGGGCAAAGAAGCCACGGCTCTCCAGGGCTCGGCGGCTTTCTGCAGCCACGTCCCGAAGCCTCAGCACAGGGCGCGTGGGGCGCACTGCAAGGACGTGAGCATTGTCCTCCTCCTTTCTGAAAATGGAAAGTCACTTCCCGTCTTCTCTGCCTCCTTTTCTCACAGATGGAGTGTTTGGAAGGTGCCAGAAGTTTCCGGCGACGGACGCGTACCGCTATGACGTCTCCCCGGCAGGTCTACAGCAGCTGACAGCCACCGCACAGCAGCTGTCCCGCACAGGTAGGCGGGCCCGGCCCGAGCTGTGCCCCTGCCAGGCCAGCAGCCCATGCTCTCTGGCTGGTGCCACGCCACGTGCTCAGCAGGCGCCTGGCTTCGCAGACACCTGTGGGCCTCTCGGGCGACGCAGATCAGTGTCACGGTGGAGAGGGGCTGGGCGTGGGCACGCGGCAGGGCGTCCCGGGAGTCCCCTCGGGGCGTGAGGTGGTTCTCGCGTGCTGGACGATGGCAGTGCTGCTGACAGTGAGGGCACACGAGGTCGCAGTGCGGCCCGGCGGCCGGTGGGCGACTCCTCCCTGGAGACCACGTTCAGAGCTGCCCGGGCAGCCGTCCAAACCAGTCGCCTCTGCCCGTCACTGTTATGCAACTTGTTGTCATGCAGTTCTGTCGCAGGAGGTGCCTGTTACCTATTTGCTTCAATGGGGCGCTAAGATAATTTAACAAATTACAATAATTAAGAAAGTACGATGCATAATTATGATTTACCGAACACATGCTTTTTTAAACCCGAGAGGGAGCCATACCATCAGGCTCCGCGGGATCACGGCCTGTGTCTGTCACCAAAGAAAAGCCCTGTCCCCACGCGCATGGAGTCTGGACAGGGTTGGCATGCCATCCCAGGGCGGTGCTGGGCGAGAGGGCAGTCAGGCTCCCAGGGGGTGGATCTGGGCAGTCAGGCTCCCAGGGGGCGGATCTGGGCATCACGGTCAGTACCCACCCTGGGGCCGGGCCTGGGAGCGAGGGACCAGGGGAGCCAAGGCTGGGACTCCACGCCCACTCTGGTGGAGTGGCCCCGCGGGCTACGACCTGCCGCACGGAGAGCAGGTCCGCGCCGCGGCACGTGGGAGCAGCAGCCTTGCCGTGCGCCCCCTGCCCTGTGCCGATGCTCACAGAGCAGGCCGGCCTGCGCGGGCGCCCGGAGTCCCGCAGCAAGGCCTTTCGCCGATTCATCCGGTCGCAGGCGGGGCTCGGTCAGAACGGAACACTGGGAGGGCATGCGGTTAGGCACGTGCGCAGGTGCGGGCCGCGTGCAGCAGGGGCCGCGGGAGGCGGGTCTCTGCCTGGCCGTCATCTGTGCGCTTGGAGCCTGAAGCCCGCGGGGCGGGCAGGGGGAAGGGGCGAGGGGTACAGACGGGTGACTGAGGATGAGGAGGTTGGGAGCCTGTGTGACCTCATTGGGGAGCCGGAGGCCGGGGGGCCCATGCAGGCGGGTCGTCACTGGCCAGGGCTGTGGGTCAGAGTGGCCGTGTGAGCTGCAGAGCGGCTGCTGTCCTGCTCAGCGGTCTGGCTTCCTGGTGACCTGGTGGCCCGCCGTCAAGCGTGCCCGCTCTGCGGAGAGCGTCGTGCTTCTGCGGCCGGCCCCTGAGGTCCGCACCGTGACTCACCTGCGGGGCTCCGCGGGCTCCGGACCCCATCCCCGACTGCCTCTGACGGCCACTGCCAGGCGAGCCTGCCCCCCCATGCGTGTGGTGGACGCTTCTCCCTGCTCACTGCATCCAGTCAGCACGGCGGCCTCGGCGTGCGATGTCTGCGGGCGGGAAAGGTGGCCCAGGACCGCTGGGGCGTGGACACACCTCTGCCGTGGCGTGGACGTCTGCCGGCGTCGCCGCCTGCTTCTCCTGGCTTCGCAAAGTCAGGGTTTGGTGTCCCAGCCGCCTCGGGACCTGCTCGAGGGCCCCCATCCCGATTTTCAGCATCCCGTCCCTTCCACGCTCTGCCCTTCATCACGGAAGAGCCGGTGCGGCTGGGGGTCAGCGCTCGCCGTTCAGCCACACAGGGCATTGCTGTCCATGGCTCGGAGACTTCGAGGGAGCTGGTTAAACACAGTGGCAGATAAGATTTTAGTTTTTAGAGATAAGATTTATGTTTTACAGCATTTTTACACGTACAGAAGGGTTGAGCAGAAAGTAGAGTAAGTTTGCGTATACTCAGTCAACCTCACCCCCTAGGAACGTTTTCCCAGATATGAACATCTCGCATGAGTAGTCCACTCGCTGTGGCCGATGAGTTAATATGAGACGCCGTTCACTGATGTCCGCAGTTCACGTTAGGGCCGACTTTTCGTCTTGCACGTTCTGCGGGTTTTGGCAGATGTGCAGTGGCACCCGACATGACGGTGTCACGCGGAACAGCTTCACTGCCCTGAAGGCGTCACGCTCCGCCCACCCGCCCTGGTCGCCCTGAGCCCCGTGCTGACCATTGGCCTTGTCGCCGTCTCGAGTTTCGCTTCTGCAACGTCACGTGGCTGGACTCGCCCGGCTGCAGCCTCCGCAGACGGGCTTTCCACGTAGCAGGCGGCGTCTGAGGCATCCATGACTTTTCACGGCCTGGTCTCTCCTTGCTGTCTAGTGCTGCATAGTAGTCTGGAGAGACCACAGTTTGTTTATCCGTCCGTCACCTGCTGATGGGCACCTCGGCTGCTGTGAGCGCCCACGTGCAGGGCTTGTGTGGACATAAGTTTCCACTCCTCTGGGTGGAGGCCAAGGTGCGCGATGGCAGAGTCGTCTCGCGAGAGCTCGGCCAAACTGTCGCAGGGGCGGGTGTCGTGGCGAGGGGACTTACTACGCCTCCTAGAGACGGTTCCCTCACCTGGCAAACGTGGACAGTCAGACAGGGCTGCTGTGAAGTCAATGAAAAAATCAAGTATTTTGAAACATTTTATAAATATAAGTGTTTCCAAACAGTAAATGTTATTTATTTCAACAATTTCCATCTTAGGCCAGCTGTCACACAGATCATAGGCGTCTATTTTTTTCTAGTGGGAATTATTGCAAGATTTCTACTAAGTTGGTTAGGTCTGTAAATCAGGTCAAATGCCAGAAAAACAGCCGTTTTCTGAGGGACGTGGATTTGTTCCCGGCCTGTCCTTAAAGTGGTAGCGAGGACGATGGTGATGAGGGTGCGCGTGGACCCTCCTGACAGCGGCCTCCCCTCGGCGCAGGCCCCGGCGCGCACTGCGACTCCCACCTCCAGGGCGCTTGGCGCATCCTGGCAGGTCGCTGGGTCGGGTCGTTGGACTGACACCAGCCCCTTGACCGAGCTTGTTCCCAGCACCGATCACAGCACTCAGCTCCTGGGATGCGTCGGTGAGACGGGCCCCCAGGGAGGGAGCGGTTTGTCCCCATCGTCTCACTTCCAGGTGGTCAATGTGCCGCGGACTCCTGCCGTCTCTCCCGGGAGCCCCTACCTGGGTGGGGAGGCTTTAACTTTGGGACAGACAGCTTTGGAGGGGGCTTGAGGAGCAGCAGGGGGTGAGCCGTGGGCGAGCACTCAGCCTCTGTCGGGCCCGCAGGGGTGAGCCCGGCCAGTGCGGGCCCCTCTCGGGGGTCCCAGGCTGGGCGTGCTGTACCCTCCTGGGCCCCGTCTGCTCGATGCAGGTGGACAGGGACCAGGATAGGTGTCTGGGGCCTCGATTCCTGTCTTTTCTGCTGCCGTACCAGCCCTTCCCTTCCCTTAGCCTGGAAAAGCAGAAAGTCTTCCAGAGTATTTGGATATAGGAACGCGAAAATGCTTTCTAGAACTGGGGTATTGACGGCCTCTCATTGCAGCTGTTGCACTGCCACCTTTAAAATATGTCCTTGATGCTGTGACGCCACCTCTCGGAGAGAGTGGGGCGGCCAGATCCGGGGGAGGCATCTCTCGCGGGCGGGTGCTCTGACGAGGCTCCGCCCTCGCCTCCTGGGTCTCGCCAGTGTCCCCGACACTCCGTGCAGATGGGGGGAGGGGCAGCGACCACAGGGTTGGCGCGTGTGGTCTGGAGCGGGCACTCTGACACTGGCCAGCCAGGGCTCCTCCACGTGTCTGCGGCTCGGCCAGAGGCCCGACGGCCCCCGCTGCCCACCTCTCGGCCTGCGGAGACCGACCTGCCGGCCCGCGGACCTGGCCGGGCAAGTGGTTCTCTTTCCCTTTGACCACAGGAAGGACAGGGACGCCACAGGATGTGTGCTTCTGGGGGTCCCCGCCTTCGCATTGTGTCCAGACCAGATGCTGCTGTTGTGCCCAGAAGCTGGGCTGGGGGTTCACTAGAAACCCAGTCCCTCCTAGGACACCCAGTCCTTCCTGGGACACCCCAGTCCCTGCTGGGACACCTCGGTCCCTCCTAGGACACCTCGGTCCCTCCTAGGACAGCCCGGTCCCTGCTAGGACACTCCAGCCCTCCTAGGACACCCCAGTCCCTGCTAGGACACCCCAGTCCCTGCTAGGACACCTCGGTCCCTCCTAGGACATCCCAGTCCCTCCTAGGACACCCCAGTCCCTGCTAGGACACCTCGGTCCCTCCTAGGACACCCCAGTCCCTCCTAGGACACTCCAGCCCCAGGGCTTCTGGCAAGGACTATGGAGCAGAACCCAGGTACCTGCATTTTCAAAAGCACCAAGAGCAATCCCGAGAGGCGGGAAGTGCCCTTGGTGCCCTCCTTTGTCGCCTGTCTGCAGCGTGTACTGCTGACCCGGCCCACGCGCAGGGCGGGGTTTGTGTAGCCTGAACCCGCGTGAATCTGAAGTCGGGTGATTTTGCTGTCATTTAGATTCCAGGCTGCCTTTCCTGTCGTTCTCCTGTGAGTGCCCCAGTGTGGCTGCCACTCAGAACGTGGGCTGTCACCACGTTCACACCCACCAGCACACATGCACACGAGCGCACACACAGGAACACGCACGCACACCCACGCTCCATGTGCACACACGTTCACCTTTACACACACACACACCGGCGTGCACACACATCCCATGCACGTGTACACATGTGCAAACACACGAGTGTGTGCATGCCCACCGCCTCGGGGTCCTCAGCCACCCCCGTGGCATCCAGCAGCGCCGTGCAGTCCCGAGCTTCCTCCCTCTCAGCCTCGTCCGTGCTCTGGCGCGTCTCGTGCGGCCCGGTCCCGAGAGCCTCCCCCGTGGACCTCCGCCTGGACGTGTGGGGAGTCGGCGACTCCCCCTTGGGGAGCACCAGGTCCTGCTGGTCCCCTGCACTTGGTCCGCGTGGTGCGGGGTTGGGAACATGGCTGTTCTGCAGTCACTGCCCCCAGGTCACTCGTGGATGCGACGCTGGTCCCCGTGACAGGCAGCTGCTCACCCCGCCGCCGGGAGACGGCTCCGTGAAGGACGGGGAAGCAGGGTTTAATCGTGCAACTTCCTTCTTCACATAAATATATACATCAAGCAACAAAACATGTTCGCTTTTATTTACCTTTCTTGTCTCCTAGAGGCGGCATTATTTCATGGGTGGACACATCGTCCTCTCATGTATTAAATTAAAAAAAAATACATTTCACTTCTTCTGACAAGCCATTAAAATTCAGCATTTAAATGTCACTCATTGGCACATATTTTGCTGTCATAAAAACTATGGATTTATTTCCTGGCAGGAATCTCCTAACGTATTGAGCTGTATGTCAAAAGCAAAATGCAAGAAAGCAAATTAAAAAAAAAAAACAAAACTAACACGGTGTCGTAATTCTTAAAAGAGAATGAGGAGAAATCCCGTACGGATACGGAGCGAACAGAACCGGAGCCGCGTCTCCGGCCGCCCGCCGCCGCTGCTGGGGGCGCCGGCCCCTCCCGGCTCCTCCCGGGTGGCTGCCCCTGCTGAGGTCGCCCTGCCTGCGCCCGCCTGCCCCTCCTGTGCGAGCACCCGCCCGCCCGCGCCCCTGGGGATCCGGCCCTCGCTTCTCACTGTCGCTGGGCCTTGCTGGGCGGTGCCGCCCCAGATCCCAGGCAGACGCGCTGCGTGGGGGGCGAGGGAGATGCTCGCGGGGCCACGGCCCGGTCACAGCGCTGCCGCCTGTCCTCCACGGGGTTTGCGTTCCGTTCAGGGGACGTCCACGTGTGCGGGGAGCACGGCCGGGGTAGAAAGGCAACCAGATGGCAAGTGGAGGTCTCGGGCAGGACCGCTGGACAGCGTGGCAGCCAGACTTCCCGTCTGTTGTCCTCGGCGCCCGGCACCCCTGACCCGCCCGGGCACCTCTAACTTCTCCGCACCCCAGGGCGTTTCTGCGGCGGGAACTGTTAACACATCCCACCCCGCGCCTTCGCCGGGAGTGTGCAGACGAGACGTGAGGAGAAGCACAGGGGGCAACGTC